>OX451739.1:710107995-710600085 GCA_948472305.1 Vicia faba
TAGATATATATATATATATATATATATATTATATATATATATATATATATATATATATATATATATATATATATATATATATATATATATATATATATATATATATATATATATATATATATATATATATATATATATATATATATATATATATATATATATATATATATATATACACCTACTTTTATTTAATAAATACTTGAGAATGAAAACATAAAAATATTATACTTTTATTTTTATTATTATTTATATTTAAATAATACTTTTTCTAAATATATTTTATTTTTGTATAGACATTATTTTATTTTATTATATATAAATAATATATTTAATATATTTACATTCTTAAAAGAAAATTAGGGTTTTACCCTTAATAAAAAAATAATCTTTTTTGATTTATTTATTTCTTTTTATATACACTAAATATTTTTTACATACATAAAAAAATAAACATAAACATTTTTGCATAATATTTTGTATATTTATTTAATTTGTTAATTTAAATATTGTTCATTTATTATTTATGTCATTGATCCAATTTGGATGTAATAGTAAAATTAGTGTTTTAATTTCTTGTCAAATAATCCTCATTCAAAAATTGTATCCCCTTCCCCATAATCATGTTGTAATAGTGGTAGATTTATTTTACGCATTTACGCTTTCAATTATGCCATGATTAGAGATTAGGGTTTGTATGCCAACAATCCAAAAATCAAACAAAATAGCTTAACTAATACAAAGACAAAAAGCATGAAAATGATAACACAATGCACACTTGCACCCCTAGGGTTACATCCACTTGTTGCCTTAAAAATGGGCCATGTTATGCATGTTGAGTATTTTGGAAACACAAAAACAAAACAAAAGATCATAGTCCCCTCGATGACGCTATCTTGGTTGCATATACAAAATGATCTAGTCCCTTGGGAAATTTGCTAAAAATACTCTTAACACAATTGCTATCATGGTCTATACGACGACCCGCGCCTGTCCCGTTTAACATCCTAATACAAGGTTGTTTACCAAATGCAATGGTAAAACAACACTGTCAAAAGGGTTAAAAATGTGTAGGAAATACCTTTGAGTAAAATAGGGTAGACAACTCTTAGTTACTTGATCAAAACTTGCAAAAACATCCTTGCTATTTTCAAACACACCTCACAACACAATTTCAAAACATTTCCCAAATCAAACTTTTAAAAGACGTACACCTTTGTATACATTCAAACAAGAATCATTATAATGGTTGCCACAACGATGTCCTCTTTTCAAAGACATTTTCAAAACCACACACAAAGCACCATTTCAAACAATTGAAAAGCAGAAGCAAGTGATCTAAACAAGTAACTAAGAGCCCATGGATAACCATGGATGAAAAGGGTGCTTGCACCTTCCCTTTTCATAATCTACTCCCGAACCTAAGAAAACATCTCAAAGGTATTTCCTGTGCTTTTTGACCTTTCCTTTGGATAAAATAAAAATTCGGTGGCGACTCTTGCTAAACCGAAACATTTGCAAACACAAACGCAAAACCTCAAGTCAGTTCTCCCACCGTATCACAGAACTGGCGACTCTGCTGGGGAATATTCGAAAAGTGGAGTAACCTTAGGGTTTAGATCACCTTTACGTGCTTATCTTGTTTGCTTTGATTGCTTTACATTTGGTTCTCTTGTTTGGGTTTAAATCCTCCACCCGGATTTGGGAAACATTCATAAGTAAATAGCAATACATTGTGGAAACAGTGTGGGGTATACCGACATGGTTGAAGCAATAGCTATATTAGTGCGACATATTTGTGGGTACCGATAGCCTTTGAGTCAATCAAAGAGAATACGGGGCCGCTGAGTGATGTCATGAAGCGTTAATGAACTCTTAGAACCTTTACTTGACCATCTTGGCCTTTTTAGGGGTAGTGAGATGACCGGATTTGGTGCAGTCCGAAGTTGGTAGATACTCGATACTACACTCATTGAGGGTTGTTTTCTTGGAATATTTCGGTCGCCAGTTAAATGGATAAACTGAAACAATGAACACAGAAAATAATCCAGTGATATTGAGCTCCTTAGAACCCGGTTACTATTTATAGGACAGGTTGAGCCAACTAACTTCAAGAGGGTACTTACCTATGAAACCCATGCAAACCTGAGACTAGGATCTTGTGTGACTTGCTTGTACATATACTTGTGCATACATCATGAACATCATAAAGCATCATATGCATCCACTAACCATTTCAAGGGTTTGGATCTTCATCTTTGTTCTTGTTTTGTAGGTAATGGAATCTCTTCGCATGAAAACAATTCAAGTCAACCTTGTGAGGATCCCTCCTCAACTTAAGGAGCTTGCTTCCAAGATTCCAGAGAACTCTCTCTTCAGTGAAAGACATGGTAGACTTCTCAACTTGGTCAACTCCAACATTGAAGAAGACATGGTGAAAGTCCTCTTCCAGTTCTTTGACACCCTACACCATTGCTTTACATTCCCTGATTACCAACTAGTACCTACTTTGGAGGAATTTTCTCAACTTCTGAGAATTCCTATTCTCCATCAACTACCCTACAACAGTATGGAAAGAGATCCAAAGCCTGAAGATGTTGCTCAAGCCTTACACTTGCAACCATATGATATCAAAGGTCATTGGGAAACCATAAGTGGTGTCAAGGGTTTCTTGGCAAAGTTTCTGTTTGAGAAGGCACAAGATTGCTGGAATTCTCTAGATCTGCAAGCTTTTGAGGAGATTGTAGCACTTCTCATCTATGGGTTGGTCTTGTTCCCAAACCCTGATCAGCTTATAGATGTGAATGCTGTCAAGATTTTCATATCTCGGAATCCCGTGCCTACATTGCTTGGGGATATCCTACACTCATTTTACACACGAACAATGAGGAAAAGAGGTGTTCTCATGTGTTGTACTCCTCTTCTAGAAAGGTGGTTTATTTCTCACCTTCCCCAGTCAGTCTTGAAGAATGAACAAGGCTTGAGGTGGTCACAACGATTGATGACCCTTACATATTCGGATGTTCATTGGTGTTCTCGGTCCAGAGAAAATGTCGTCATCATTGATCGTTATGGAGAATTCCCTAATGTCCCACTACTTGGCATTAGGGGATGCATTACCTATAACCCCTGTTTAGCTCTGAGACAATTTGGGTATGCCCGAAGGGATGGCCCTCATGACATGCTGATTCCGGACTTGGTTTTTAACTTCGACAACAACGCTCAAGGACTTCGACAAAGGTTTATCCGAGCTTAGAGGATGCCCAACAAAGTGGATAGTAAGACACTGGGACACAAGAATTACATCCCCCTTGAGCCTTATCTCAAGTGGGTACGAACCCGCGCCCAGAGTCTTATGATGCCTTACCCCCACATTCACCCCGTGATCAAAGAGCCTGTTATGGAAGGAGAGGTTGCATACACCCTCCTACATCCAGACATGCCAACATCATTGGAAGATTTGTAAAAGAGTTGGATACAGCTCAAGGAAGAACGAAATACTTTTGAAGCCAGCTTCTATGCCAGTGAGAAGAAAGTTTTGGAACTTACCCGTCAACTCCATGAAGAGCAGAATCTCAACACTTACATCGCACCATAGAGGATGCGCAACGTCTTTTACATTAAGAACTTTGTAATATTTTGCCCATGGGGTATTTATGTACTAAAAAATTTCTTCTTATTAATATGACGTGTGCTCTTTTTATTTGCAACAAACTTTGAATTTCTGAATCCTTGAATGCATTACATGAGTACACCTCATTCATCATATGCATAAACAGGTCTTCACACCAGGTTTCCTTATCTTTCTGCTGTTTATTTCAGAAAGATGGATATAGAGCAGACGGTCAAAGATCTGCAAACACAGAATTCGCAATTCCAACAACTCCTAATGACCTTGGCAAAGGGTCAAGAGGACCTTAAAACACTGTTAGAGAAAGAGAAGGAAAAGGAAAAGAAGAAAAAGAAAAGAGCGGGTGTAGCTACTATGGGAAGAAGGTTTGAGAACCAGGCTAGAAGGGTCCTCGATTTCCCCTTGACGTCTGACGAAGGGGTTGGTAAGGGAAAGGGAGTTGCAATGCCCTCCGAGTATGAAGCTGAAGAGGAAGAAGAAGAGGAGGAGGAAGATTACTCTGAGCAGCAATATCCTCCTGCGGACGATAAGTATAAAAATCTGGAAGACCGGCTGGCAGCTATGGAGGTACAAAGAGTACCTGGGTTGGATTTCGAAGAACTAGGGTTGGTTGCTGGGATCTTCATTCCCCCCAAGTTCAAAGTGCCTACATTTGCTAAATACGACGGTTTGTCCTGTCCAAAGATGCATTTGCGGTCCTACGTCAGAAAGATTCAACCTCACTCTTTTGATAAGGATCTGTGGGTCCACTTTTTTCAAGATAGTTTATCGCGAACACAATTGGACTGGTTCTATCAACTTGAGAGATTTGATGTACATAACTGGGAAGATTTGGTTGCTTCTTTCTATCGACAATATCAATATAACGCAGATTTAGCGCCTACTCGTACTCAACTATAGAGTATGAGTATGGTCTCTAATGAAGGCTTTAAGGAGTATGCCCAAAAGTGGCGGGATTTGGCTGGAAGGGTGCAGCCACCATTGTCGTATAGAGAACTGGTTGACATGTTTTTGGGGACCCTGTCAGGTCCATTCTTTAATCACTTGATCGGGAGCTCATCAGCAGGGTTCACCGAATTAATTCTGACAGGTGAAAGGGTCGAAGCTGGCATTAAGAGCGGTAAAATTCAGAAGGACGCATCTGCTTCCACTGCTGTCAAGTTGCTTTCGATAAAATCAAGGAGTATTTGCTGGAACCTCCTATCTTGATGCCACCCGTCGAAGGAAGGCCGTTAATCAGGTATCTGACTGTTTTGGATAATTCAATAGGGTGCATACTGGGCCAACATGACGAGTCTGGCCGAAAAGAGCATGCCATTTATTACCTTAGCAAAAAGTTTACCGACTGTGAGACTCGCTACTCACTGCTCGAGAAAACTTGTTGCGCTTTGGTATGGGCTGCTTGCCGGCTAAGGCAGTATATGTTGACACATACCACTCTGTTGATTTCTAAAATGGATCCGATCAAGTACATCTTCGAGAAGCTTGCTTTATCCAGAAGAATCGTTAGATGGCAGATGATCCTGACTGAGTATGATATCTAGTACACAACCCAAAAAGCTATAAAGGAGAGTGTACTAGCTGACCATCTAGCTCATCAAACCATCGAAGATTACCAATCTATGAGGTTAGACTTCCCTGACGAGGATATTATGACACTGGACAACATTAAAGGTAACGGGCCATATGACGGACCTGAACGAGGATCTCGATGGACCCTATATTTTGATGGTGCTTCAAATGCACTTGGCAACAGTATCGGCGCGGTACTTATCTCTCCAGAAGGTTGCCATACACCTTTCACTGCTAGACTCTGCTTCAGATGCACCAACAATATGGTCGAATATGAAGCTTGTATCTTTGGTCTCAAGGCTGCTATTGACTTGGGAATCAGATCTTTGATTGTATTTGGGGACTCCACTTTGGTTATCAGTCAAATCAAAGGAGAGTGGGATACTAAACATCTAAACCTCATCCCTTACAAAGAACATGTCCTGACATTGTTACCACACTTCGAGCAGATTACCTTCGAGCACTTCCCGCGAGAAGGGAATCAGCTAGCAGATGCGCTAACTACAATGTCATTCATGTTTAAACTTAACTGGGATAATGAGGCACCTCAAATCACCATTGAACAAATGGACGAACTTGCATATTGTCACGAGATTAATACCGAAGAAGTGGGGGACCGACCTTGGTTTCATGACGTCAAAAGGTATCTCGAAGCACAAGAATACCCTGAAGGAGCTTCAGTCAATGACAAAAAGTTCTTAAGGAGATTTGCGGCCAAGTTCTTTTTGAGCAATGGTATCCTATACAAGCGCAATCTTGATTGTGTCCTACTCCGTTGTGTGGACAAGGTTGAAGATGAGCAAATCATGGCCGAACTACATAATGGCACCTTTGGCACCCACTCAAGCGGTCATACGATGGCTAAGAAGATTTTACAGGCAGGTTACTACTGGTCTACCATGGAAGCTGATTGTCATCAATATTCTCGTACTTGTCACAAATGCCAAATCTATGCTGACAAGGTACATATTCCCCCAGTTCCTCTCAATGTCTTAACAGCTCCTTGGCCATTCGCGATGTGGGGAATCGACATGATTGGAGAGATCAAGCCTACCGCATCCAATGGACACCGTTTCATCCTGGTGGCCATTGATTACTTTACCAAGTGGGTCGAAGCAGTTTCCTTCGCCTCCGTTACAAAGAATGTGGTTGCCCGCTTCATCAAGCAGAACCTCATATGCCGGTATGGTATCCCCGACAGGATCATCACTGACAATGGTAAAAATTTGAACAATACTATGATCACCGCTCTGTGCGAGAATTTCAAGATTCAACATCACAATTCATCTCCCTATCGGCCTAAGATGAACGGTGTTGTCGAAGCTGCGAACAAAAATATCAAGAAGATCATTCAAAAGATGACAGTCACCTATAAGGACTGGCATGAGATGTTACTGTTTGCTCTGCACGGGTATCGTACCACGCCACGCACTTCAACTGGGGCAACCCCCTTTTCTTTGGTATATAGCATGGAAGCTGTTTTACCTATGGAGGTTCAGATCCCTTCCTTGAGGATCATGAAGAATGCTGGTTTGAGTGAAGACGATTGGATTCAGACCCGGCTTGATCAACTTAACTTGATTGACGAAAATCGACTTACTACTGTCTACCATGGTCAGGCGTATCAGAAACATATGATCAAGGCCTTCAACAAGAAAGTCAAGAGATAAGTATATCAAGTCGGGGACCTTGTAATCAAGCAGATCATCTTGCCGCAAAGTGATCTCAGGGGAAAATGGACTCCTACTTACGAATGACCATTTGTGATCAAAAACATCTTTTCTGGTGGGGCAATGATCCTGACCACCATGGACGGTGATGACCTGGCGCACCCTGCGAACGCAGACATAGTCAAAAGATACTACGCATAAAAGATCCGATAAGTTGAAAACCCGAAAGGGATACTTGGGTAAAAATGGGCATCCCGGTGAATCGAAAACCCGAAAGGGCGGTTCAGGCAAAAATTAGGGATAAATATAAAAAAATCTGTACACCCGGCAAGTTGAAAACCCGAAAGGGCGACTTGGGAAAAAAAGGGTTTCCTGGTGGATCGAAAACCCGAAAGGGCGGTCCAGGCAAAAGTTAGGGAATTAAAGCGTATGACTATGTCTCGTCGGATCACTTTAAGGACAATCTCTTCACGGACAAGCTCCAAGCTTCTGATCAATCCAATCATCTGCGGGCGAAGCAACGAATGGACAAGATACTCAGAGTTACGAAGGCTATAGCAGATTGGGAACCCCATGGAATTGTTACACATAGCCATCTTTCTTTGTAAAAAATTTTCTCATTTTTTATGACAACATTCTCTTACTAGGATGTTTGTCTCCTTTGTACAAAATACTTACACAAAGTTAATACAAAGATACTTCAAAGCGCAGGAATTTGTTTGCCTTTTCTTTCTTTTTACACTTGTGTTTTATTTGAAAACGTCCAATGATTTATTAAATGAGCATATGCATTTGAATATAATCACTGCTTACAAATAAAACGATATGAGAAAGGATAAATACTGATAGGTTGAAATTATAGGAAAGCGTCTTTAGGCTATTCCAGAAGAAATCCCCTGCAGTATGTCATTTAGATCCTCAACAGAGCTAAAACCTTGAAATACACATCCCCAGCGGAGTCAAGTTTCAAAATTCGTTACATCAGAGCTAAGTTACTAAACTCCCGATCCCCAGCAGAGCCAGAAGACTTTGAACTACAAATCCCCAGTGAAGATGAAACTTTCTTCCCCAACGGAGTCCAAAACTTCAATCTCTAAACCACAGTGGAAATCATCCGGTTTCTCCAAATCCTCCAGCAAGTTATCTTAAAACCTGAAAATCAACCAGATAACAGTTAACTTTTGTTTTATCCCCAACCAAAGATAATACCTCAGAAGTTTGGCATACTCCTAACCTCCTGATACCCTCAACAAAATGAAGATTCTCATTCTTAAAACTCCAGAAGATTGGCATACTCCCAACCTCCTGATACCCTTAACAGAATGAAGATTCTCATTCTTAAAACTCCAGAAGATTGGCATACTCCCAACCTCCTGATACCCTCAACAGAATGAAGATTCTCATTCTTAAAACTCCAGAAGATTGGCATACTCCCAACCTCCTGATACCCTTAACAGAATGAAGATTCTCATTCTTAAAACTCCAGAAGATTGGCATACACCCAACCTCCCGACCCAAAGGCCTGAATGAAGATTCTCATTCTTGCTTCCTCAACAGATTGTCATACAACCCAAGCTTTTGAAAACTCTCCAACAGGATAAGCATTCTCCCCACAGAGTTATTTCCCTATAAATCAAAGATTCTCGATCTCGGTTGAAGCCTCCCAGGTTTTGATTCCCCAGTAGAGATCGTTAGAGTTTTCCTTATTCCCCAGGAAAGTCATGAAGGATTCTCAATTCCCCGTAGAAGTTGTCAAAGCTCTTGTTAATCCCCACAAGTCGCTAAGGATTTTCAATCCGCAGCAGTAGTCCAAAGGATTTCTCAGTCTCAACAATCAAAGATTTCGAATCTTCAACAGCGGTCAGGGATTTATTTTCCCCGGCAGCAGTCAAAGATTTCATTATCTCCAGCTATCAAGGATTTATTTTCCTCAGCAATACAGCTTTTCGGCTTACATACGCATCCATTACATTCATATATCATAAACATTAATGAAGCATATTTTATTGCATCATACATGTCATGCAACATAACTTTGTGTGTTTTAGCTAACATTTTACCCTTTTCAGGATAAGATTAAAAGCTACCTTTAACAAAATGTTCAAAGATCTCAGATACAGTATAGATACACCCCAGACACGGCGGTCATTCTACTACTCATTCAGACTTCAGTAATCAGATACAGACTAGATACGCTCCAGGCACGGAAGCCATTCTATTTGTCATTCAGATTCAACTGTCAACTTCAGGTTCAGATGCATTCCAGACACGGAAGTCATTCTGTCACCTGTCCGGATCCCAGTTATAATACGGATACACTCCAGACACAGAAGTCATTCTGCTACTCATACAGACCTCTACTTAAGATACAATACAGATACACTCCAGACACGGAAGTCATTCTGATATTCATTCAAGAATCAAATACAGTTACAGCTCGGATACACTCCAGACACAGAAGTCATTCTGATGCTCATACAAATCCAATCTCCAGATACAACTCAGATACGTTCCAGATACGGATACCATTCTGACATTCATTCTCCTAATTCTCAACAAACAAGTCCTGGATGGCATCTTTAAGCCTATCTCCGACAAGATTCTACCATCTCCAAATGGCATCTTTAAGCCCATTCCCCCAGTTGTATTTTGACGAGTGCAAATTTACGGGCACTCTAGTGTCCAATCCTCTTTTACCTTCGAGTCGCGAATGGCAAACTCGCCAATCTAACTCTTCAGGTTCAAGAAGATTGAACAGGGGAAGTTGTTGTACCCCAAAATTTTCCCTCTCATTATTCAAGATTTTCCCTCACAAGACTCTTTGGACCCAAGACCAAGCTAGGGTTTGCACTGCTTAAGACATCTCCTTGCACTGATGACCTAAATTAGGGTTTGAGTTTGCACAGGGATTTTTGGACTTCCAATGCTCAAAGTGACTTTCATACTTCATGTTGGACTTACATGATTACCTCTACCAAGTTTCAAGCTTTGAATCAAATTTTTGCTCAGTCAATTGGACAGTTGACCTAGAAATCAACTGTATTGGAGAAAAAGTCAACTATGGCCAATATACAGTCAAACCTTATACATTTTGATCCACATCAACATTATAGGCTCCTATGAACCATTTGATCAAGTTGGGACCACAACTCCTCAATAAATTTGATCAGATCATCAAAAGGGAAAAATGGTCATTTTTTAGAGTTTTGACTGCACAAGGGCAATTTCTGATTTTTGACCTAGACAATGGCAAATTGGGCTCAAGCATGGATTCAAGGACTCAATGGCATCATCTTGACCTAATCACAAGGTTCATAACATCTCAAAAGCATTGGATTGACAGATGAATTTTCCAGTCAACTAATCAAAAATCAATTGTACACTGAAAAGTCAAACTTTGACTTTTTGGTTAAAATCAAGTGCCAAGAGTCATTTTTCATCAAGATGTGTCAAAACATGAAACTTTTTCATCAAGAAACCCAATTTTTCAAATTAGGGTTTAAGATTTAAAAATTTCATAACTTAGAATTTTTCTAATTTATGAAATTTTCTTAATTTTCCCAACTTTGTCCAACATTTTCATCATGATGTAATTGGATTCAAACAATACTTCCAACATGAAAGTTGTATTTCTCCATAAAGTCTACAACTTTGATTCACAAAGTTTTCCCAAAATAAGCTTAGATATCAAGTTATGATATTTGGAACAAGGGTCCATGAAACTTTTAACTTAGTGAAATTTTGCCCTAGTTTAGGTAGGATTTTGACCTATCTTCATGGCCATTTTTCACATAGTTCCACTTGGAATCTCAAATTGCATTTCAAATATGGAATGTAGAGCATGTTGCAACATTTACAAAATGTCCAAGAACTCTCCAAACTCATTTGTGGTTAGGGAGAATCGAAGGCTTGAAGTTGGCAAAAACTCACTTTTTATCCATGGCATGTTCATAGTGATATAAGTTGCAAACTCTAATCAGCTTGCTTGGCACTAGATTACAGGCCTCAAAACTATTCCACACTCAATAATTAAGTGCAAATCCATTGGTCTAAGGCTTTGTTTTGGTCATTAGAGCATTGCACACAAGATTAATCCTTAAATAGAAAAAGCAACATTACCATTTTTGCTTAAATCTTGCTTTATGTCAAAACAGCATCCTTGAGCATTGAGCCGTATCTTGTGCAGCAAATTAAATCCACCAACTTGAGGGGCCAAGAGAATAGTATGCAAGCTGATAGATAGCATGTACAGGCCTGCTTTGCATCACTTGTCCACTTTTGCTTCATATACAAGAAATATGTCAAAGTTCACACAACTCACACATCTGTGAAAACCAACTTGTGCAAGTTTTTGAGACAAGTTTCTCACATCCCCTTGAGCCAGAAACACGGCCCTTTGAGCCCTCAAACCTCCCATAGCACAAAATCATCTTCATTTGGCAAAACATGGCACTCCCTACAGTTTGGTTTCCATAGCACAATTTGCTCGTGCATTTTGCCCCAAACCTATTCAAACACCTTCCATACAACCTATCCAAGCTATCTCAACCTTTAAACACTAACTGTAACTCCATTTTACAAGGTTTGCCATTTTTTATTTTAGCTTGTGCAGGTTGAGTTCTGTAGGCTTGTTCAAGCACATTCAAGGCAAGCTAGGAATTGGAGAAGGTCCGGGGAAGTTCAAGCAAGTTCCCAAACATCTCAGGCCTCATTGAAAAGCTCCACATTGTGAGACACGAAGTCAACTGAAACAGGTTTTTGTCAACTTCCTATCTCTCTATTTAGGAACAATTAGGCTTAGGTTTATGAATAAGAAATGTAGTATTCATAGCCATGAAGCTGTACATATGCTCAGTTTTCATTTTAGTTAAGCATGCTAAGAGAATTTGGTCCATGAATATCCTGGAAAAAAATAGGTTAAGATTTAGGGCCAGAGAAATTCTCTCTGGTCTTTAAGAGTTAGGACAAGTTTTTTATATGGTTGAATTCGTCTTAGAAAACTTTACAATTTTGATGTTATGTGTTTTTGCATTAGAGCAGGTATGCAGGATGTTCGTGTTTGTACAGGGCGCACGAAAATTTTGAAGACAGAGGTTGAAGATGAAGTGTGGTGGGCTGGGCTTGGTCCTGGCTCACTATTGACACCCTCCTTTTGCTGAATACACCCCCCTGGCCCAATTTCTTTATATTTTTATATTTTATATTTATTTTCATTTTCTGATTTTTATTTTATATTTTCCAAACATAAAAAATACCCAAAAATATTTTTATAATTTTTCACATTTATTTTGTATTTTATTTTTATTTTTTCTAACAAAAAAAAATTTAATTAGTATATACTTTTATTTATTGAAAACTTGAAAATAATATATAATAATATTATACCTTTATTTTTATTGTTTATTTTATTTACACTCAAAAAAATATTGTTCTAAATATATTTTTGTCTTGTATATATTTTATTTTATTTTTATTGTACATAACTAATATATATATATATATATATATATATATATATATATATATATATATATATATATATATATATATATATATATATATATATATATATATATATATATATATATATATATATATATATATATATATATATATATATATATATATATATATATATATATATATATATATATATATATATATATATATATATATATATATATACATACTTTTATTTAATAAATACTTGAGAATGAAAACATAAAAATATTATACTTTTATTTTTATTATTATTTATATTTAAATAATACTTTTTCTAAATATATTTTATTTTTGTATATACATTATTTTATTTTATTGTATATAAATAATATATTTAATAT
The DNA here is from genome assembly GCA_948472305.1 of Vicia faba. NCBI lineage: Eukaryota > Viridiplantae > Streptophyta > Magnoliopsida > Fabales > Fabaceae > Vicia > Vicia faba. The sequence goes on from OX451739.1 coordinate 710,120,709, forward strand.
ATTTACATTCTTTAAAGAAAATTAGGGTTTTACCCTTAATAAAAAAATAATCTTTTTTTTATTTATTTATTTCTTTTTATATACACTAAATATTTTTTACATACATAAAAAAATAAACATAAACATTTTTGCATAATATTTTGTATATTTATTTAATTTGTTTATTTAAATATTGTTCATTTATTATTTATGTCATTGATTCAATTTGGATGTAATAGTAAAATTAGGGTTTTAATTTCTTGTCAAATAATCCTCATTCAAAAATTGTATCCCCTTCCCCATAATCATGTTGTAATAGTGGTAGATTTATTTTACGCATTTACGCTTTTAATTATGCCATGATTAGAGATTAGGGTTTGTATGCCAACAATCCAAAAATCAAACAAAATACCTTGACTAATACAAAGACAAAAAGCATGAAAATGATAACACAATGCACACTTACACCCCTAGGGTTACATCCACTTGTTGCCTTAAAAATGGGCCATGTTATGCATGTTGAGTATTTTGGCAACACAAAAACAAAACAAAAGATCATAGTCCCTCGATGATGCTATCTTGGTTGCCTATACAAAATGATCTAGTCCCTTGGGAAATTTGCTAAAAATACTTAACACAATTACTATCATGGTCTATATGACGACCCGCGCCTGTCCCGTTTAACATCCTAATACAAGGTTGTTTACCAAATGCAATGGTAAAACAACACTGTCAAAAGGGTTAAAAATGTGTAGGAAATACCTTTGAGTAAAATAGGGTAGACAACTCTTAGTTACTTGATCAAAACTTGCAAAAACATCCTTGCTATTTTCAAACACACCTCACAACACAATTTCAAAACATTTCCCAAATAAAACTTTTAAAAGACGTACACCTTTGTATACATTCAAACAAGAATCATTACAAAGGTTGCCACAACGATGGCCTCTTTTCAAAAACATTTTCAAAACCACACATAAAGCACCATTTCAAACAATTGAAAAGCAAAAGCAAGTGATCTAAACAAGTAACTAAGAGCCCATGGATAACCATGGATGAAAAGGGTGGTTGCACCTTTCCTTTTCATAATCTACTCCCCGAACCTAAGAAAACATCTCAAAGGTCTTTCCTGTGCTTTTTGACCTTTCCTTTGGATAAAATAAAAAGTCAGTGGCGACTCTTGCTAAACCGAAACATTTGCGAACACAAACGCAAAACCTCAAGTCAGTTCTCCCACCGTATCACACACTCCTTTCACTGCCATATTATGCTTCGATTGTACAAACAACATGGCTGAGTACGAAGCATGCATTTTGGGTCTGAAGTCTACCATTAATTTGAGGATCAAGCATTTGAATGTGTTTGGGGATTCCTCTCTAGTAATTAGCCAAGTAAAAGGGGATTGGGACACTAAGCACCCTAATCTCATCCCTTACAAGGAACTTGTGCTATCTCTAATTCCTTACTTCGAAGTTATCACCTTTGAACACTTCCCTAGGGAAGAAAATCAGTTAGTCGATGCTTTGGCCACCATGTCTTCTATGTTCAAGGTCAGATGGGACAACGAATCTCCTATGATTACCATTGAGAGATTCAACGAACCTGCACACTGCTATGAGCTTAAGACTGACATAGAAAAGCCATGTTACCATAAGGTAAATAGATACCTTGAAGCACAAGAATACCCTGAAGGAGCATCCATCAATGACAGAAAGTTCTTACGAAGATTCTCAGCCAAATTCTTCCTAAGTAATGGAATCTTGTACAAACACAACCATGACTCTACTCTTCTCTGGTGTGTGGACAAGAAGGAGGCTGAGGAAATTATGGAAGACATGCATGATGGTCTCTTTGGCACTCACTCTAGCAGACATATTATGGCCAAGAAGATCCTGAGAGCTGGTTACTATTGGTCAACAATGGAGGCTGATTGCCATCTACATTCAAGAACTTGACATAAATGCCAAATCTATGCTGACAAGGTCCATATGCCTCATATCCCTATGAACGTCATGACCGCTCCATGGCCATTTGCAATGTGGGGCATTGACATGATTGGAGAGATCAAGCCCACTGCTTCCAATGGACATTGCTTCATTCTGGTCGCTATTGATTATTTCACCAAATGGGTCAAATCCGCTTCATTTTCCTCAGTCACAAAGAACGTGGTAGCCAGATTCATCAAACATAACCTTATCTGCCGCTATGGTATCTCCGAAAGGATCATCACTGACAATGGGACTAACCTCAACAATACTATGATTACCGAACTTTGCACTCATTTCAAAATCAAGCATCATAATTCTTCTCCTTATAGACCTAAAATGAATGGCACAGTTGAAGCGGCCAACAAAAACATTAAGAAGATTATGCAGAAGATGGTAGTAACCTACAAAGACTGGCATGAGATGTTATTGTTTGCTTTTCATGGCTACCGTACTTCAGCTCGGACATCAACTGGGGCAACTCCCTTTTCTTTAGTCTATGGCATGGAAGTTGTTCTGCCAGTGGAAGTTCAAATTCCCTCATTAAGGATTATGAATGAAGAAGGCCTAGACGAAGACAAGTGGATTCTGACAAGATTGGATCAGTTGAACTTAATCAATGAAAAACGACTGGCTGCTATTTGTCATGGTCAGATGAACCAAAAATGCATGATCAAGGCTTTTAAAAAAAGATCAAGCCTCGAGTATATCAAGCTGGTGACTTGGTGATAAAGCGCATCATTCTGCCATAAGGTGACCCCATGGGAAAATGGACTCCCACCTACGAAGGGCCATTTGTTGTCAAGAGAGTGTTCTCTGACGGTGCCATGATGCTGACTACCATGAATGGTGAAGACTTCCTGCATCCTATGAACGCGCACATAGTTAAAAAATACTACGCATAAGAGAACCTCTAGGTTGACACACCTAGGCAAAAATAAGGGCATCCCGGAAAACCAAAAGGTTTGGGAAAAAATTAGGGATATATGCAAAAGATTGTACACCCGGCAAGTTAAAAACCCGAAAGGGCGACTGGGAAAAAATGAGTATCCTGGTGGGCTGAAAACCCGAAAGGGCGGTCCAAGAAAAAGTTAAGGATTGAAAGCTAATGACTATGTCCCGTGGAATCACCACAGTCGACTTTATTACCAAGGTCTAAGTTCAAACGGTCCAAGATCAATCCAATCAACTTCTGCCAACGGCAAGGGGTGTTGTACCCCAAAATTTGCCCTCTCATGTTTTCCAAAGTCTTCCCCCTGCATGGTTGACCAGAAACCCCTGCCTAAGGAAAAAGAAAATTTTTGAGTGGTGCTTTAAGTACCTTTCGATTGGCATTCTGAAAGACCCTTCGATTGGTATTCTGAAGGAGCCTTTCGATTGGCATGGATAATTCCCTTCGATTGGCATTATGGACAAGCACTTCGATTGACATTGTGTCAAGGCCTTCGATTGGAATTCTGAAAGACCTTTTCGTTTGGCACCCTGGGCCAAGCCTTTCAGTTGGCATGCCAAGGGATCCTTCGATTTAGCAATGTGTCAAGGCAGCTTCGACAGGCATGTTAACCATGTCCTTCGATTAGCATGAACAGCACCTTTCGATTGGCCTGTTAAACAAAGCCTTTCGATTGGAATTTTAATTAGTACCCTTCGATTGGTATCTGAACAAAGGTCCTTCGATTGGCCTGTTAACAAGGCCTTTTAATTAGCATATTAACAAGCACCTTTCGATCGGTATTGTAACAGTGTCTTTCGATTGAAATTTTAACAAGTACCCTTTGATTGGTATATGGACAAATACGCTTCAATTGGCATTTCAAAAGGTCCTTAGACTGGAACTTCAAAGTGTCCTTCGACTAGAACTTCAGAGTTTCCCTTAATAAGAACATCAGAACGAAATGACCTTCGAATGACATTTCAGTGCAGAGTTTCTCTTAATCTAAGATGCTCTGATGAAGGAAGTTCTGAACACTTCGAATCAGAACTTAGACTCATCACAAGGCCAAGGGCTGGTCGAAGTTGTCTAATAGGGAATGTTCTAAATAGATTCGAATTGGACTTTGAAGCTGGCAAAGAAGGCAGATTCGAAGGAATGAAGTAGGCTGGCATGACTAAGCAAAAACTCATACACTAACCTTTCCAGGTCCACCCCAAGTTCAAAATGGCATGTTGTCCTTGCAAACGTGTAGTCGAAGCAGAAGGAGTCTCAATCGAAGGGGCTGTGACATCGAAGTTGCATTAATTCGAAGTGGAGCTTAGAGCTATCGAAGAAAGCAAATTCGAAGGGAAGTGGACCTGCAGGGGTAGGTCAGCTTTCGATTCTTATCATGTTGGAGGCCTAAACAGCTCATAGCAGGCTGGCAGTAACGCATGAAAGCAGATGGGCACGTGATTGAATCAAAAATAGAAAGTTTTTATGAAGGAATCAAATCAGATCCGTGTAAAGGCATGGTGAGGACAAAAAGATTGAATTAGGCTATTTTTGGAATGATATTTAAAGTGAATCAAATCAAGAACCAATACATTGATGGAGGAAGATTGAGGCCAGGTTTTCAACCCTAATTCATTCCATTATATACAAGCAAGCCTCACAAATCAAAGACACGAAGACTCTGCAGAAACAAAAAAACGCACAAAAACTTTGCAGAAACGGCCAAAGCAACTTGAAAGAAAAGCTTGAAAAGTGTGAGATCAAAAACCACATTGGAGGCACTTTCAGACAAAAAAACACAATGTTACTCTCTTCCTTGACACCCAGTGGAGCTACACTAATCAAAACCAAGCCCTAAGGCAGCCTAAAACTCGCTGTAAGTGTTCTTGAAATCGCCTCTGCACATGAAATCGTGAACCACTTTCCTTGCATCTTTTTGCCAAATGGTTGGCACATTCATACTCACCATGTAATTTACATTGATTCTGCATTATCTGATTTGATTTTTGTGGCCTCTAACCCCTTATCCAGAACCTAGGGTTCTTGTGTATGTTTTTTAGGCGTTTTGTGTGCAGGTTAAATTAAGGCCAATAATGGCCATGAATGAATTCAGGGGAGGGAGACGAATCCAATGATGGTCGTAACTCGTATTGTTGTGACCTAGGATGGATTTTGGAGATGTCCCACGAAACTTCCTGCGGATGGAAATCCACAGGTAAATAACCAGGCCTTCATGAAGAAGACGATGGTGTGTCTTAGTGCCATTGGTCTATTCAAAACATTAGCGCATTTTTTTATTATTTCCAGGCTTGATATTTTGTTTTTTCAGTTAATATTTGTTGTCTATCCCAATAACAAGAAACATCAATAGCTCTGCTGGCAAGGCGTTAGTGGGTGGCACCATTGGGACCTGGGTTCGAATCCCAGGTCCCCCAAACTTTGTTATCATTTTATTTCAGGCGTTCACATGCAGCACTTCAGGCAGGGAGCACCATATACCTCCAGATCTCAAAGGCTACGTGGTTACCAAGGCAGATCCAATGGCTAAGGATGGAGGTTCACCATGAACCTTGGTCAACAAACGCCCAGGCAATCTGAAAGTCAAACAAGGCTGATTGAATCTGGGCCTGGAATTGCTGAATCAACCTCCCTTCTAGGCCCAAACCCCCCTTTGGTTTATTCTTTCTCTTTTCTATATTTCTTTTGTTTAATTTGCGTTATTTTTATTTTTTAACCAATTAACAAATTAACCTTTTTCATAAAAAAATCAGAAATAACAAAAAATAATATTTATTAATTTCACTATTTTTATTTTTGTAAATAAATCATTAATTAATTAAGTTAGTTTTAATTAGGTTTAATCTTAACATATTTTGCATTAAATTAAAATTGGTTTAGAATTAGGGTTTTGATATTTTTACCTTTTCTGATTTTATTTCCTTAATTAAAATAAAACTCAAAAAATTATTTTCTTTTTTTAATTAATTAATTCCATTATTAATTTAAACTTTATTCTTAATTCAAAAAAGACCAAAAATATGCTTTATTTAATGAAAAAAAGGGTCAAAACCCTAGGACACTCCGATTCAATTTTTCTCGCGCGCATATTATTTTTTATCCATATAATTGTAATTGCTCCGAGAATGTAATAGCTTTAACTTAGGATTTTATTTACCGCTTTTATTTACTTTTTCGCATTTAATTTTAAAGGTTTGTTTTTGGCGATGTAAATACCCGACGCCTTGTAATAGCTTAGTTTTATTTTCCGCAATTTATTTTCCGCAACCATTAACTGCTAGATGTTTGAATAATAGGCTATGCATGACAAGATTAACCTTTAATTTAAAATCAACCGTAGCTCACCATAACATGTAAAAAGATAATGTAACTGAAAAACAATACACTCGCACATACCACTCTTAGGGTACGCCTCACTTGGTTGCCTCGAACATGGTCATTAAGTATAGGATGTTTTAGAGGTCGTCCTCTTGTCCAAAGATCATAAGTTGCCTCGAAACGGTTTCCTCGGATAAAATGATCTAAGACATTAGGGTTACCACTAAGGCGTCCTAACATTGCTTTAGTGACCACACGTCCCTTAAATCGAATTGACCCGAAAACTCAAACGACGATGCTACATACTCCTCAATAGTGGGATGGCATTGTCTAAAGGACACTTGCACAGTCTAATTCCTTTTTGAGTAGGTAGATGTTCTTAAGTACTTGCTCCTTTTAAAAACAAAACAAAACTTTTCGCACTTACACCCCTTTTAAAACAAAAACTCTTTTCAAACCTACAAACACAAAGAAAAGCAAACTTTTGAAAACATAGTGAGCAAGTACCTAAGAGCCCGTGGATAACCACGGATAGAAAGGGTGCTAACACCTTCCCTTTCTATAATCTACCTCCCAAACCCGAGAAATATCTCGAAAAGGAATTTTTCTGTGCTTTTTTCCTTTCCTTGTTGGATAAAATAAAAGACGGTGGCGACTCTTGCTTACCGCGACATTTTGCAAAAACAAACGCAAACGCGAACCAGCATTCCAAAACAGTCAGTTCTATTCCCACCGATCACAAGGGGAATTCGAAGACATTGGGGCAATAGTAGAGTTGTAATGCAATGAGATCATTACTACATGGCTATTTGTTTTTGTTTTCAATTGTTTTTTTCCTTTTGACGATTTCCTCTTACTAGGATCTTCGTCTCATTGTACAAAAACACATATTCATGAGCAAAATATCAATACAAATATACTTTAAAGTGCAAACTTTCTTTTTTTTTGTTTTGAATGCAAAAATATCCAATGACTAAAATTGAATGAACATGTGCATGTGAACATAATTTAAACTATTTGGCACATGTGTCCTGCTAAGCAGTGGCAAGCATCTCTTTAATGTATATGGAATATCCCCCACAGAGTTATTTAATTAGCATTATCCCCACAAGGACGGTTACAATAAACCTTTCCCCACAGAGTTACCTATAAAGTCTCTTTGCACAGGTTGATCTCCAGCCAGAGTCTCAATCTCTTGACAGCTCTCTCCCCAGCTAAGTTGATCCTACAAGAAGAAACCTTGTGGATCTCTTTCTAAAAAGAACTTACCTCGTCGGCAGTTCATCAACAAGGTTTATTTCCCCAACAGGGTTTATTTCCTCAACAAACAACGAACATTAAAATTCCCAGGCAAAGTCTTTCTTCAGAGGGCCACAACCCCTAATCCCCAGTGAAGTCATCAACAAAGCCTTTTCTATATTCAAAAGATACTATGTAGCCTGGCCCCGACTAGATATTATTACGACTTTCAGTTGTTATGAAGCCTGGACCGACCAGATGATAGCTAACTTCTCAAGACACTATGAAGCATGGACTCGGCCAGATAATAGTCAACTTCTCAAGTCACTATGAAGCCTGGACCCGACCAGATAATAGTTAACTTCTCAAGTCACTATAGAGCCTGGACCCGACCAGATAATAGTGAAAACCTTTCAAGTCACTATAGAGCCTGTACCCGTCCAGATAATAGTGTAACCTCTCAAATACCAAGAAGCCTGGACCCGGCCAGATAATAGTTAACTTCTCAAGATACTATGAAACCTGGACCCGACCAGATAATAGTTTAACTCTTCGAGATATTGAAGAACCTGGACTCAACTAGACCAGGGTTTAACTTATTTTCCCTAGTAGAGTTTGCCTCTACCCCAGAAAGTTATTCTGAAGCCTGGACCCGACTAGATATCAGTTTTCAACTTCATCTTTTCAAGCGAGTTATTGTGAAGCCTGGATCCGACCAGATAGCAATTCCCCTCAGAAGTTTATTGTGAAACCTAGAATCCGACCAGATAACAACTAAGTTCCAAGAAAGTTACTGTAAAGCCTGGATCCGACCAGATATTAGTTCAACTCTATCTCTTCTGACAAGTTTATTGTGAATCCTGGACCCGACCAGATAGAAATTAACTTCATCCACCTCAAAATCTGTGAAGCCTATATCCGACCAGATATCAGTTCAACTTCGTCTATTCAAGTAAGTTATTGTGAAGCCTGGAGTCCGACCAGATAATAACTAGCTACAATCCCCAGCGAGACACTATGAAGCCTGGACCTGACCAGATAATAGTATAACTTTTCAAAGAAGAAACTAAGAAACCTGGACCCGACTAGATAGTAGTTACCACTTCAAGTTACTATGAAGCCTGGATCCGACCAGATAACAGTTTAATTTCAAGAAATTTTCTGTGAAGCCTGGAATCCGACCAGATAACAGTTAATTTATTCTTCCCCAGCAAGTTACCGTGAAGCCTGGATCCGACCAGATAGCAGTTGACTTCCTCATCCTCAGCAAGTTGTGAAGCCTAGACCCGACCAGATAAAAGCTAACATTCAAGAGATCATCCGTGGCAGAAGCATTCTATCGACAAAGTTTGAAGATGTGTATATTCTTCATCGCCAACAGAAATTCTGGATTTAGCTTCCCTAAATTCCTCAGCGGTAGTCAAGGATTTATTTTCCCGGACAAATATGCATCCCACGTTCATACATCATAGCATATACATACAAAATTCATTTAGCATAATACCACATCTTGTGAATATCATGCGTATATCTGCATTTAACTAACCCTTTTTCCCACAGGTAAAACATCAAGTTATAGTATAAATCGATCAAAGATTTGTGCTGATACTTATTCCAGTATTTACCATCATTCCTCCGAATGGCATCTATAATCCCATTCCCAATACATCTTCGAGTGCAAATTTCTGGGCACTCTAGGGTTCAATCATCTTCCACCTTCAAGTCACGAATGGCGGATCCGCCAATCTAACTCCTCGGGTTTAAGAAGATTGAACATGGGCAGCTTTTGTACCCCAAAATTTTCCCTCTCATCTCTCAAGAAATCTCTCAAAAGATCTCCATTGATTCAAGACTACATAAGGTTTGACCAGCTCAAGACATCTCCTCAACACTGACAACTGGAAATTAGGGTTTGAGTTTTCACAAGAAAAATTGGACTATCAAGGCTCTATATGAATTTCATGGATCATTTTGGACCCTTAAGATTGATCATGTCAATTTTCAAGTCTTGGATCACATTTTTGCTCAGTCAATTGATCAAATGACCTAAAATTAGTTGTATTGGGGAAAAAGTCAATTGTGGTCAATTTGCAGTCAAACTTCATAATTTTTTATCCACATCAACATTATGAACTCATATATGTCAATAGATCAAGTTTGGATCACAATTCCTCAAGGAATTTGATCAGATCATCAAAAGGGGAAATGGTCAAAATTAGGGTTTTGACTAAAGAAGTTCAAGTTTTGACTTTTGACCTAACAAATGACTTATTGGTTTAAGGAATGATCTCAAGGATTCAAGTACATAATTTTGACCTAATGTTGTGGCTCAAAACATATCTCAAGATCAATTGATTGATAATTGAATTTCAGTCAACTCATGAAAAGTCAATTGTACACTGAAAAGTCAAACATTGACTCTTTGATCAAAATCAAGTTTCAAAGATTACAATTCATCAAGACATGTCAAAGTATGAAACTTGTTCATCAAGGAATTGAAAAGTCAAATTTCATCTTTGAAAAGTCAAATTTCCCTTAGAATTTTTTCTGTTGGAAAATTCACTTTTTTTCACAAGTTTGTGCCAAATTTCCACCATGATGCAAGATGACTCAAAGGAAACTTCCAACATGAAAGTTATAGATCTCAATGATATCTAAAACATTGTAGGGCAGAACTTTTCCTAGAAATTCTTATATTTCAAGTTATGATTTTGTGAAGACAAGTTCATGAAACTTAAAAGACTTAGTGAAATTTTGCCCTAGTTAGGTAGGATTTTGACCTAACTTTATAGCAGTTTTTCACCTAGTTCCAAATTGAATTTTCAAAAATTTCAAACATGAAGGTTGTAGAGGATGTTACAAGCTTTCCAAAATATCCCAGAACTTATTGAGATCATACTTGAGCTAAGAGAATCGAAGGCAAGAAGTTAGGGTTTCAAACTTGAATTACAAGTCATTTCTTCATGAAGAACCTTTTGATCCAATGTTAAACATGTTGTATAATATTGTTCCATAAGTCTATTAACCCCTAAGTATACCTTTAGTAAGATGATTACGCAAAGTTTTATGCCCTAATCCAAGCATTCAATGCATTGTCCATGCTTAATACCATTTTAGGAAGAAAGGCAACATTGCCATTTTGGAAAAGTGGCTTTAATCACTAATTCCACTCTTCTTGAGTCTCTAACGTGTTGTTCTGAACACACACAACTTGTATGCTCAGAAGCAACATGTTTAAAGCTTCTAAGCCACCCTATAAACCAGGTACTTGTGCATTGGAACCACATTTTTCAAGCTTTCTTCAAAAACAAACAAAAATCCACAAACATGTGATTCTTGATTTCTGACTTCTCCAAGCATCCAAACTTTTTGCTTATAAATGGAGACACTATTTGTGAGCTAATAGACGAGCAAAAACACCCTCAAACTCTCCCAAACTCAGAGTTGTGCAAAAATCACCATTGTTGTCATTTTTGGCCAAGAAACTTGAAACACAAAATCCACTCGTGTGTTTCTTTTCCAAACCCTCCACAAAGCTTCTATACCTCAAATATAACTTAACCAAATACCTGTTACATTTCTGTAACATCATCTTCTCCATCTTCCATAATCAAAAATAGTGGTTTGCATCTTGACTTCTCCAGGCCATTTCAGCCACTCTCAACTCAAGCTAAGTATTACATTAGCTTCCTAAGGACTCAAGGAAGCTAACCTGATCATTGTAGCACCTTCAATCAAGCTCATTTTCAAAACACGAATTCCATTTTTGAGGTAAGTTTTCTGAATTTTGAAATCTTCATATAGGCATTGTTAGCTTTCCATTTTAAAAGACAAAATATAGATATCTTATGCAGATTTTTTTGATATCGTGATTGTGTACATCTAGATTGTTAGATATTTTAGTTTATTATAGCTGCAAAATATTTTATGAATATTATGATATCCTATGTGGAACACAGTTTGAAGATTAAAAAGATTCAAGTTGATTCAAGGAGAATTGTTAGTTTCTAATTATAGAGATAATTTAAGAAACTAATGATTGATGTCCTATCTTTGAGCCTCTCGATTATCATCTTGATGAAAGAGTAGGACTTTTTTTGAGTTGTAAGTTATGTCTGTCATTCCAAGGCTTTTAAGTAGTGAATGATTGTGTGTCTTTGAAGTGTGACTTGTGTTTTTCTAGGTGTTTAGAATTGTTCCGCCACTGGTTTGTGATTGGAAGGGATTTGAGAAGGGTCTCATACCTAGTTGAGTCTTAGGTAGAAGTTAAGAAAGGGTACTGATTAAGTGTGAAGTTGTAAACGATGGAGTTTAGCTTCGAATTGATACTATTTTAATTAACTTGATCCTTGGCTTGGTAGCCCTCAGAGTAGGTGTTGTTGTACACTAAACTGGGTTAATAATCATGTGTGTTCTTAACTTTTCTGTATTGTGTTTATCATTTACTTTGTCATTGTCTGTTTGTTCAGAGAAAGGTGTCTCGAAATGTTTTAGGACATCTGAGATCTGAATAGAAGAATTTTAATTGGTATCAGAGCATACGTCCTGCTCTATCTCTGGGTGAGGTTCAGGGAAGATACTTTCTGGTACAATGGAAAAGGAAGGAGGATTTATGAACAAAACACCCATCCTTGATGGAACCAAATATGACTATTGGAAAATTTGTATGGATGCCTTTATCAAATCAGTGGATAACAAGGCTTGGAAAGTTGTGGTTAAGGGATGGGATACACCAATGGTTATAGGACCAGATGGGAAAGCTACTAATGTTGTGAAGGCTGAGGAAGACTGGGATGATACAGATGAGAAATCATTAGAGGGAAACTCCAAATCATTGAATGCCTTATTCAGTGGAATGGACAAGAATATCTCCAGGATAATAAGTAATTGCATTATTGCTAACAAAGCTTGAGAGATCTTAAAGACTGCTCATGAAGGAACCTCCAAGGTGAATATGTCAAGACTTCAACTTCTTATCATTCAGTTTGAAAACTTAATAATGAAGGAGGATAAGAGTATGCATGACTTCAATATGAATATTGTTGAGATAGCTAATGCCTCAGGTGCTCTAGGGGAGAAGATGTCAAAAGCCAAGTTGGTGAGAAAGATTCTCAGATCTCTTCCAAAGAGGTTTGATAAGAAGGTGACTGCCATCAAAGAAGCTCAAGACATAAACAACATGAAGGTTGATGAGCTTATAGGATCCCTACAAACCTTTGAGTTAGGGATCGATAAAAAATCTAAAAAGAAGAAGAGCATAGTCTTTGTCTCCAATACTGATGATCCAAAAGAAAAGTGTGACTTGGATACAGAAAAAGGGATGTCCAATGCTATTGTGTTGCTTGGAAAACAATTCAACAAAGTGTTGAAGAAGGTTGACTAGAAATCAAGATCAAATGTTAGAAACAAGTCATTTGACAATTCATTCGACATAAAAAAATCAGGATCTTGGAGGAAGAGACATAACTAATGACAAATCAAGCCAAGGAAGAGGAGTTCAGTGTTATGAATGTGAAGGGTTTGGTCACATAAGACCATAGTGTCCCACCTATATCAAGAAGTAGAGGAAAGGTATGTATGTGTATTGGTCAAAAGAAGACTCTGACAGGGATAGTGTAGAGGAATCTGCCAAACAAGTTATTGCCCTGTCTGGAATTATAATGAAAAAATTGTTGGAGACTTGACTTTGGAAGATCTTGCTACTTTTTATAAGGAGTTGTGCCTTGAAATTAAAGAGAGGGTCGGTTGATAAAAAGGAAAGATAACATTATTGCTCAACTGGAGGCTGAAAAAGAAGAACAATTGTCTATTATCTCTGATCTGGAAGCTGAAAAACTAGAGCACCCATCTGCCATAGCTGAATTGAAGGGTGAAGCTCTTTTGCTCAAGTGGCAACTTGATAATATGACCAAGCCTGTGAGAATGCTCAACAACGGTTCTGATGTACTTGATAATATTATTAAGTCTAGGAAGAATGATGGAAATGTTCGAGGGATTGGCTATGCCAACCAATCTATGAAGAACAAAGGCAAAAGGAATGAAGTGAAGTTTGTTCGTCCAAAGAAATAACTGGAACAAAAGATGTCAAATAAAATGTCACAATGTCAGCATGGGCAATAGAAGAATCACTCAGGAAATAATGGCTCTACTGTTCTGGATGAAACATTTATTCTAGTTAGGAAGAATGTTGTAATCATTAAGGATCTTAGTTATGATAATTAAGCTACAAAGAACAAAGAAGAAAGGCCTACAGTGAAGTATGTACCTTCAAAGAAGAAACAAGAGCAGAAGATGTTGAACAACATGTCTCAACATCAGTAGCGACGTCAGAAGAAGTAAAATGGATGAAGGAATCAATAACACATATGCCATTATTATGGAAAGTTGGGTCATTTAAAATTCTCTTGCTACAAGTTGTATGGATATCCCAAACCTGTTACATATAATGGAAGAAGACAAGACAATGTTAAAGCCAAATATAAGAGGCTTCCCAAGAATAATGCTCGTGGACTCATAGTTCACACTTCTCTTAGAGCTTCTACAAGAGAAGATTGGTTTTAGATAGTGGTGTTTCTAGACACATGATAGGTTTCAAGAAATTTCTAGTGGATATTAAACCACATTCCTCTAGTTGTGTCACCTTTGGAGATGGATCAAAAGGTGAAATTAAAGGTGCTAGAAAAATGAGCTGCACTAGTCTGCCAGATCTAGAAAAGGTATTATTTGTTAAGGGGATGACTGCAAATTTGATAAGTATTAGTCAATTGTGTGACCAAGGTTTCAAAGTCAACTTTACTGCATCTGAATGTCTGGTAATTTATGAGAAGAATAAAGTTATCATGAAGGAATCAGATCAAAATACAATTGTTACTTGTGGATTCCTCAAGAAACAAATTGCTCCTCCACATGTTTGATGCTAAAATAGATTGAGGTGAAGCTACTTCAAAAGAAACTTGAGCGGTTACTCCTAAAAGGCACGAAGAAAGTCCAACCAAAGGAAGCAACCATAGGTACTCCAAAGTTGAACATGGAGAAAGGAAAAATATGTGGTGAATATGAAATAAGGAAGCAAACCAAGATGTCACATTATATGTTGCACCATCAAGTTACTTTGAATAGGTTATAAACTCTTCGTTTGGCACTAGTGGAACCTAAGAAAGTTATAAACTCTTCGTTTCCCTCTTATCTCACAATAAATATCTCACAAGATCTCCATTGATTCAAGACTACATAAGGTTTGATCAGCTCAAGACATCTCCTCAACATTGACAACTGGAAATTAGGGTTTGAGTTTTCACAAGGACAATTGGACTATAAAGGCTCCATATGACTTTCATGGATAATTTTGGACCCTCAAGATTTCTCATGTCAAGTTTCAAGTCTTGGATCACATTTTTGCTCAGTCAATTGATCAGATGACCAAAAATCAACTATATTGGGGAAAAAGTTCAACTGTGGAAAATTTGCAGTAAAACTTCATAATTTTTAATCCACGTCAACATTATGAACTCATATATGTCAATTGATCAAGTTTGGCTCACAATTCCTCAAGAAATTTGAACAGATCATCAAAAGGGGAAAATGGTCAAAATTAGGGTTTTGAATGAAGAAGTTCAATTTTTTACTTTTGACCTAACAAATGACTTATTGGTTTAAGTCATGATCTCAAGGATTCAAATACATCATTTTGACCTAATGGCATGGCTCAAAACATTTCTCAAGATCAATTGATTGATAATTGAATTTTAGTCAACTGATGAAAAGTCAATTATACACTAAAAAGTCAAACTTTGACTTTTTGATCAAAATCAAGTTTCAAAGATTACAATTCATCAAGACATGTCAAAGTATGAAAATTGTTCATCAAGGAATTGAAAATTCAAATTTCATCTTTGAAAAGTCAAATTTCCAAGAGAGTTTTTTCTAAGTGTTGGAAAATTTACTTTTTTTCACAACTTTGTGCCAAATTTCCACCATGATGCAAGATGATTCAAAGGAAACTTCTAACATGAAAGTTGTAGATCTCAATGAGATCTAAAACATTGTAGGGCAGAAAGTTTCCTAGAAATACTTATATTTCAAGTTATGATTTTGTGAAGACGTGTTCATGAAACTTAAAAGACATAGTGAAATTTTCCCCTAGTTAGGCAGGATTTTGACCTAACTTCATGGCAATTTTTCACCTAGTTCCAAACTGAATTTTCAAAAATGTCCAACATGAAGGTTGTAGAGGATGTTACAAGATTTCCAAAATATCCAAGAACTTATTGATATCATACTTGAGCTAAGAGAATCGAAGGCAAGAAGTTAGGGTTTCATACTTTAATTAATCATTTTCTTTTAGGTAATTAGATTAAAATCCTTTCCTCAAAAATCCAAATAAAAATCCTTTTCTTTTCCATTTACATCCTTGTACATTATATTTTCATTTCTTGTACATTATTCAATATGGTTGTAATATATAATTAGGTTTAATTTCTTGCAATCCCCATTTGTAAATTTGTATACCCCGCCCCCTAATGATGTAATAGCGTAGTAATTTTACTTTCCGCAATTTATCGCTTTCATATAAATGCTAGTAATTAAGGTTTGTATGGAAAGATAAAATCAACAAGTAAATAACCCTAATAAAATATTAAATGCATGCAAATCAAACACATTATTCACACATGCACCCTTAAGGTTAACTCCACTTATTACCTAAAAATGGTCATGTTATACATGTGTGATGTCTTAGCAAAAACAATCAAAAAATACAAGGTCATAGTCCCTCGATGACGCTACGAATGTTGCCTTTCAAATGATCTTAGTCCATCAAAGAGAAATGCTAAGATATATCACAACATTACTATCATGACTATACGATGACCCACGCCCGTCCCTTTACATCCAAAGATAAGGTTTCTTATCAAATCAATGGTAAGATAGCAATATCAAAGGAAAGGAAGAAATGAACAAAAGACTTTTGAGTAGGTAGGTTGTTCCTAGTTGCTTGATCACTTTCAAAACAAACATCCTTTCTCATTTTCAAAACAAACACCAAAAACAAACTTTCAAAACTTCAAATATTTTTCAAAAGTCCAACACTTTGTATACGTTCTTACGAACGAGAACCATTACAAAGTTTTCCTAAACGAAGGCGCCTTTTAAAAATACTTTCAAAAACCACCACAAAGCACATTTTCAAACAAAGCAAGCAGCTAAGAGCCCATAGATAACTATGGATGAAAAGGGTGCTAACGCCTTCCCTTTTCATAATCTACCCCCCAAACTCAAGAAATAATCTCAAAGGTTTTTCCTGTTCTTTTCAGCCTTTCCTTATTGGATAAAAGAAAAGTCGGTGGCGACTCTTGCTAACCGCAACAATTGCGATAAAACGCGAAACATCCCAAGTCAGTTCTCCCATCGTATTACAGAACTGGCGACTTTGCTGGGGAAAAACTTAAAAGTGGGGTTACCTTAGGGCTAGATCACATTTATTTGCTTTCATTGTTTGACTTGTTTGCTTTACATTTTGGTTCCTTGTTTGGGCTTGTTTTAATCCTCTACCCGGATTTGGGGATACCTTATAGGTAAGTAGTAATACGTTGTGGAAACTTTGTTGGGTATACCGACATGGTCTAAGCAATAGCTACGTTAGTGTGACACATTTATGGGTACGGTAGCCTTTAAGTAGTCAAGGAGAATACAGGGCCGTTGTGTGGTGTCATGAAACACTAACTAACTTTAGAACATTTACTTGACCAACTTGGCCATTAGGAAGTAGTAACAAAGCCGACTTTGGTGCAGTCTGAAGTTGGTTGATACTCGATACTACGCTCATTGAGATCAGACTTCTCGGGATATTTCGGTCGCCATGAAAGAGGCTTGCGCTGAAATAATGCCCGACAAGAAATATCAGTGATATTGAGATCCCTTAGAACCCGGTTACTATTTTTAGGACAGGTTTGAGCCAACTAAACTTCAAGAGGGTACTTACCTATAAGACTCCATGCAAGCCTAAACCTAAGGACTTGTTTGTCTTGTTTGTATATGTTTACTTGTACATAACATCATAAACATTATAACATCATACTCATTCTCACTAACCATTTCAAGGATTTTTGGGATTTATCTTTGTTCTACTTTGTAGGACATGGCTTCCATCCGCAGGAATACTATCTAAGTCAATCTCGTAAGGATTCCTTCTCAACTCAAATAGTTAGCATCAAGGGTCCCTGAGAATTCTTCATTCACCGAAAGACATGGTCTCCTCCTAAACTTGGTTACCTCTAGCACTGATGAAGATATGATGAAGGTGCTTTTCTAGTTTTTTGATCCTCTACACCATTGCTTCACGTTTCTTGATTATCAGCTTGTACCTACTATGGAAGAATTATCTAAAATCTTGAGGATTCCCATTATCAATCAACTACCATTCAATGGTATGGAAAGAGATCCAAGACCTGAAGAGATTTCCTAAACGCTACACTTGCAAAAATCTAATGTCACGACTAATTGGGAAACAAGGAGTGGTGTCAAAGGATTATTAGCCAAGTTCTTGTTTGAGAAAGCTCAAGATTGTTGGAATTCTTTGGACTTACAAGATTTTGAAGAAATCTTGGACCTTCTCATCTATGGTATGTTTTGTTTCCAAACCCTGACCAACTTATAGATGTAAATGCTGTCAAAATCTTCATGTCTCGCAATCTGGTGCCTACTTTGTTGGGAGATATCCTACATTCTTTTCACTCTAGCACTATGAGAAAGAGAGGGATCCTCATGTGTTTCACTCCCCTCTTGGCTAGATGGTTTATTCTTCATCTTCCCTAGTCTGTGTTGAAGAACGAGCAAGGTTTGAGGTGGTCCCATAGGTTGATGATGCTCTGACATTCGAATATTCATTGGTGTTCTCGATTCTTAGAGAACGTTACTATCATCGACCGTTGTGGGGAATTCCCTAATGTCCATTTGCTTGGCATTATGGGAGGTATCACTTACAACCCTTGTTATCCTTGCGATAGTTTGGTTATGCCCGAAGGGATGGTCCATATTTTATGCTCATCCAAGGAGTGGTATTCGACTACGAGAGCGGCGATCAAGGCTACCGTCAGAGGTTTATACGAGCTTGGAGGATGGTAAGAAAAGTGGATAGTAAGACGCTGGGACATAAGAATTATATTCCACTTGAACCTTATCTTAGGTGGGTACGAGCTCGTGCTCAGAAACTCGTGATGCCTTACCCCCTCCATCCTACCAGTTATCATGGAGCCAGTGGTTGAAGGAGATGCCCCGTACACTGTCCTCCATCCCGACATGCCTACTTCTCTTGAAGACTTGCAAAGGGGTTGGATTCAGCTAAAGGAAGAACGAGATACCTTTGAAGCTCAATTATATTCTAGTGAGAAAAGGATCTTGGAGCTTACAAAGCAGCTACATAAAGAGAAAAGTGTGAACGCCTACCTTGCATCGAAGAGGATGCGTTCAACCTTTTTATCTTAGAGATTTATTTTGTAAGCCCAAGAGGCATGTTATAGTCATTTTGTAATAATTAATGAAATTTTACGTTTGTTCATTCTTGGTCTATACAAATTTAAATTTCATAAATTCTTGAAATCATTTGCATACACATCTTCTATGCATCATAACATAACAAGTTTTTCATGACAGGTTTCCTTATCTTTCTGCTGTTTATTTCAGCAAGATGGATATCGAGAAAATAGTGAAGGACCTACAAGAACAAAACACTCAGTTTCAAGAGACTCTGCTGACCCTAGCTAAGGGGCAACAAGATTTCATGGAATTGCTAGAAGCCAAAAAGAAACCAAAGAGGAAAGCCCTAGTCAACATGGGTAGAATATTCAAAGAGTTGGTCCGTCAGATCCCAGTAGTGGAAGACTTATCTGAGGAAGACGAGAATCAGATTAGAGAAGCAAGGAGTACCCCGGCTAGGTGTATTAATGATCAAGTGTCTGATGGTGAAGATTATTTTGACGAGCAGTATCTGTGAGGGAAAAGGTGAAAGAACTGAGTTTTAATGCTTGTCAAAAACCTATTTGTGCAAATATGTCATTCTTCAAAATGGTGCAGGTGAGAAACATCAAAAACAAGCATTTTTCTCAAAACTGACTGCATGAGCCAGCTCATGGAACGTTAGGTCGGCACATGAGAAGAAGATTTTGGCTTGGCAACGTCCGGAAAGGTGCACGCCTTCTCTATTCGTCAATGCATAGTTATGGGAAAACATGAGTCGGCGCATGACTGAAGGAATTTCAACCTCTCTCGCTCGGGAAGGCGCACACCTTCTGTACACCCTGGATGAGTCGATGTATCGCTAAATTGTCTCATTTTTTATGCTATGTTGTTACATCATGGGAATCACTTATATATATTGTTTGGCCTCAATTTTCTCAAACAACAAGAAAAAGTGAAAGATAGACACAAGATCTCTCTTCATCTTCAACCTCTCATAAATCATCAACAACTACACACGATCGTTTTTATTGATCAAGTTTTTGGGATTGTGTTGATAACGTCTGAATTGAAAGTGCAATTTCATATTTGGGTAGAGATCTTTGTGGGTTTTTTCTTGAATAAAACCATTGGGGTTTTGTCCTCCAAAATTGGGGGTTTTTATCACAAGTCTTTGCTTCATTGAATTCAGTCGAGCTAAGGGATTGGAAGACCGTGGGGTGTTCAATCGGGTAGCGGTAACCGGAGGATTATGAAGAAGGATTTGGGGCCAATTTCTAGGGTTCAAAATCATTCAAGGTAGAAGGAGATTTTGTTCAAGATTTGGCATACTTGATTCATCAAGAATCAAGGGAAGAGAAATGCAACATATAAGATTCATCAAGTGACTTTGAATTATGGTGATTGTATCTTCTCTTACAAACTTGGCAAAATTAATTTCATAATCCTAATTCTAGATTCTAGAATTGGGGGCAGAGTAGCCCACGCGAGGACGACAGGGTGAACTGCCTTAACAAATGTTGTGTCCACTTTAGTTTTCTGCATTTTATTTCTATTCGTTTGAATTTGTGAGTTATTAATCTTTCTCATTCATACAAAATAATTGTAGTGACAAACTAAAATTTACAACTCATATAGCATTCATTTGAATCGCTATAATCACTATAATTTGAGTATAATCAAACCTTGTGTAGTACGTACACCAAGTGTTTGGTGAATTTACAACTCACAAATTTGCTTTATCTTCTCCGCAACTAATTTGTAATAACTTAATACCTTGTTAAACTTGCTAAAGTGATTTATCATATTCAATTTTAGTTGTGATTCTATTCTCATCATTTTCATCAAATTGGTTCACATATCCGATCTTTCTAATATGTAAAGTTTAGACGATCAGATTCAGGGATGTCACTCTCTCATAAAAGCAATTTTATAAAAAGCGCAAAATTTTCAAAGGGATCTATTCAACCCCCCCCCCCCCCCCCCCCACTTCTAGATCCGTCACATCGTCTAACAAGTGGTATCAGAGCACCAGTTTATCCAGTGCTCCACATACAACTTCTAGAAATGGATTGTGATCTAAAAGGGGCTTACAGTAGAGCACCTGTTTTCACAGGTGAAAATTATAGCTATTGTAAAGATTGTATGCGTGTATATATCACGTTTGTTGATAGGAAAATATGGAAGGTTATCCAAGATGGGCCAGTTGCAATAACTATGCAAAATGCTGCCGGGATAACCATTCCTAAACCGGAAGCACAATGGGATGAAAAAGATGAGAAAAATTACGCCTATGACTGGAAAGCAAGAAAAATGCTCCTAGCAGCTCTAGGAGTTGATGAGTATTTCCGGGTCTCACATTGTGCTACGGCTAAGGAAATGTGGGACGCTTTGCAAGTCACCCATGAGGGCACAAACAATGTAAAATTGGATAGAGTCAATACTTTGACGCAAGAGTTTGATCTCTTTCGCATGGAGCAAGGTGAAACCATCACCGACATGTAAAAGAGATTTTCTCATATAATGAATCGCTTGCATACACTTGGTCATGTAATTGCCAATTCTGTTGCTACTAACAAAATTTTGAGATGTCTTAGCAGGTAATGGCAACCTAAAGTTACGGCAATTAAGGAAGCCAGTGATCTAAATACTTTGGATCTCACAACACTATGGGGTAAGCTTCAAGAACATGAGAAAGAGCTCATAAGCCTTTGAAAGCATGAAAAGAAAGAAAAGAAGGAAAAGTCAATGGACTTGGAAAAGAAGTCTATAGCACTAAAGGCTTCAAACTCCAAGTCATCCACCTCAATTTCATGTGCAAGTGAATCAAGTGATGACGATGAGAGTCCGGATGAGGATATGGGTCTGTTCGTAAGAAAATATAATAGATTTCTAAGAAAAATGAAATTCAACATTCGGATAAGAATCTCATCAATTATAGATGCCACTCTCAACCAACCAAGCAAGATGAAAGTAAGAAGTCTAAGTCACGGGGAGCATGCTACCATTGTGGCAAACCCAGTCATTACAAGCCGGATTGCCCTTATTTGAAGAAAGATAAAGCCAAGGCCAAAAATCAAAAGAAACCAACCAAAGCTAGAAGAGCATACATTTCTTGGGAGAGCGATAGTGATTCCTCAAGTAAAGGTTTCTCAAGTGATGAAGAAGAAACGGTCAACCTTTATCTCATGGCTCATCATCTAAGAAAAAGAATGTAAGTCATGCTAAGTATGATCATGTTGATGAAATGTCTTATTTAGAATTGTTAAATTCCTTCAATATTTTACATCAAGAGGCTAAGGAAGCTTTAAAATGCTTAGCCTCAAACAAGAAAATATTTTCATATCTAGAACAAAAAGTTTTCGATTCTAAAAAGGAATTAGAAGCTCTTCAAGCATCTATGATAGAAAATATTGAAGGAAAATGTGAAAAAGAAGATAGACATTGGTTTAAATGGCATGGATGTGAAACTTGTCATATATGGCAAAAAGAAGTTATAACTCTCAAAGCCAAACTAGACAAAGCTTTACAACCTAAGATTACGTTTGCTATCGATCGCTCAAACTTCAAAAAAAAGTATGATTAATCCCTACCAAATATATACCTATGAAGTAAGGGATCAAGATAGCAAGAGTAGATCTCACTTAGATGTCTTGCCTATATTGTTGCAAGAAGGAACATACCATTAGTAAATGTCGATTTAGGAGATTCTTAGTTCCTAAAGGCATATACCAATGGTTCCCCAAAGGCAACAAATGTTTAACTCACACTCAAGGACCCAATGAATGTTGGGTACCTATCTCCCATGTTTGATATTTTAGGTGGAATGTCTTGAGCCTCTCGAGAGAAGATGGTTTCTTGATAGTGGTTGCTCAAGACACATGACGGGTGACATTTCGCTATTCTTTGACTTTGTGGAAAAGAAGAAAGGATTTGTTACTTATGGTGATAACAACAAGGGAGCAATACTTGGTAAAGGTAGTGTAGGTAATCCCTCATCCACCACTATCTCAGATGTCCTATTAGTTGAAGGCCTTAAACACAATCTTATTAGCATTAGTCAATTATGCGACAAAGGTTATAAAATTACTTTTCTAAAGGATGATTGCATAATCGAACATAATGATAAGAAAGAGGATGTGTTTAAAGGCTTGAGGGTAAACAATGTATATATGCTTGACTTGAATGATGTGTCCCTAATAGGTTCTAAATGCTTAGTCTTCATGAGTGAAGACTCATGGCTTTGGCATAGGCGATTAGCACATGTCAACTTTGATTTTATAAATAAAATCATATCTAAAGACCTTGTGATTGTCTTACCCAAAATCAAATTTTCAAAAGATCATCTATGTGATACTTGTCAAATGGGTAAACAAACACGAGTCTCTTTTAAATCTAAAAATGTCATCTCTACAACGAAACCACTTGAACTCCTCCATATGGACTTATTTGGACCATCTAGAATTAAAAGTCTAGGTGGAAATTATTATGGCTTCGTTATAGTTGATGACTACTCTAGATTTTGTTGGACGATATTCTTAGCAAACAAAAGTGATACTTTTTATGCTTTTGAAAATTTTTCCAAATTATCTCAAAACAAGTTGAATACAAAAATTGTTACCATCCGAAGTGACCATGGAGGTGAATTCGAAAATCACCTTTTTGATGAATTTTATGAAAGAAATGGCATTGATCATAATTTTTCTGCTCCTAGAACACCTCAACAAAATGGAGTTGTTGAGTGTAAAAATCATGTTCTAGAAGAACTTGGGAGAACTATGATCAATGGACATGGTCTTCCAAAATACTTTTGGGCCGATGCCATTAACATGGCTTGTTATGTGCTAAATAGGATCTTGATACGTCCTATGGAGCCTATACTTGAGAAAGAAAAAGGGGAGATGGATCATGTGTCTAGCAAAGAAGAAGAAGACACTCAACCAAAAAATGAAATAAATCCTCCTTTGGAGTGGAAAGAAACCAAGGATCATCCCATTGACAACATTCTTGGAGACATATCAAAGGGAGTAACTACACGGTCTAAGATAAGTAACTTTTGTTATCATTTCGCATTCGTCTATCAAATTGAGCCTAAAAACCCTAAAGAAGCTTTATTCGATGAACATTTGGTATTTGGGAATGCAAGAAGAATTAAACCAATTCAAGAGAAATGAGGTATGGGACCTTGTCCCCCCTCCGCGAGACCATCGAATAATTGGTACTAAGTGAGTATTTAGGAACAAACTTGATGAAAAAAGAATCATAACTCGCAACAAGGTGCGTCTTGTTGCTCAAGGGTATAACCAAGAGGAAGGCATCGACTATGAGGAAACGTATGCTTCGGTTGCCCGACTCGAGGCTATACGCTTGTTATTAGCTTATGCATGCTCACAAAACTTTAAGCTATTTCAAATGGATGTTAAGAGTGCATTCCTAAATGGTTATATTAATGAAGAAGTCTATGTATCTCAACCTCCCAGATTTGAAAATCACGAGTTTCCTAAACATGTTTATAAACTTAAACGTGTTTTATACGGTCTTAAGCAAGCCCCTAGGGCTTGGTATGATCGGCTTAGCAAGTTCTTACTAGAAATGGGATTCTCTAGAGGGAAGGTTGATATAACCCTCTTCATTAAGCGCCAAGGAAATCACTCCATCTCGGTGCAAATTTATGTAGATGATATCATTTTTGGGTCTACTAACATCACCTTGGTCAAGGAATTTTCTAAAGTGATGCAGGGTGAATTTGAGATGAGCATGATGGGAGAGTTAAACTACTTCCCAGGTCTTCAAATCAAACAACTCGAGGAAGGATCTTTTGTTAGCCAAACGAAGTATTTCTATGAGTTTCTCAAGTGCTTCAATATGGAAAACTCAAAAGTTATTGACACTCCAATGCCTACCACGGTTAGCTTAGATCGGGATAAACATGGTAAGTCGATTGATGTAAAAAGGTATAGAGGTATGATCGGATCTCTTCTTTATCTTACCTCTTCTCGTCCCGACATTATTTTTAGTGTTTGCATGTGTGCTAGATATCAATCTTGTCCTAAGGAGAGTCATCTAAAAGCTGTAAAATGTATACTTAGGTATCTTTGTGGTACTCCTAAGTATGGACTTTGGTTCTCCAAGGGTAGTGATTGTTCTTTGGTTGGCTATTCTGATTCCGACTTTGCGGGTTGCAAATTGGATAAGAAAAGCACAAGTGGCACTTGTCATTTCTTTTCAAACTCCTTATTTAGTTGGCATAGCAAAAAGCAAGTTTCAGTTGCTTTGTCAACGGCCGAGGCGGAATATGTTGCAGCCGTTAATTGTTGTGCTCAAATTTTGTGGCTTAAACAACAATTACTCGACTATGATTTAAAACTTAATCATATTCCAATATTTTGTGATAACACAAGTTCCATCAATCTAACCAAAAATCCAGTTCTACACTCGTGCACTAAACATATTGAAATTAGGCACCACTTCCTTAGGGATCATGTAGAGAAAGTTGAAGTCGTGTTTGAGCACGTTGATAGAAAAAATCAACTTGCCGATATTTTTAAAAAACCACTTGCGATCGAACCATTCTTTCATATTCGTAGGGAACTCAGTGTCCTTGATATTTCGGATAGATCGCAACTCCAATGAGTTGCATTCCCTTTATTTATCTTTGTGTCTTTATGATTCGTGAATATCATCTTGGGCTGGCGACATGTGAGGGCATCGTGTCATTCAAATACGTTCGGTAATATCCTTCCTACTCTTTCTCATTAGTGATCATTTTTCTTAAATGTTGACACTATGAAATGATTTAACGCTTTGTGTGTTATTGCTTCTGTGCATGCGTACTTATTATTGTGTTAAATTAAAACCTACATGCCATGAAATACAAGAAATTTCAAAACTTTACATACATGAGCCGACCTATAACTCTGAGTGGTCGGCACACGCCTGATTGAAAAACATATTTAGGGTTATTTTACTAGAGTGCGTCGACGCATCCCTGCATAGGTCAACGCGTCGCTGTTTGGCAGCCCATTATATATTAGTTTGTATTGTGTGGTTCCATTTGCAAGCATTCATTTTCTATGTTTTTGTTCCCTCTTGCTAGCATTCATCCGGCCTCCCTCTCCATCTCAAAACCCTAAAAACCCACTGTGTCATTTCAACTCCAAATCTCTCCAAACCTTTATCCATGGCTTCTAGGGCAACAAAGAAAAGAAGCATCAGAGTTAGCTCTTCAAATCAAACTCGGGTTACTCCTCTATCACTTCTTCCTCCTGATCTCACTGAAAAGTATGATGAGAAGTTTGCTAGAAGGAGGTTGGTTAGGCAATTTTGTGCCTTCCGTATCACTCTCAAACGCCTGCATATCTCAGATGTGGTGGAATTGTTGGACCATTAAAAGGTGTTTCCATTCCTTGAGTTGGATGGAGACTACAATGAGGTACTCATCAAGGTATTCTATGCGGGTATACAAGGTAAATTCTCTGATCACCAATTTTCATACAGAATTGCAAATAAGATTGTCAAGGTAGATGATGAAATTTGGACAACTTTTGAGTTGTTCCTGTTGACACTGATGCTGTTAAAATCACCGACACTAAGCTTCCTGCAGACTATGACTTCAAAAATGCCTTGAACTCCATGTTAAAACGACCATATCCTGAGAGTTTTGTACAAAGTAGTGCTTTTCCAAAAACTGTCACAACGGGTCAATTGGTTCCTCTAGCTCGAATTATGCAATGGATTGTGTCAAGGATAATTCACCCTAAAAAGGGTGGGTTGTCCCGTATTGATCAACCTGAGGTTATGTTAATTTGGGCTATTCTAAACAAAATTAAGATTCATTGGCCGTATTACATCACTAGTCGGCTATTTGCATTAAGGGATTCCCCTAGAGGGTTTGCTTTGGGGTATCCATCGTTCATTCATGGAATTCTAAGTCAAGCAAGCCTTGATCTTACTGGTATTTCACCTACACCTATCCTGTCGGATTCAGATTTTACCTACAAAACTCTCGCACTTATGGGTCATCAATGGAATCCCCAGCTTGGTAAGTACAAGTACTTTATGAAATCAAACTTAGTAATGCTTCGAAATGAAGATGTTGAACAAGATGATGAAATGGAAGATGTTGAGGGCGGTGAAGTTGGTACTGAGAATCAAGAAAGTGTGGAAGAGGATTAAGGAAATTATGAAGGTAATGATGACCATGAGCCTCATAGATCCTATAACGAGGTGATGCACAAAATTGAGGAAATGCACGTCCACCATCATGAATACATGGTATTAGAAAATGAACAAATTAACAATCTTGCTGGAATAGTCAACCTTCAAAACATTTAGTTTAAGGATTATGCTAGCCTCCAAGACCGCCGATATAACACTCTTCATGGAATGATGGAAACGCAAAACACAAACTTGGCAAACTTTCAGTCGCTTTCATGGCTCGCTTTCCACCAAACCAACCTGTTGAACCACCACAAGACAATGAGGAACAACAACATTATTTAATGCTTAGCACTTTATTTCTTGCTTGTTATGCTTGTATTACTATGGTTTTGTATTAAACTGTTTTACTTCCCGTACTACTTTGTGTTTTATTTTGGGTTTGTAACAATGAACATCGTATTGTATTAATTTATTGGTTATTGCATCTATTTTCATTTGCACTTGCTTCATATTGTGTGTATGTTAGTTTGTGTTCTTTTTGCAAAATTGAAAAATATTGGTCATTCAATTTTTTTGGTTCTCTTAATCCATGTCCTTGTTTCTTTTTGATGTTGTCAAAGGGGGAGAAGGAATACACGACAGAAATATGCAATATCTCAGGGGGAGGATGATTGGATTGGATGATTCGCAACCATTGAGACGATTCATATTTGCGGTTTTTTCCATCATCAAAAAGGGGGAGTATGTGAGTGCAAAGGTGAAAGAACTGAGTTTTTATGCTTGTCAAAAACCTATATGTGCAAATATGTCATGCTTCAAACAGGTGCAAGTGAGAAACATCAAAAATAAGCATTTTTCTTAAAACAGACTTCATGAGACGGCTCATGGAACCTTAAGTCGGCTCATGAGAAGAAGATTTTGGCTTGGAAACATCCGGGAAGGCGTACGCCTTCTCTATGCATTGATGCATAGTTCTGAGAAAACTTGAGTCAGTGCATCAGGCAATGATTCGGCGCATGACTGAAGGAAAATCAACCTCTCTCGCTCGGGAAGGCGCACGCCTTCTGTACACCCTGCTCGAGTCGATGCATCGCTAAATTGTCTCATTTTTTCTGCTATGTTGTTACATCATGGGAATCACTTATATATATATATATATATATATATATATATATATATATATATATATATATATATATATATATATATATATATATATATATATATATATATATATATATTGTTTGGCCTCTATTTTATCAAACAACAATAAAAAGTGAAAGATAGACACCAGAACTCTCTTCATCTTCAACCTCTCATCAATCATCAATAACTACACACAATCATTTTTGTTGATCAATTTTTTGGGATTGTGTTTACAACGTCCGAATTGAAAGTGCAATTTCAGATTTGGGTAGAGATCTTTGTGGGTTTTTTCTTGAATAAAACCATTGGGGTTTTGTCCTCCAAAATTGGGGGTTTTTATCACAAGTCTTTGCTTCATTGAATTCAGCCGAGCTAAGGGATTGGAAGACCGTGGGGTGTTCAATCGGGTAGCAGTAACTGGAGGATTATGAAGAAGGATTTGCGGCCAATTTCTAGGGTTCAAAATCATTCAAGGTAGAAGGAGATTTTTTTCAAGATTTGGCATACTTGATTCATCGAGAATCAAGGGAAGAGGAGTGCAACATATAAGATTCATCAAGTGACTTTGAATTGTGGTGATTATATCTTCTCTTACAAACTTTGCAAAATTAATTTCATAATCCTAATTCTAGATTCTAGAATTGGGGGCAGAGTAGCCCACGCGAGGACGACAGGGTGAACTGCCTTAACAAATACTGTGTCCACTTTAGTTTTGTGCATTTTATTTCTATTTGCTTGAATTTGTGAGTTATCAATCTTTCTCATTCATACAAAATAATTATAGTGATAAACTAAAATTTACAACTCATATATCATTCAGTTGAATCGCTATAGTCACTACAATTTGAGTATAACCAAACCTTATGTAGTACGTACACCAAGTGTTTAGTGAATTTACAACTCACAAATTTGCTTTATCTTCTCCGCAACTAATTGGTAATAACTTGCACCTTGTTAAACTTGTTAAAGTGATTCATCATATTCAATTTTAGTTGTGATTCTATTCTCATCATTTTCATCAAATTGGTTCGCATATCTGATCTTTCCAATATGTAAAGTTTAGACGATCAGATTCAGGGTTGTCGCTCTCTGATATAAACAATTTTACAAAAAACACAAAATTTTCAAAGGGATCTATTCAACCCCCCCCCCTTCTAGATCTGTCACATCGCTTAACAGTATCCTTCTGTTGATGTTAAGTACAAGCAGTTAGAAGACGGACTGAAGGCCGTTGAGATTCAAGCCGTCCCCAGTTTGGATTTTGATGATTTGGGTTTAGTATCTGGGGTTGTCATTCCCCACAAATTAAAATACAAGTCTTTGCAAAATACGATGGGGTTTCGTGCTCAAAGCTTCACCTAAAGTCTTATGTGCGGAAAATTCAACCGCACACCGCTGACAAGAAACTCTGGGTTCACTTCTTTCAAGAAAGCTTGGCTGGGATGCAACTAGAGTGGTTTTACCAATTGGAGGATTCCCGTATCCATACATAGGAATACTTATCTACTTCTTTCTACCACCAATACCAGTATAATGCCGACTTGGCGCCGACAAGAGTTCAATTGCAAGACATGACAATGGGTAAGAATGAAGGGTTCAAAGAGTACGCCCAAAAGTGGAGACACCTTTCCAGTAGGGTTCAACCACCTTTGACTGATAGGGAGCACATTGACATGTTTATGGGAACTTTATCTGGTCCATTCTTTAACTTATTGGTTGGTTGTTCTTCTTTCGATTTCATCGAGCTGATCTTAACCGGTGAAAGAGTTGAAAGCGGTATCAAAAGCGGGAAGATTCCTATAGCATCTGCCTCCACCTCCAATCCCGTAAAGAAACCTTTTATAGAGAATAAAGAAATTAATGTTGTGTATGGGCAAGGGCCCGTACCAAGAAGGATGGTCGTCCGTCGGTTAATGTTGTCCAGATTTCCAATCCAACTCCTACTCAAAGACCATCTATCAATCATCAACGATTTCAGGCTCCATCAAGACAATTCACAAGGATAGGCATGTCACTATCCCAAGCCTTACAACACTTGTTAAAGGCTAATTTGGTGAAGCTATGTGATCCTCCGGCCAATCCAGATACCTCTTCACCAAAGTACAATCCGAACGCCAAATGTGCATATCACTCAAATAGTCCCGGGCATGAGACTGACCAATGCTGGGCACTGAAAAATTAAATTCAAGACTTAATAGACAACAAGACCATTGAATTTTATCCTCCTCCAACTCCGAATGTAATCACCACACCTATGCCAAAACATGGCAAGGGTGTCAATGTTGTTGAAGATATAATTTTTGTTTCCTCCATCGAAGACTTGACTACTCCATTAAACATCATCAAAAGAATCTGTTGAAAGCCGAGATTTTCCCTGGCTATGTGAAGGACTATGTTTGATGTGCCAAACAACTCAATGGATGCAAAGGGCTGAAGGAAGGCATTCAGCGCCTGATGAATAGCCATGAGATCCTATTTGAGAAGACTCCGCCTGCCAAAAGTTTGACCAATAAGTGTGAAGATCTCTTCATCATAACCATCTCAAACAAGCCTCTTAGGATCTCCTCCAAGGGTCCTATCAGGATTTCAAATGAACCAATTGTTTCTCCTCTGATAATTACCGCTCCCGGACCAATTCCATACTCTTCCAACAAAGCAGTGCCATGGAACTATGGTGCTGAGGTGTTTTACCATGGGATAAAGCAAGAAGCTTGGATTGAAGAAGGAAAAGTTGATGATATTGGTAACATAACTGGCTCTAGTATGGTAACCAGAACTGGGAGAGTCTTTTCACCCAACATCTCACCACCAGTTGTTACAAAGGCGCATGTCCGCATCACCACTTCTAAACCTAGTATTGATACAAGGGGAAAAGAGAAATTTGTTGAGCCTGTCGAGACGGAAATACCCGCAAAAGACATTGTTGATGGAGAACCTTCTGCTCGTGAAATGGATGGGATCTTGAAAATTATAAAAAGGAGTGATTTCAAGATTGTGGAGCAGTTGGGGAAAACCCCTTCCAACATTTCCATGTTATCTATGCTACTTTGTTCTGACGCTCATGCTCGGGCGTTAATAAATTTCTTAAAGAAAGCTCATGTCCCTCATGAGACCACGACTGACCATTTTGAAAATTGTGTGGAAATCTTGACGATCGATAATGGTTTAGGGTTCTCAAATGCTGATCTGACACCACTAGGAAAGAACCATAATAAAGCTCTGCACGTTTATGTCGAATGTAAGGGGACTACACTAGCCCATGTTCTGGTTGACACTGGATCTTCCTTAAATGTGCTACCCAAGGGGACGTTGGACCGTTTAGACTGTGAAGGACTGGTTTTGAAACCAAGCAATATTATTGTGAGAGCTTTAGATTGGTTTAAAAGGACAGTTCATGGAGAGGTGGGCTCCCAGATTTTCAAATCTACTTTCTACATCATGGATATCCTTCCTACCTATTCCTAATTGTTGGGTCGCCCTTTGATCCATGGAGCTGGGGCAGTAACGTCAACTCTTCATCAAAAGCTCAAATATCCGGTCAAAGGAAGAATTCTCATTGTTTGTGGTGAGGAGGAGTTCATGGTAAGCCACCTAAACTCTTTCAAATATGTGGAGATGGATGGCGAATTTATATAAACCCCATGTCAGGCTTTTGAGGTTGTGCTGCCAATGGTTGTTGCTGCCAAATGTTCCTCTGATGTGTCCAAAGCTGTTAAAGTCGTGTGTTGTACCCCAAAATTTGCCCTCCCATATTCTCCAAGAAATTGCCAAGTCAAGCTTCAAAATTCCCCGAGGGTTGCACAATGCAAAGGTCTCCTATACAGTCAAGATTAGGGTTTTTGTTCTGATCAAGAAAATGAAGTTTCCAAAGGTCCAATCAAGTCTCATATGCCTACAAACATGGTCAAGCATCCTCATATCAAGTTTCAAGACATTCAGCACAAAATTGCACAGTCAAAACCCTAATTGCACTACAGTCAACTGTAGGGGCAAAATGGTCATTTGACAGTCAAAAGTTCAAATTTTTGGTCAACATATCATTTTGAAGCCACAAACATCATTTGATCAATGCTTGATCATGATTCTCAAAATTTGGCTCAAAAATCATCAAGATGCAAAAGTTTCCTTATTTGGACAGCTGGAAAAGTCAAATGTAAATTGACCAGGGCATAACTTTCACATGGATCATCAGAAAAATTCCATCCAAAGCTCATTTTGAAGAGAAAGACATTTCCTACAACTCATCTTCATACTTAAAGTCCAAGAAATGCTCTCACAAAAAGTTATCAATTTCAACATTATAGGTCATTTTCAAAAGTCAACAAAAAGGGACTTTAAGTCAAAGGCCATAACTTGAGATTGGTAAATCAAAATGACATGGGACAAAAGACATTGGTTAGAGGACTCAAAGACCTTTCCAAAATGTCCAAGAACATGAGAAAATCTTAAAAATTGAGCAAGTTATGCCTTGTGGAAGTTGGGAAATTTTTGGATATTTTGAAAAGTCAACATTGATTCAAATGACCTAAAAATGCTAATGGGCCCATTTTTCTTCCATAATTCATCATCCATGGCATGTGCACGACCACTTGGCCCAAAGGGAAGTATTTCTTCATTTTTATTTATTTATTTGAATTTTTATTTATATTAATTCATTTAAATCAAATTAAATGCATGAAAAATATTTAACCTAAAGTTTTAAATCTTTTTGTGCATGTTTCACCCTCAAGATTTCGTCATGTACCAATATGGAAAGATTTGGACTGATTGGCATGATTTGAACAAAAAGCACATGGAAAATATTTGGAAAATAATGATGGAAAATCAAATCTTCAAAACCATGATTGCAAGAGATTTTGATCAGTTTTTTAACCCTAATTGATTCATACATAAACAAGGAACACAACCCTAATCAAAGAACAGGCGCAGCTGCTCAAAAAAGCCATTATCAAACTTGAAATTTTGGTGAAGAAACTAAAATCTGAAAACTCCTTTGCAAGGCGATTCAAGTCTCAAGACCTATTCCATTAGCTTCCTCAAGGTCCATTGAACGTGTCCCAATCAAGAACATTCATCAAAGCTTAAGGAATTGGTATACAGAACTTGAAATATCTCATGAAAAATTCATGATCGTGTTTTCAAATCTATGCATTTTCATGACATTTTAATTATTGATTCATGTTCCTGGTATGATTCTAAAGCTAACCCATACGTTTAATTGAGTTTTTGCAAGCTGTAGACGATTTCACCATTGCCAAGTTTTAGGGTTTGCAGAGTTTTGAATTAGGGGTTTTGAGATACAGCAAAATTAGAACACCACAGTGCCATGGTTGTGATCAGCACATTTGGACGAAGATAATGGAACTATCGCGCCTAATTTATGAGTGCCCTAGGGCTAATCGTTATTTTCTGTAAAGATGCTTTCTGCAACGGTGTAAAAACCGTTGCTTATGTTGTTTGTATTTCAGGAACATGAAGAAGATGATGTGTTGGTCGGCGCTGATTGGAAGGTTTAAATTTCGCACGTTTTGAATCACTAATGCAGTTGTTCTTTTTATAATATTTGTTGATTATTTAATATTAACAATGCATGAAGTGGCTCAGTGGCAAGCATATCTGGAGATAACGCACATGACCTGGGTTCGAGCCCCAGGTCTTCAATAATTTCAATGTTATTTTTCAATTAACCATCACATGCAGTTTCGCTTACTGAAGACCACGATACACCTCCTCATCAGGCCAGCCACGCGTACGTTTAGAGCAATCCAAGGGTGCAGATTGGAGGAACACCATGAGGTTGAGTCAACGCACATGCACGTGTCCTGCCAAAGTCAAACAGGCCAAGGTTATTGGGCCAGAATTTCCATGATCTCACCTCCTATTTTGGGGTCTGAACCCCTAGGTTTGCATAATTTTTACTTTCTTTATTTTTAATTCTATTTTTATTTTAATTATTACTTGTTTAGTTAATTAATTATTTTCACAAAATATAAAATATCATAAAAAATCAGAAAAGAGTTAAAACAATAAATAATTTTTATTTTAGTATTTTCTTAAATAAATTTGCATGTAAATAAAATTAGTTTTAAATTAGATGTTAATTTTAATTCTTTTAAGAATAAATTAAAAAAAACATAGAATTAGGTTTGATTAAATTTTATCCCTTTTTATTTTTCTTTTATAATAATTAAAATAACTAAATATTTATTTTCATAAATTAAATTGCATATAAAAAATTAGGTTTAAATTAGGTTAAAATTCAATATTTTTCTTAATAAATTAAAAGCCACTAGAATTAGGGTTTGCCTCTTATTTTAATTTTAATTAATTCTTTTTCCTAAAATACTAAAAAACACCAAAAAAAACAAGTTCTTTCTTTCTTTTAATTTTAATTAATTCATCATTAATTTAATTTTTGCAAAAGGGTCCAACGCCCTCGTTCTTAATTTCTTATTAATTTGCATTTTTATTTCTTTTTCGCTTAAATATTCATGTATCTCTCCCGAAGCCATGTATTTAATTACTCGCACTTTTAATTCTTTATTTACTTTGTTTATTTATTTTCTGTCAAATCGGGTTCGAGAAACTTTTGGCGATGTGGACCCGCGCCGTTTGTAATAGCTTAGAATTTACTTTCCTTGCAACTTTTTTAACTGTTAATCAAATGACATGAAAGAATGTATGGACAAAATAAAAACAAGCGTAGAACACCAATAACATGACAAGATAAATGCAAATGAAAACGACACACGAATCGCACACACCACCCCTAGGGTACGCCTCACTGTTGCCTTGCCTCGAAAGGTGATCGTCGAGTAGAGGACGTCTTAGTAAGTCCTCATGATCCGGGAACCTGGCATGAAGGTAGCTTCTAAGGTGTCTTCCCATTGCTCTGGTGATCACCATGTCCCGAACCTCGAATTGACCCGAACACCTCCAACGGTGGTGCTACCTACCTCTCAATGGTGGGATGGCACTACTTTAAAGGACATTTACACAGACGAATTCCTTAGGGTAGGTAGATGACTCGTAGATACTTGCTCTAATTCAAAACAAATCAAAACTTCTTTTCACACCGACACTTTTCAAAAAGCTTTCAAAAACAACTTTTCAAACACTCTTGAGGACTGATACAAGAGTCGAACTGAAATTTTCAAAGAAACTTTTTAAACCCCACAGTTGAAAAGCAAACAAACCATTTTGAAAACACAAGTGAGCAAGTATCTAAGAGCCCATGGATAACCATGGATAGAAAGGGTGCTAACACCTTCCCTTTCTATGATCTACCTCCCGAACCGAGAGCAATCTCTTTAAGGAATTTTTCTGTGCTTTTGTCCTTTCCATTTGGAGAAAATAAAAGACGGTGGCGACTCTTGCTTCCGCGACATTTCGCGAACCAGCGTTAAACAGTCAGTTCCAGATCCACCGATCACAGAACTGGCGACTCTGCTGGGGATATCTTTTAAAGTGAGGTGTACCTTAGGACTAAGATCACTGTGTTTTCAATTGCTTTGACTTGTTTGCTTTAAATTGTGGGACTGTCTTGGGAGTTCTATAGATCCTAACCCGGATCTGGGGATACCTTCTTAGAAAGTAGCAACAAGGCTGTGAGGGAACTGTGCGGGGTATACCGACATGGTTGAAACAGTCTGCTACATTGATGTGGCACTTTGGTGTGTACCGGTAACCCTTGAGTTCAGTCAAGGAGAGTACGGGGCCTCCGCGTGGTGTCGTGAAGCATCAACAGACCTTAGGAACCTTAATTGAACTATCTTGGCCTCTTTAGGGTAATGAGATAACTGACTTTGGTGCAGTCCGAGGTTGGTTGATACTCGATACTACACCCAATTAAGGGTTGCTTTCCTGGAATATTTCGGTCGCCAGTTCAGTGGCTAAATCGAAACGATGAACAATGAAAGCAATCCCGTGATATTGGGACCCTTAGAACCCGGTTACTTCTAATAGGACAGGTTGAGCCCACCAACTTCAAGAGGGTACTACCCAGACCCCATGCTGGCCTTAAACCCTAAGGGCTTGTCTTGTGTGACTTGTGTGCCTTCCAACTTGACTATTTGCAAGCTTGTTATCTGACACTTGAGTTTCCCTTGCAGGTTTTGTTTATAGTCCTTAATAGGGACTCATAACAGGGTATATTAAGTTTCTTACAGGTTTTGGCTTGCAGTCCTTAATTAGGACTCATAACAGGGTTTACCGAGTTTCTTGCAGGTTTTGGTTTGCAGTCCTTAAATTGGGACTCATAACAGGGTTACCTACATTACCCCATGCATAGCATAACATCATACCATTGCATACATCCTAACCCATTTCAAGGATCCAAAGGCTTGTGATGCAGGTCATGGTGAATCAACTATCCCAGCAAGGGGCAAAGAGGATTTACTTTCCTCTAGCCAAGGTTGTCAGGGGCTATGACCCACTGGATATGGTGAGCCTTTGACCCTTGAAGAAGGACTCTCAACAACATGAAGTACCTTCAATTAAGTTACCAGTTTCCAACTCTAACAATTTGTTTACCCCTCGAGGTCCTTGAAATCATTGCATGCATATCATACACATCATTGCATAACAGGTACCCTTTCTCTGCAGGTTGCTTACCTTCTTCGCTGTTTATTTCAGCAGCCTCGTCATGAATCCTGAATCCTCAACCGAGCACACTATCAAGGCCCTCCAGGCTCAGAACGCCCAGTTCCAAGGGCTGATCATGAATTTGACCCAGGGGCAACAAGATCTGAAGGCTCTGCTCTTGAAGAAGGAAAAGAAGAAGAGGAGGACTGTTTTGTTCAGCCCTAGACGCAGATCTGGGAACACCCTGCGGGATGAAACTGAGAGGACAACTCCATCTGTGGGGAAAGGCAGTCATCAAGAGGAAAGGGTTCCCAGTCCAGTGGTCTCCGACAATGAGATAGATTTCAACGACGAACAGTACCCTCCGGCTGAGGATAGGTACAAACAGTTGGAAGACCGGCTAAGTGCTATGGAGATACAAAAAGTGCCTGGCCTGGACTTCGAGGATCTAGGTCTGTCTTCTGGGGTAGTGATCCCGCACAAGTTTAAGGCACCTGCCTTTGCTAAATACGACGGGGCATCCTGTCCTAAATTGCATCTCAGGGCTTACACAAGAAGGATCCAGCCCTATACAGCTGACAAAAACTTATGGATCCATTTCTTCCAAGAGAGTCTTTCAGGGACTCAGCTCGAGTGGTTCTATCAATTGAATGGAGCCAACATCCATACCTGGGAAGATCTAGCCACTGCTTTCTACAAGCATTACCAGTACAATGCCGACCTTGCTCCTACACGTACCCAACTCCAGGGTATGTCGCTGGGGTCAAGTGAAGGTATCAAGGAATACGCGCAGAGATGGAGAGACCTTGCTGGAAGGGTGCAGCCTCCATTAACTGACCGGGAACTCGTTGATATGTTCTTGGGGACCCTATCCGGGCCATTCTTCAATCATCTCATTGGTAATTCATCTGCGGGATTTACCGACCTCATCCTGACTGGCGAAAGAATTGAAGCTGGTATCAAGAGTGGGAAAATCCAAGAGGCCACACCTTCTGACATTCACAAAAAGCCTTACACGGGAAAGAAAGAATCTAATGCTGCATACAGCCAAAAGAGTCGTCGTGACCAACATGCAGGGGCAGTCATGATTTCTGGTTCTGCACCACGCCGCCAACCACAAAGGGAAACCAGCGAAGGCCGGACGAGCCTAAAAGACAATTCACCAACATTAACATGCCATGGTCACAAGCATTGCAGCACATGTTGAAAATGAACCTGATTGCGGTGATCAACCCTCCTGCAAATCCCAAGACCTCCTCTCCAAGCTATAACCCAGAAGCAAGGTGTGCTTATCATTCTGATAGCCCGGGGCACGATACTGAGGACTGTTGGGCACTGAAGTACAAGATTCAGAACATGATCGATGCCAAAGAGATCGAGTTCGAGCCTGCCGAGACTCCCAACGTGATCACTGCTCCATTGCCAAAACATGGCTAGGGTTGAGAGAATTTTGTTCATTTGAATTCAAGTTGTATTTTTCTTTTCTTGTTCAGATAAACAATTATCATGTTAAACTCTTTTATTTCATGAATGCATTACACATGTCTGTCTTGATTTAATTATGTTTACTATGCTTAAAACTGCTTTCATATTTTTGTGATGGTCAACTCTTAATTGAAAATTCCAAGCCTCTTGAGGGAGGATGACGAAAACGATACCACGATCTACAGTATGCTTTTGAACAGACCCCGCTGATGAGGTACAGGCATTGTTTCAATCCCTAAACACTGGAGTTATAAGGAAGTTAATCCCTCGTCAACCCCTCTGAGCCAAAGAAGTAGGAGTCTTTCTTTTCAAAAATCAGAACCCTTAATCATAACCTGGGGCAGGGTAGTTCTCTCAGTTGATCCAAGTGCACGACGAATGGCACCGAAGAGATCTTTACAAAACGAAGAAAGACAGTGATGGTTCCGAATAATCGATAAAGGCAGGCAGTCATTATCAAATTTATAAATGAAAAGCCCAAAAAGTCAAAACCTATAAAGGGGACTTACGAAACTGGGGCATCCCGCTGACTGTAATTCCAAAAAAGGAAACAGTTCAGGCAAAAAAAGAAAGGGATAACTAAATTAAAAAGAAAGAGGGAGATGACTGCCTATTCAAAATAAATTGTCAACATCCGAACCATCACCGGAAAATCAGAGCAAAGACTCAAACAAGGTCTAACGCACGATCAGCTGAGTGTAGGTTTGAAGAACATCACGAAGAGCGGGTGGGTACAAATAAATTTGGGCCTTTATCCTTTGTGTCTTAAACCGTGAACCAAGCCACGTTATAACCCTTAAAAGTCCTAGCTGAAGCATGGGTTAGTTCGAAAGCGTACTGTTACAAAGGTATCCTGACTCCTTAAGGCTCGCTGTAAAAGTTTTGAGTTGACATCACGTTTTACAAAATCCACTTGCCTTTATTGAAAAAATGCATTTTCAAAAAAATTTCAAGACAGACATAAACTTTGCATTCTTAAGATAACATTGCTTGCATATGATTATTTGTCTGAACAGCAAAGAACTTTGCGCAACGAATATCCGATGAACGAAGATCTTCTCAACAAAAGAGTCCCTCTAGTGGAAGGAGCACTTTCAATCAAGGGGCATGGCATGATCAAAGACTTCCATCTGGGGCAGTCCAGTCACAACCTGGAGAATCACTCAAGATGTCCAACAACAGGGGCAACTCCCTACATTATGAAAGTGTGGACATAGTCGAAAAGATACTACGCATGAACAAAAGACCCGCTAGGCTGACATGCCTAGGCAAAAATAAGGGCTTCCCGGCGAACCAAAAGGGTTCGAGCAAAATAAGGGATGAAATGAAAAAAATCTGTACACCCGGCAAGTCGAAAACCTGAAAAGGAGGCTTGGGCAAAAATGGGTATCCCGGTGGACTGAAAACCCGAAAGGGCGGTCCAGGCAAAAGTTAGGGATCAAAGCGTACGACTATGTTCCGGTATCTCATCACTTGTCCACCCGAAGATTTGTCAATCACCCACACAGGTATCCTCTTCCCTCACCTCCGAAACAGGGGCAATAATGAGTTATCCGGGCGATCCAATTGCTCTGTCAACCAAAGTACAAAGGAAAGACCAACATAAGGATGATTACCATCTACCTTTACAAATTCCAGATCGTGGGTTAACATCCGAAACCAAACAGGACAATCATCCACTTAATCAAAATCATGCAACCCTACACCGGTTCCGTCTCAATGTTCAGAAGAAGTTTTTACACGAACTTATCCAAGTAACCTAACCCCGGTTCCTCCAGAAGTCTTACA
This sequence comes from Vicia faba, assembly GCA_948472305.1. NCBI lineage: Eukaryota > Viridiplantae > Streptophyta > Magnoliopsida > Fabales > Fabaceae > Vicia > Vicia faba. Next base: position 710,160,789 of record OX451739.1, read on the forward strand.
TGGACCTATCTCAAGATGACCTAACCCCGGTCCGTCAAGAAGTTTTACACGAACTTATCCTGCAGTAACCTAACCCCGGTTCCTCCAGAAGTCTTACACGGATTTATCTCAAGTTTTACACGAACTTATCCTGCAGTAACTCAACCCCGGTTCCTCCAGAAGTCTTACATGGACCTATCTCAAGATGACCTAACCCCGGTCCGTCAAGAAGTTTTACACGAACTTATCCTGCAGTAACCTAACCCCGGTTCCTCCAAAAGTCTTACACGGATTTATCTCAAGTTTTACACGAACTTATCCTGCAGTAACCTAACCCCGGTTCCTCCAGAAGTCTTACATGGACCTATCTCAAGATGACCTTACCTCGGTCCGTCAAGAAGTTTTACACGAACTTATCCTGCAGTAACCTAACCCCGGTTCCTCCAGAAGTCTTACATGGACCTATCTCAAGATGACCTTACCTCGGTTCGTCAAGAAGTTTTACACGAACTTATCCTGCGGCAACTTAACCCCGGTTCCCCCAGAAATCTTACATGGATTTATCACAAGTAACCTCACCCCGGTTCATCAAGAAGTTTTACACAAACTTACCTCACCAGGCAACCCTACATAGGTTCTCCTTCTCCGGACATAGTTTTACACGAACTCGACATCAAGCAACCCTACACTGGTTCTCTCTCTTCAAGATGCAGTTTTACATAGACTCGTCACCCAGAAACCCTACACAGGTTCTCCCTTTCCAAAAACGAAGTTTTTACACGAACTCATCATCAAAGTAACCCTACCCAGGTTCTTTCTCCATTTCAGATGCGGTTTTACATGAGCTCATCAGCAGGAAACCCTACATAGGTTCCCTCTTTCAACTTACAAAATTACAGTCCAAAACTTCCCCAGGAAAGTCCAATCTAGTTCCCCAGGAAAGTTGGAATTCATCTCCCCCAAGCAGTAAGCTTATCCCCAGTAGATTCTGGAAGCTTATCCCTCGCAGAGCACGAACGCGTCGTCCGGCTTTATTTAAAGAGTTATTTCCTTAACAGGATATAACTGGGTTATCCTCAGCCAAAAGCCATGGAAAGAACGCCCTCGACGCAGTCTTCTTATCCCCAGCGAAGTCTATTCACACTTTCAACGCAGCAAGGGTATCCTCAGCAAGTTATTACTAACAATTCAGCGAAAGCATCTCTCCCCACAGAGTATCACTCCCCAGCATGGTCGCTAGAGTATTTTTCTCCCCGCAGAATCTCCCATTTGCCAAGTTTATTCCTCAAACGGAGTTATCTTCTCCTGCCGGTATTCTTGCAGTAATCATCCCCAGCGGAAGCAAAATCTATTCTCAACATCAGCCCAGGAGTGACTTCCCGGCACCCATCAAGGATTTACTTTCCTAGACGAAAACATACATTCATAAAACATCACATACATCATTATAGCATGCATAGACGCATTATATCATACAAATCTCATTTATGTTGAGAACATCATTGCTTGATCCATATCATGCATTGCATATGACTGACCTTTACCTTTCAGGAAAGATGCAGTTGAAATTCTCAATCATATTTCAAGACCTAGACCGGTTCAGTTAATCGACTCCAAAGATTTCTTATCCAGTCCCAGGCCTTCTCTAGTCCAGCTAAATCGACTCCCAACAGATTTTTCTGATAAAGATTCAGTAGAAGTTATCCCAGGTTAATTTCCTATGGTTCCCTCTCCGACGGTGAGTGAGGTGATAATTCAATTTCCTATGGTTCCCTCTCCGACGGTGAGTGAGGTGATAATTCCTTTTCCTATGGTTCCCTCTCCGATGGTGAGTGAGGTGATAATTCCTTTTCAGATGGTTCCCTCTCCGACGGTGAGTGAGGTGATAATTCCTTTTCCTATGGTTCCCTCTCCGACGGTGAGTGAGGTGATAATTCCTTTCAGATTATAATTTCCTATGGTTCCCTCTCCGACGGTGAGTGAGGCGATAATTCCTTTCAGATTATAATTTCCTATGGTTCCCTCTCCGACGGTGAGTGAGGTGATAATTCCTTTTCAGATGGTTCCCTCTCTGACGGTGAGTGAGGTGATAATTCCTTTTCCTATGGTTCCCTCTCCGACGGTGAGTGAGGTGATAATTCCTTTCAGATTATAATTCCCTATGGTTCCCTCTCCGACGGTGAGTGAGGCGATAATTCCTTTCAGATTATAATTTCCTATGGTTCCCTCTCTGACGGTGAGTGAGGTGATAATTCCTTTTCAGATTATAATTTCCTATGGTTCCCTCTCTGACGGTAAGTGAGGTGATAATTCCTTTCAGATTATAATTTCCTTTGGTTATCTTCCCGATACTGCGAAGATGGTAATTCCCACCAAGATTTTCTCAGCGAGCATTGTTGAAGTTAAAGTCACCAAGGTTCTCTTACCGTTCATGCTAAGGTAGTAACCATCCCTGGTTCATTCATCATCTTGTGAAGCTCCAGATCCAGCTCCCGTAACCAGTCAGGACATATATATGCCAAGCATCTGAAATCAACTCCTGCAACGTGTCAGGTACTCATGTTTCTTTTGCAGGTATGCAGGTTCTCGCTAAGGAATCTCTTACGCGATCAACATCCAGATGGCATCTATAAGCCCATCATCCTATCCAGCAACCTCTAAATGGCATCTATAAGCCCATTCCCACCACACTGCTACTATGTGAGCGCAAATTTCTGGGCACTCTAGTGTCCAATCATCTTCTACCTTCGGATTACGAAAGGCACGACAGCCAATCTGCATCCTCAGGTCTAAGAATATTGAACAGGGGCAACTGTTGTACCCCAAAATTTGCCCTCCCATATTCTCCAAGAAATTGCCAAGTCAAGCTTCAAAATTCCTCGAGGGTTGCACAGTGCAAAGGTCTCCTATACAGTCAAGATTAGGGTTTTTGTTCTGATCAAGAAAATGAAGTTTCCAAAGGTCCAATCAAGTCTCATATGCCTACAAACATGGTCAAGCATCCTCATATCAAGTTTCAAGACATTCAGCACAAAATTGCACAGTCAAAACCCTAATTGCACTACAGTCAACTGTAGGGGCAAAATGGTCATTTGACAGTCAAAAGTTCAAATTTTTGGTCAACATATCATTTTGAAGCCACAAAAATCATTTGATCAATGCTTGATCATGATTCTCAAAATTTGGCTCAAAAATCATCAAGATGCAAAAGTTTCCTTATTTGGACAGTTGGAAAAGTCAACTGTAAATTGACCAGGGCATAACTTTCGCATGGATCGTCAGAAAAATTCCATCCAAAGCTCATTTTGAAGAGAAAGACATTTCCTACAACTCATCTTCATACTTCAAGTCCAAGAAATGCTCTCACAAAAAGTTATCAATTTCAACATTATAGGTCATTTTCAAAAGTCAACAAAAAGGGACTTTAAGTCAAAGGCCATAACTTGAGATTGGTAAATCAAAATGACATGGGACCAAAGACATTGGTTAGAGGACTCAAAGACCTTTCCAAAATGTCCAAGAACATGAGAAAAGCTTAACAATTGAGCAAGTTATGCCTTGTGGAAGTTGGGAAATTTTTGGATATTTTGAAAAGTCAACATTGATTCAAATGACCTAAAAATGCTAATGGGCCCATTTTTCTTCCATAATTCATCATCCATGGCATGTGCATGACCACTTGGACCAAAGGGAAGTATTTCTTCATTTTTATTTATTTATTTGAATTTTTATTTATATTAATTCATTTAAATCAAATTAAATGCATGAAAAATATTTAACCTAAAGTTTTAAATCTTTTTGTGCATGTTTCACCCTCAAGATTTCGTGCATGTACCAATATGGAAAGATTTGGACTGATTGGCATGATTTGAACAAAAAGCACATGGAAAATATTTGGAAAATAATGATGGAAAATCAAATCTTCAAAACCATGATTGCAAGAGATTTTGATCAGTTTTTTAACCCTAATTGATTCATACATAAACAAGGAACACAACCCTAATCAAAGAACAGGCGCAGCTGCTCAAAAAAGCCATTATCAAACTTGAAATTTTGGTGAAGAAACTAAAATCTGAAAACTCCTTTGCAAGGCGATTCAAGTCTCAAGACCTATTCCATTAGCTTCCTCAAGGTCCATTGAACGTGTCCCAATCAAGAACATTCATCAAAGCTTAAGGAATTGGTATACAGAACTTGAAATATCTCATGAAAAATTCATGATCGTGTTTTCAAATCTATGCATTTTCATGACATTTTAATTATTGATTCATGTTCCTGGTATGATTCTAAAGCTAACCCATGCGTTTAATTGAGTTTTTGCAAGCTGTAGACGATTTCACCATTGCCAAGTTTTAGGGTTTGCAGAGTTTTGAATTAGGGGTTTTGAGATACAGCAAAATTAGAACACCACAGTGCCATGGTTGTGATCAGCACATTTGGACGAAGATAATGGAACTATCGCGCCTAATTTATGAGTGCCCTAGGGCTAATCGTTATTTTCTGTAAAGATGCTTTCTGCAACGGTGTAAAAACCGTTGCTTATGTTGTTTGTATTTCAGGAACATGAAGAAGATGATGTGTTGGCCGGCGCTGATTGGAAGGTTTAAATTTCGCACGTTTTGAATCACTAATGCGGTTGTTCTTTTTATAATATTTGTTGATTATTTAATATTAACAATGCATGAAGTGGCTCAGTGGCAAGCATATCTGGAGATAACGCACATGACCTGGGTTCGAGCCCCAGGTCTTCAATAATTTCAATGTTATTTTTCAATTAACCATCACATGCAGTTTCGCTTACTGAAGACGACGATACACCTCCTCATCAGGCCAGCCACGCGTACGTTTAGAGCAATCCAAGGGTGCAGATTGGAGGAACACCATGAGGTTGAGTCAACGCACATGCACGTGTCCTGCCAAAGTCAAACAGGCCAAGGTTATTGGGCCAGAATTTCCATGATCTCACCTCCTATTTTGGGGTCTGAACCCCTAGGTTTGCATAATTTTTACTTTCTTTATTTTTAATTCTATTTTTATTTTAATTATTACTTGTTTAGTTAATTAATTATTTTCACAAAATATAAAATATCATAAAAAATCAGAAAAGAGTTAAAACAATAAATAATTTTTATTTTAGTATTTTCTTAAATAAATTTGCATGTAAATAAAATTAGTTTTAAATTAGATGTTAATTTTAATTCTTTTAAGAATAAATTAAAAAAAAACATAGAATTAGGTTTGATTAAATTTTATCCCTTTTTATTTTTCTTTTATAATAATTAAAGTAACTAAATATTTATTTTCATAAATTAAATTGCATATAAAAAATTAGGTTTAAATTAGGTTAAAATTCAATATTTTTCTTAATAAATTAAAAGCCACTAGAATTAGGGTTTGCCTCTTATTTTAATTTTAATTAATTCTTTTTCCTAAAATACAAAAAAACACCAAAAAAAACAAGTTCTTTCTTTCTTTTAATTTTAATTAATTCATCATTAATTTAATTTTTGCAAAAGGGTCCAACGCCCTCGTTCTTAATTTCTTATTAATTTGCATTTTTATTTCTTTTTTGCTTAAATATTCATGTATCTCTCCCGAAGCCATGTATTTAATTACTCGCACTTTTAATTCTTTATTTACTTTGTTTATTTATTTTCTGTCAAATCGGGTTCGAGAAACTTTTGGCGATATGGACCCGCGCCGTTTGTAATAGCTTAGAATTTACTTTCCTTGCAACTTTTTTAACTGTTAATCAAATGACATGAAAGAATGTATGGACAAAATAAAAACAAGCGTAGAACACCAATAACATGACAAGATAAATGCAAATGAAAACGACACACGAATCGCACACACCACCCCTAGGGTACGCCTCATTGTTGCCTTGCCTCGAAAGGTGATCGTCGAGTAGAGGACGTCTTAGTAAGTCCTCATGATCCGGGAACCTGGCATGAGGGTAGCTTCTAAGGTGTCTTCCCATTGCTCTGGTGATCACCATGTCCCGAACCTCGAATTGACCCGAACACCTCCAACAGTGGTGCTACCTACCTCTCAATGGTGGGATGGCACTACTTTAAAGGACATTTACACAGACGAATTCCTTAGGGTAGGTAGATGACTCGTAGATACTTGCTCTAATTCAAAACAAATCAAAACTTCTTTTCACACCGACAGTTTTCAAAAAGCTTTCAAAAACAACTTTTCAAACACTCTTGAGGACTGATACAAGAGTCGAACTGAAATTTTCAAAGAAACTTTTTAAACCCCACAATTGAAAAGCAAACAAACCATTTTGAAAACACAAGTGAGCAAGTATCTAAGAGCCCATGGATAACCATGGATAGAAAGGGTGCTAACACCTTCCCTTTCTATAATCTACCTCCCGAACCGAGAGCAATCTCTTTAAGGAATTTTTCTGTGCTTTTGTCCTTTCCATTTGGAGAAAATAAAAGACGGTGGCGACTCTTGCTTCCGCGACATTTCGCGAACCAGCGTTAAACAGTCAGTTCCAGATCCACCGATCACATCGTGCCAAAGATGGTTTCATTAAAAGATGCTCATGCTGCAGTTGAAGAAGGAAGCTGTGATACTTGGGGGAAACTCCTCGAGATACCATTCAAAGCAGACAAATTTGGTTTGGGTTTCACCGTCAAGGCTCAGAAGGAAGTGAGGCGCGCTCGTGCAGGGAAGCCCCCTCTCCGTATTGGAAGCCACGAAGTCAACGCTGTAGGTGATTCTGATGATGAAGTTGCATTTGAAGATTGGGTATATCCTAATACAGTGGAACTCAACAACTGACAAGCAAAAGACTTCGTCCCCATCTTATTCATTGAGGAGTAATCACTTGTTTATTGCTTTCTTTTAATTCAAGAACATTTTGTCTGTAATATTAAACAATGACTTTTAATCCATGTGTCTGGCCCGGGGAACTCTGGTCCATTTGTCAAGGGTTTTATTTATGTTCATCTTATCATATAATCATTCAATACAAGCCATTGGACTCTTTTGCATTCAAATATTTGTGCTCATTGTCTTTCTTTTTCTTCAATACATCTTTTTCAAAATAGCCATGTGTCTTACATGCACACACACGCACACTTTTGCAGGTCATCATCCACTCTGGATCTCATTGCCAATGACTCTACTATTGCCGACTATGATTTCGAACATCCAATTAACCAAGCCGAAGACGAAGGCGAGGAAGATTGTGAAATACTGGGAGAACTAGCCAGACTTCTATTACAAGAGGAAAAATCTATTCATCCGCACGAAGAATCAGTTGAAGTCATCAATCTAGGTACCGAGACAGACAAGAAAGAGGTCAAGATCGGCGTTAACTTGGGAAGCAGTGTCAAAAGTGGGTTGGTTCAGATGTTGCATGACTATGTGGAAGTGTTTGCTTGGTCGTATAAAGATATGCCAAGGTTGGATACCGACATTGTAGTTCATCGTCTGCCGACAAAGGAAGATTGTCCTCCTGTCAAACAAAAAGTTCGTTGCATGAGGCCTGACATGTCTGAAAAGATAAAAGCTGAAGTGATGAAACAATTTGATGCAGGATTCCTAGATGTAACATCTTATCCCCAATGGGTTTCCAATGTGGTTCCAGTGCCAAATAAATACGGAAAAGTTCGCATGTGCGTGGATTATAGGGATCTGAATAGGGCAAGCCCCGGGGATGACTTCCCTCTACCTCACATTGATGTTTTGGTCGATAACACTTCTCAACATAAAGTCTTCTCTTTCATGGATGGTTTCTCCAACTATAACCAAATTAGGATGGCTCCCGAAGACATGGAGAAGACCACTTTCATTATGCAATGGGGCACCTTTTGTTACAAAGTCAGTCCGTTCGGATTAAAGAATACAGGGGCAACATATCAAAGAGCTATGGTAGCTTTGTTTCATGACATGATTATTCATGAAATAGAGGTATATGTGGATGATATGATTGCAAGATCAAAAACTGAAGAGGAGCACCTCAATCACCTCTACAAGCTATTCGAGAGGCTGAAAAAGTACAAGTTGAGGTTGAACCCTAACAAGTGCACATTTGGAGTACGATCTGGGAAGCTTCTAGGTTTTGTTGTCAGTGGTAAAGGCATCGAAGTCGATCCTACCAAAGTAAAGGCCACCCAAGAAATGCCAGTTCCCCATTCTGAAAAAGAAGTTAGAGGATTCTTGGGTCGTCTTAATTACATCGCTCACTTCATATCTCACTTAACTGCTACTTGTGAGTCAATCTTTAAACTCTTGAAGAAAAATCAAGTAGTCAGATGGAATGATGAATGTCAAGCTGCGTTCGACAAAATCAAAGAATATCTGCAAGAACCTCCTATTATCATGCCTCCACTTGAAGGAAGACCCTTGATCATGTACTTGACGGTACTAGAGAATTCTATGGGGTATGTTTTGGGCCAACATGACGAGTCTGGACGAAAAGAGCATGCTATTTACTACCTGAGCAAAAAGTTTACCGACTGTGAAACCAGATATTCACTGCTCGAGAAAACTTGATGCGCTCTGGCATGGGCTGCTCGTTGGCTAAGACAGTATATGCTGACTCATACCACTCTACTGATTTCTAAGATGGACCCAATCAAGTACATCTTCAAGAAACCTTCTCTTTTCGGACGGATAGATAGATGGAAAATGATCTTGACTGAGTACGACATTCAATACGCAATGCAAAAGGCCATCAAAGGAAGCGTACTAGCAGATCATTTGTCCCATCAAGTTGTTGATGATTATCAGTCTATGAACTTTGACTTCCCGGATGAGAACATCATGCTAGTGACCGACTGCGCGAAACCTGGACCGTATGACAGACCTGAACAAGGATCCCGATGGACTATGGTATTCGACGGGGCTTCCAACGCCTTGGGTAACGGAATTGGTGTTGTGATCATCTCCCATGAAGGTTGTCACACTCCTTTCACTACCAGATTATGCTTCGATTGTACGAATAAAATGGCTGAGTACGAAGCATGCATTTTAGGTCTGAAGGCTGCCATTAATTTAAGGATCAAGGATTTGAATATGTTTGGGGATTCCTCTCTTGTAATTATCCAAGTAAAAGGGGATTGGGACACTAAGCACCCTAATCTCATCCCTTACAAGTAACTTGTGCTATCTCTAATTCCTTACTTCGAAGTGATCACCTTTGAACACTTCCCTAGGGAAGAAAATCAGTTAGCCGATGCTTTGGCCACCATGTCTTCTATGTTCAAGGTCAGATGGGACAACGAAGCTCCTATGATTACCATTGAGAGATTCAACAAACCTGCACACTGCTATGAGCTTAAGACTGAAACAGAAAAGCCATGTTACCATGAGGTAAAGAGATACCTTGAAGCACAAGAATACCCTGAAGGAGCATCCATCAATGACAGAAAGTTCTTACGAATATTCTCAGCCAAATTCTTCCTAAGTAATGGAATCTTGTACAAACACAACCATTACTCTACTCTACTCTGGTGTGTGGACAAGAAGGAGGCAGAGGAAATTATAGAAGACATGCATGATGGTCTCTTTGGCACTCACTCTAGCAGACATATTATGGCCAAGAAGATCCTGAGAGCTGGTTACTATTGGTCAACAATGGAGGCTGATTGCCATCAACATTCAAGAACTTACCATAAATGCTAAATATATGCTGACAAGGTCCATATGCCTCATATCCCTCTGAACGTCATGACCGCTCCATGGCCATTTGCAATGTGGGGCATTGACATGATTGGAGAGATCAAGCCCACTTCTTCCAATGGATATTGCTTCATTCAGGTCGCTATTGATTATTTTACCAAATGGGTCAAAGTCGCTTCATTTTCCTCAGTCACAAAGAACGTGGTAGCCAGATTAGTCAAACATAACCTCATTTGCCGCTATGGTATCCCCGAAAGGATCATCACCGACAATGGGACTAACCTCAACAATGCTATGATTACCGAACTTTGCACTCAGTTCAAAATCAAGCATCACAATTCTTCTCCTTATAGACCTAAAATGAATGGCGCAGTTGAAGCATCCAACAAAAACATTAAGAATATTATGCAGAAGATGGTAGTAACCTGCAAAGACTGGCATGAGATGTTACCGTTTTCTCTTCATGGATACCGTACTTCAACTTGGACATCAACTGGGGCAACTCCCTTTTCTTTAGTCTATGGCATGGAAGTTGTTATGCCAGTGGAAGTTCAGATTCCCTCATTAAGGATTATGAATGAAGCATGCCTAGACGAAGACGAGTGGATTCAGACAAGATTGGGTCAGTTGAACTTAATCAATGAAAAACGACTGGTTGTTGTTTGTCATGGTCAGATGATCCAAAAACGCATGATCAAGGCTTTCAACAAAAAGATCAAGCCTCGAGTATATCAAGCTGGTGACTTGGTGATAAAGCGCATCATTCTGCCACAAGGCGACCCCAGGGGAAAATGGACTCCCACCTACGAAGGGCCATTTGTTGTCAAGAGAGTGTTCTCTGGCGGTGCCATGATGCTGACTACCATGGATGGTGAAGACTTCCTGCATCCTATGAACGCGGACATAGTTAAAAAATACTATGCATAAGAGACCCTCTAGGTTGACACACCTAGGCAAAAATAAGGGCATCCCGGAAAACCAAAAGGTTTGGGCAAAAATTAGGGATATATGTAAAATATTGTACACCCGGCAATTTGAAAACCCGAAAGGGCGACTGGGCCAAAATGGGTATCCTGGTGGGCTGAAAACCCGAAAGGGCGATCCGGGCAAAAGTTAAGGATTGAAAACGTATGACTATGTCTCGTGGAATCACCATAGTCGACTTTATTACCAAGGTCCAAGTTCAAACGGTCCAAGATCAATCCAATCAACTTCTGTCAACGGCAAGGGGCATTCGAAGACATTGGGGCAATAGTAGAGTTGGAATGCAATGAGATCATTACTACATGGCTATTTGTTTTTTTTTTCAATTTTTTTTCCTTTCGACGATTTCCTCTTACTAGGATCTTTGTCTCTTTGTACAAAAACACCTATTAATGGGCAAAATATCAATACAAATATACTTTAAAGTGCAAACTTTCTGTTTTTGTTTTGAATGCAAAAATGTCCAATGACTAAAATTGAATGAACATGTGCATGTGAACATAATTAAAACTATTTGGCATATGTGTCCTGCTAAGCAGCGGCAAGCATCTCTTTAATGTATATGGGATATCCCCACAGAGTTATTTAATTAGCATTATCCCCACAAGGACGGTTACAATAAACCTTTCCCCACAGAGTTACCCATAAAGTCTCTTTGCACAGGTTGATCTCCAGCCATAGTCTCAATCTCTTGGCAACTCTCTCCCCAGCTAAGTTGATCCTACAAGAAGAAACCTTGTGGATCTCTTTCTAAAAAGAACTTACCTCGTCGGCAGTTTATCAACATGGTTTATTTCCCCAACAGGGTTTATTTCCTCAACAAACAACGAACAAAAAAATTCCCAGGCAAAGTCTTTCCTCTCCAGCTTGAGTTTGCCTTTTAGACTATTACAAATCATAGGGCCCGACCAGATAATAGTCAACTTCTCAAGTCACTATGAAGCCTGGACCCGACTAGATAATAGTCAACTTCTCAAGTCACTATAGAGCCTGGACCCGACCAGATAATAGTGAAAACCTTTCAAGTCACTATAGAGCCTGGACCCGTCCAGATAATAGTGTAACCTCTCAAATACTATGAAGCCTGGACCCGGCCAGATAATAGTTAACTTCTCAAGATACAATGAAACTTGGACCCGACCAGATAATAGTTTAACTCTTCTAGATATTGAAGAACCTGGACTAAACCAGACCAGGGTTTAACTTCTTTTCCCTAGTAGAGTTAACCTCTACCCCAGAAAGTTACTGTGAAGCCTGGACCCGACCAGATATCAGTTTTCAACTTCATCTGTTCAAGCAAGTTATTGTGAAGCCTGGATCCGACCAGATAGAAATTCCCCTCAGAAGTTTGTTGTGAAACCTGGAATCCGACCAGATAACAACTAAGTTCCAAGCAAGTTACTATAAATCCTGGACCCGACCAGATATCAGTTCAACTCTATCTCTTCATACAAGTTTATTGTGAAGCTTGGACCCGACCAGATAGCAATTAACTTCATCCACCTCAAAATCTGTGAAGCCTATATCCGACCAGATATCACTTCAACTTCGTCTATTCAAGCAAGTTATTATGAAGCCTGGAGCCCGACCAGATAATAACTAGCTACAATCCCCAGTGAGACACTATGAAGCCTAAACCCGACCAGATAATAGTATAACTTTTCAAAGAAGAAACTAAGAAACCTGGACCCGACCAGATAGTAGTTACCACTTCAAGTTACTATGAAGCCTGGATCCGACCAGATAACAGTTCAATTTCAAGAAATTTTATGTGAAGCCTGGAATCCGACCAGATAATAGTTAATTTATTCTTCTTCAGCAAGTTACCGTGAAGCCTGAATCCGACCAGATAGCAGTTGACTTCCTCATCCTCGGCAAGTTGTGAAGCCTAGATCCGACCAGATAACAGCTAACATTAAAGAGATCATCCCTGGCAGAAGCATTCTGTCAACAAAGTTTGAAGATGTGTATATTCTTCATCCCCAACAGAAATTCGGGATTTAGCTTCCCATAATTCCTCAATGGTAGTCAAGGATTTATTTTCCTGGACAAATATGCATCCCACGTTAATACATCATAGCATATACATACAAAATGCATTTAGCATAATACCACATCTTGTGAATATCATGCGTACATCTGCATTTAACTAACCCTTTTTCCCACAGGTAAAACATCAAGTTATAGTATAAATCGATCAAAGATTTATGCTGATACTTATTCCAGTATTTACCATCATTCCTCTGAATGGCATCTATAATCCCATTCCCAATACATCTTCGAGTGCAAATTTCTGGGCACTTTAGTGTTCAATCATCTTCCACCTTCAAGTCACGAATGGCGGATCCACCAATCTAACTCCTCGGGTTTAAGAAGATTGAACATGGGCAGATTTTGTACCCCAAAATTTTCCCTCTCATCTCTCATGAAATCTCTCACAAGATCTCCATTGATTCAAGACTACATAAGGTTTGATCAACTCAAGACATCTCCTCAACACTGACAACTAGAAATTAGGGTTTGAATTTTCACAAGAAAAAATGGACTATCAAGACTCTATATGACTTTCATGGATCATTTTGGACCCTTAAGATTGCTCATGTCAAGTTTCAAGTCTTGGATCACATTTTTGCTCAGTCAATTGATCAGATGACCTAAATAAAATAAGTTGTATTGGGGAAAAAGTCAATTGTGGTCAATTTGCAGTCAAACTTCATAATTTTTTATCCAAATCAACATTATGAACTCATATATGCCAATAGATCAAATTTGGATCACAATTCCTCAAGAAATTTGATCAGATCATCAAAAGGGAAAATGGTCAAAATTAGGGTTTTGACTAAAGAAGTTCAATTTTTAACTTTTGACCTAACAAATGACTTATTGGTTTAAGGAATGATCTCGAGGATTCAAATACATCATTTTGACCTAATGTTATGGCTCAAAAAATTTCCCAAGATCAATTGATTGATAATTGAATTTCAGTCAACTGATGAAAAGTCAAACTTTGACTCTTTGATCAAAATCAAGTTTCAAAGATTACAATTCATCAAGACATGTCAAAGTATGAAACTTTTTCATCAAGGAATTGAAAAGTCAAATTTCCAAGACTTAGAATTTTTTCTGTTGGAAAATTCACTTTTTTTCACAACTTTGTGCCAAATTTCCACCATGATGCAAGATGATTCAAAGGAAACTTCCAACATGAAAGTTGTAGATCTCAATGAGATCTAAAACATTGTAGGGCAGAACTTTTCCTAGGAAATCTTAGATTTCAAGTTATGATTTTGTGAAGAAATGTTCATGAAACTTAAAAGACAGTGAAATTTTGCCCTAGTTAGGTAGGATTTGACCTAACTTCAGGGCAATTTTTCACCTAGTTCCAAATTGAATTTTCAAAAATGTCCAACATGAAGGTTGTAGAGGATGTTATAAGCTTTCCAAAATATTAAATAACTTATTGATATCATACTTGAGCTAAGAGAATCGAAGGCACGAAGTTAGGGTTTCAAACTTGAATTACAAGTCATTTCTTCATTAAGAACCTTTTGATCCAATGTTAAACATGTTGCATAATCTTGTTCCATAAGTCTATTAACCCCTAAGTCTGCCTTTATTCAGATGATTACCCAAATTTTTATGACCTAATCCAAGCATTCAATTCATTGTCCATGCTTAATACCATTTTAGGAAGAAAGGCAACATTGCCATTTTGGAAAAGTGGCTTTAATCACAAAGTCCACTCTTCTTGAGTCTCTAACTTGTTATTCTGAACACACACAACATGTATGCTCAGGAGCAACATGTTTAAAGCTTCTAAGCCACCCTATAAACTAGGTACTTGTGCATTGGAACCACATTTTTCAAGCTTTCTTCAAAAACAAACAAAAATCCACAAACATGTGATTCTTGATTTCTGACTTCTCCAAGCATCCAAAAAATTTGCTTATAAATAGAGACACTATTTATGAGCTAATAGACGAGCAAAAACACCCTTAAACTCTCCCAAACTCAGTTGTGCAAAAATCACCATTGTTGTCATTTTTTGCCAAGAAACTTGAAACACAAAATCCACTCGTGTGTTTCTTTTCCAAACCCTCCACAAAGCTTCTATACCTCAAATATAACTTAACCAAATACCTGTTACATTTCTGTAACATCATCTTCTCCATCTTCCATAATCAAAAACATAGGTTTGCATCTTGACTTCTCCAGGCCATTTCAGCCACTCTCAACTCAAGCTAAGTATTGCATTAGCTTCCTAAGGACTCAAGGAAGCTAACCTGATCATTGTAGCACCTTGAATCGAGCTCATTTGCAAAACACGAATTCAATTTTTGAGGTAAGTTTTCTGACTTTTGAAATCTTCATATAGGCATTGTTAGCTTTCCATTTTCAAAGACAAAATGTAGGTATCATATGCAGATTCCTTTGATATCATGATTGTGTACATCTAGATTGTTAGATATTTTAGTTTGTTACAGGTGCAAAATATTTTATTAATATTATGATATCATATGTGGCACACATTTTGAAGATTAAAAAGATTCAAGTTGATTCAAGGAGAATTGTTAGTTTCTAATTATAGAGATGATTTAGGAAACTAATGATTTATGTCCTATCTTTGAGCCTCTCAATTATCATCTTGATGAAAGAGTAGGACTTTTTTTTGAGTTGTAAGTTATGTCTGTCATTCCAAGGCTTCTAAGCAGTGAATGATTGTGTGTCTTTGAAGTGTGACTTCTGTGTTTTTCTAGGTGTTTAGAATTGTTCCGCCACTGGTTTGTGATTGGAAGGGATTTGAGAAGGGTCTCATGCCTAGTTGAGTCTTAGGTAGAAGTTAAGAAAGGGTAGTGATTAAGTGTGAAGTTGTAAACGATGGAGTTTAGCTTCGAATTGATACTATTTTAATTAACTTGATCCTTGGCTTGGTAGCCCTCAGAGTAGGTGTTGTTGTACACCGAACTGGGTTAACAATCCTGTGTGTTCTTTACTTTTCTGTATTGTGTTTATCATTTACCTTGTCATTGTCTGTTTGTTCAGAGAAAGGTGTCTCGAAATGTTTTAGGACATCTGAGATCTGAATAGCAGAATTTCAATTGGTATCAGAGCAGACATCCTACTCTGTCTCTGGGTGAGGTTTAGGGAAGATACTTTCTGGTACAATGGAAAAGGAAGGAGGATTTATAAACAAAACACCCATCCTTGATGGAACCAACTATGACTATTGGAAAATTTGTATGGATGCCTTTATCAAATCATTGGATAACAAGGCTTGGAAAGTTGTGGTCAAGGGATGGGATACACCAATGGTTATAGGACCAGATGGGAAAGCTACTAATGTTGTGAAGGCTAAGGAAGAATGGGATGATAAATATGAGAAATAATTAGAGGGAAACTCCAAAGCATTGAATGCCTTATTCAGTGGAATGGACAAGAATATCTCCAGGCTAATAAGTAACTGCACTATTGCTAATGAAGCTTGAGAGATCTTAAAGACTTATCATGAAGGAACCTCCAAGGTGAAGATGTCAAGACTTCAACTTCTTACCATTCAGTTTGAAAACTTAATAATGAAGGAGGATGAGAGTATGCATGACTTTCATATGAATATTATTGAGATAGCCAATGCCTCAGGTGCTCTAGGGGAGAAGATGTCAAAAGCCAAGTTGGTGAGAAAGATTCTCAGATCTCTTCCAAAGAGGTTTGATAAGAAGGTGACTGCCATCAAAGAATCTCAATACCTAAACAACATGAAGGTTGATGAGCTTATAGGATCCCTACAAACCTTTGAGTTAGGGATCGATAAAATATCTGAAAAGAAGAAGAGCATAGTCTTTGTCTCCAATACTGATGATCCAAAAGAAAAGTGTGACTTGGATATAGAAAAAGGGATGTCCAATGCTATTGTGTTGCTTGGAAAACAATTCAACAAAGTGTTGAAGAGGTTTGACTAGAAATCAAGATCAAATGTCAGAAACAAGTCATTTGACAAGTCATTCGACATAAAAAAATCAGGATCTTGGAGGAAGAGACATAACTAATGACAAATCAAGCCGAGGAGTTCAGTGTTATGAATGTGAAGGGTTTGGTCACATAAGACCATAGTGTCCCACCTATATCAAGAAGTATAGGAAAGGTATGTATGTGTCTTGGTCAGAAGAAGACTCTGACAGGGATAGTGTAGAGGAATCTTCCAAACATGTTATTGCCCTGTCTGGAATTATAATGAAACAATTGTTGGAGACTTGACTTTGGACGTTCTTGCTACTTTTTATAAGGATTTGTGCCTTGAAACTAAAGAGAGGGTCGGTTGATAAAAAGGAAAGATAACATTATTGCTCAACTGGAGGCTGAAAAAGAAGAACAATTGTCTATTATTTCTGATCTGGAAGCTGAAAAACTAGAGCACCCATCTGCCATAGCTGAATTGAAGGGTGAAGCTCTTTTTCTCAAGTTGCAACTTGATAATATGACCAAGCCTGTGAGAATGCTCAACAACAATTCTGATGTACTTGATAATATTATTAAGTCTAGAAAGAATGCTGGAAATGTTCGAGGGATTGGCTATGTCAACCAATCTATGAAGAACAAAGGCAAAAGTGATGAAGTGAAGTTTGTTCGTCCAAAGAAATAAATGGAACAAAAGATGTCAAATATAATGTCCCAATGTCATCATGGGCATTAGAAGAATCACTCGGGAAATAATGGCTCTACTGCTCTGGATGAAACATTTATTCTAGTTAGGAAGAATGTTGTAAACATTAAGGATCTTGGTTATGATAAGTAAGCTACAAAGAACAAAGAAGAAACAGGAGCAGAAGATGTTGAACAACATGTCTCAACATCAGCAGCGACATCAGAAGAAGTAAAATGGATGAAGGAATCAATAACACATATTCCATTATTGTGGAAAGTTAGGTCATTTAAAATTCTCTTGCTACAAGTTGTATGGATATCCAAAACCTGTTACATAGAATGGAAGAAGACAAGACAATGTTAAAGCCAAATATAAGAGGCTTCCCAAGAATAATGCTCGTGGACTCATAGTTCACATTTATCTTAGAGCTTCTACAAGAGAAATTGGTTTTAGATAGTGGTGTTTCTAGACACATGATAGGTTTCAAGAAATTTCTAGTGGATATTAAACCACTTTCCTCTAGTTGTGTCATCTTTGGAGATGGATCAAAAGGTGAAATTAAAGGTGATGGAAAAATGAGTTGCACTAGTCTGCCAGATCTAGAAAAGGTATTATTTGTTAAGGGTATGACTGCAAATTTGATAAGTATTAGTCAACTGTGTGACCAAGGTTTCAAAGTCAACTTTACTGCATCTGAATGTCTGGTAATTGATGAGAAGAATAAAGTTATCATGAAGGAATCAGATCAAAATACAATTGTTACTTGTGGATTCCTCAAGAAACAAATTTCTCCTCCACATGCTTGATGCTAAAATAGATTAAGGTGAAGTTACTTCAGAAGAAACTTGACCGGTTACTCCTAAAAGGCATGAAGAAAGTCCAACCAAAGGAAGCATCCATAGGTACTCCAAAGAACATGGAGAAAGGAAAAATATGTGGTGAATATGAAATAAGGAAGCAAACCAAGATGTCACATTATATGTTGCACCATCAAGTTACTTTGAATAGGTTATAATCTCTTCGTTTGGCACTAGTGGAACCTAAGCAAGTTAACAATTTTGGTAAAGAAATATGTTGGTGTAATTGCTGATAATCTTCCAAAATCTGCCTAAAAGAACTTTATCAATGAAGAACCAAATGATATTGGAGTTTTTAAGGAGTTATAAAAATTGATGATAGGGAGGGATGCAATAAATTCTTTATTTTTCCTTCATGTTTCTATGGTTAGAACTGTCAATGGATGGAATAAAAAATCTCTGCAAAGGACTGACTTGAAGAAGAGGTTGATGATAAGAAAGGTTAGTGATATCACTCCTAAAACATGTGAACGATTCAAGGGGTGCAGGAGGATATTTGGTAGAGGCCAGAGGTGGATGATCACTTAAAGATGATCAAGATTGTCTTGTTCCCTTGGCTATAGTATACCCTTACTACTATTGTTAAAGGTGGTGCGTGTTAATGGTGTTCTACCAAATGTTATGACATATATCCTGATGTGTGAATGTGAAAGGTTCATATTGGTGTATTTATTTTGGATTTTCTCTTGAGGGGGATAAATAATCATCTAAAAGAACAAGGGAGAATGTTAAATCACTAGCGTGTAGAAGACATCTGCTATATGTGGATTCATCATGAATTGTTTTGGTCATCTATGACTGTTGGGTGTTCATAAATAGAACTCTCTGAAGTAAGTTCAGTGGTGTGATCATACCATTGTCCAGGATGGTGTTGGAACATCATCTCAGCATTTATGTCTCCAAGAGTCAAGAGGAGCTTTATCTGAAAACTTTCTAGTCCTTATGTCTAATTTTAGATAACTATTACTTCCGTGGTTGTTTCATTAGTGAAATGCTAAGAGTTACACTCTTGGTCAAGTCTAATGAAGTTAGAGGGTTTGAATAACTATTCTGTGTGGCTCCTAGTTCATGCTTAGTCTATAAATTAATAAGAGTAGATAGTATGACAAGGGGTGTGAAGGGAGGGAGTGCAGACTTTTATGGACGGTATGACAACATTGTCTCTTCATTTAGGGATATGTGAAAAGTGCTTTCAAGGGTATGAAATATGTCACTCCTAATGTGAGAATATTTCACCGGTCAAGTCTTGGAAAGAGAGAGATAGGTCAGATCTTTGCCTCTATTCTGAATTGAATGGTGCACCGATAAAAAGAATTACCTTATCTTCCTTGGAAATTTCTTGCATTGACCATTTGTTTTACAACAATGATTTGTTACAATCTATAATAACTTCCTTGGTGTTTAAATACCCCTTACTAGTTTTTTAGGTTGTGCAGTGTTTTTCTTTTTGGTTTCCCCTCAATTTTGTTCATCTGTGTGTACTTTCATACTCAAGCTCGGTTTTTGTCAAATTTTGGCTAAAAAGGGGGAGAGTAGTGTCGTTGCCATTGAGTCTTGTTTTATTGTTGCTTCTAGCTTGCAACAATTAAGGTGGAGCATGACTTTCTGGGATAAGGATTTTATGTTCCTTCATCTGATGAGTCTTATGTTATGGGTGTGTACAGAATATCGACCAAGATGTTCTAACATTTTATCTGGTCTGGTGTGTAATTTTTCTTCTGTCACATGATATTCTAATATGTGATGCTTTTGTCACATGGTCTTCTAACTTATGTTATTCAAGTAGGAATTCTTTTTGGTTTCTTGAGACTATAGGAAAATTCTTCCGAGACTCTATGTCAAGAGATGGTTCTGAGTTTGAGGGGGAGTAGGTTGGTTGTTATTGAAGATGTAGTTTATCTTCTTCCTCGTGTACACCAAATGCCTTCAAAACTTTCTTTCTTCATCCTGGGTGTATTGTGCAGTCATGAAAGTGCTTCTCTCTGAAGTGGTGCTTAGCAGGTTTAGCAGGTTTAGCAGGTCTTCTGTTCTAGACTGGACTGTTGTGAAGATTTTTCAGACATGATGTTCTATCATGTTGGTAATTTAGTATTCTCTTGTTTGGTGTGTAGAGTAGCTTCTTTATCTGATATTTGTTTTTCTGACTTCTGTTGATGTGCCTCTGATTGATTGTGTGTTTGAGGTGCTTCTAAAACCTGAGCTACTGTTGTTTATGTGTAGAAGATGTGCTAAGTTATTTTAGCCAAAATAAGCCAAAGGGGGGATTTATATTTCTCTATTTGTTGTGATTAGCATTATGTTTGGTAAAAACAAATTTTTATTAAACATGTTGAATGAAGATGTTTTATCAACTGAAGCAACATGTCGAATGTGATGTCCTATGCAGGTTCTTTCGACATCGTGATTGTGTACAGTTGGATTGTTGGATAATTTAGTTTGTTACAGGTGGAAAATATTCTACGAATAATATGATATCTTTCGTACCCCAAAATTTTCCCTCTCATCTCTCAAGAAATCTCTCACAAGATCTCCATTAATTCAAGACTACATAAGGTTTGATCAGCTCAAGACATCTCCTCAACATTGTCAACTGGAAATTAGGGTTTGAGTTTTCACAAGGACAATTGGACTATCAAGGCTCCATATGACTTTCATGGATCATTTTGGACCCTCAAGATTGCTCATGTCAAGTTTCAAATCTTGGATCACATTTTTGCTCAGTCAATTGATCAGATGACCAAAAATTAACTATATTGGGGAAAAAGTCAACTGTGGAAAATTTGCAGTCAAACTTCATAACTTTTGATCCACATCAACATTATGAACTCATATATTTGAATTGATCAAGTTTGGCTCACAATTCCTCAAGAAATTTGAACAGATTATCAAAAGGGAAAAATGATCAAAATTAGGGTTTTGACTGAAGAAGTTCAATTTTTGACTTTTGACCTAACAAATGACTTATTGGTTTAAGGCATGATCTCAAGGATTCAAATAAATCATTTTGACATAATGTAATGGCTCAAAACATTTCTCAAGATCAATTGATTGATAATTGAATTTCACTCAACTGTACACTGAAAAGTCAAACATTGACTTTTTGATCAAAATCAAGTTTCAAAGATTACAATTCGTCAAGACATGTCAAAGTCTGAAACTTGTTCATCAAGGAATTGAAAAGTAAAATTTCATCTTTGAAAGGTCAAATTTCCAAGAGAGTTTTTTGTAAGTGTTGGAAAATTCACTTTTTTTCATAACTTTGTGCCAAATTTCCACCATGATGCAAGATGATTAAAAGGAAACTTCCAACATGAAAGTTGTAGATCTCAATGAGATCTAAAAAATTGTAGGGCAGAACGTTTCCTAGAAATACTTAGATTTCAAGTTAAGATTTTGTGAATACATGTTCATGAAACTTAAAAGACTTAGTGAAATTTTGCCCTAGTTAGGCAGGATTTTGACCTAACTTCATGGCAATTTTTCACCTAGTTCCAAATTGAATTTTCAAAAATGTCCAACATGAAGGTTGTAAATCATGTTACAAGCTTTCCAAAATGTCCAAGAACACATTGAGATCACACTTTAGCTAAGATAATCGAAGGCAAGAAGTTAGGGTTTCAAACTTGAATTACAAGTCATTTCTTCATGAAGAACCTTTTGATCCAATGTTAAACATGCTGCATAATCTTGTTCCATAAGTATATTAATCCCTAAGTCTACCTTTAGTCAGATGATTATGCAAAGTTTTATGCCCTAATCCAAGCATTCAATGCATTGTTCGTGCTTAATATCATTTTAGGAAGAAAGGCAAAGTCCACTCTTCTTGAGCCTCTAACTTGTTGTTCTAAACACACACAACATGTATGCTCATAAGCAACATGTTTAAAGCTTCTAAGCCACCCTATAAACCAAGTACTTGTGCATTGGAACCATATTTTTCAAGCTTTCTTCAAAAACAAACAAAAATCCACAAACATGTGATTCTTGATTTCTGACTTCTCCAAGCATCCAAACTTTTTGCTTATAAATAGAGACACTATTTGTGAGCTAACAGACTAGCGAAAACACCCTCAAACTCTCCCAAACTCAGAGTTGTGCAAAAATTACCATTGTTGTCATTTTTGGCCAAGAAACTTGAAACACAAAATCTACTCGTGCGTTTCTTTTCCAAACCCTCCACAAAGCTTCTATACCTCAAATATAACTTAACCAAATACCTGTTACATTTCTGTAACATCATCTTCTCCATCTTCCATAATCAAAAACAGAGGTTTGCATCTTGACTTCTCCAGGCCATTTCAGCCACTCTCAACTCAAGCTAAGTATTGCATTAGCTTCCTAAGGACTCAAGGAAGCTAACCTGATCATTGCAGCACCTTAAATCAAGCTTATTTGCAAAACACGAATTCCATTTTTGAGGTAAGTTTTCTGACTTTTGAAATCTTCATATAGGCATTGTTAGCTTTCCATTTTCAAAGACAAAATGTAAATATCATAGCCCTGAAGATGACCATGTCCTTAAAATTCATTTATATTGCTTGAGTTGTGAGAATTTTAAGTTTGAACTTTCTGAAAAAGTTAGGTCAGAATTTGGTACCATTAGAAATTGTCATTCATCTTTGATTTATATAGCTTATGATATTTATATGGTTGGATTCGTATGAAAAAATGGACCAACTTTCATGTTTACATTTTTCATTTTTGTTGAGAAATGAGTGAGTTACAGGAATCATGGTTGGAGGTTGAAGATGAAGCCATTTCTGGAACTTGTTTTGTGTTATGTATTTATTGTTTCATTTAAGTTAACGGATGTACAGCCACCCCAGTGGTAAAGGCAGCGCGCGTTTATGGTCAAGGTCATGGGTTCAAGTCCCAGTGCCGCCTTTTGTCATTATTTTTCAGCATTTTCTCCTTTTTGTCACACAACAAGCGCGTTGGGCTTAACCATTGGGACCTTCCTTTTTTGCTGCAACACACCCCCTGCTTTCTTACTACAACACAGGCCCAACTTTTTTTTTCTGATTACAAAAAGACACCATTTAGGCCAAACTGAAAATTGTTTTTTCTAGCAAACTCCCAAATCCCATTTCTAACCCCCCCCCCCTAACTTTTTTTTTATATTTTTATTTTATTTTATTTTTCTTTATTATTTTATTATTATTATTATTATTATTATTATTAATAAAAATCCAAAAATATATTTTTCTTTATTATTTACATGCTTATATTTTTATTTTCTTTATAAAACAAAAAGATAAAAATATTTTCTTAAACAAATTTAATTCTTTTTCTTAATAAATTAATAATTAGATTTAGGTTTAGTTATTTTCTTTTTAATTAAAATCAACCTAGAATTTAGGTTTTCTTATAATTAATTAATTCCCATGCTATTTTTATTAAACTAAAAACCTTTTCTTAAGAAAACCCTAAAAAATGCTTTCTAACTTATTTTCTTTTTCTTAATTAGTTTAGGCTTAATTTTCTTAATTTAATTAATCATTTTCTTTTAGATAATTAGGTTAAAACTCTTTCCTCAAAAATCCAAACAAAAATCTTTTTCTTTTCCATTTATATCCTTGTACATTATATTTTCATTTCTTGTACACTATTCAATATGGTTGTAATAGATAATTAGGTTTAATTTCTTGCAATTCTCATTTATAAATTTATATACCCCATCCCCCTTATGATGTAATAGCGTAGTAATTTTACTTTTCGCAATTTATCGTTTTCATATAAATGCTAGTAATTAGGGTTTGTATGGAAAGATAAAATCAACAAGTAGATAACCCTAATCAAAGATTAAATGCATGCAAATCAAACACACTATTCACGCATGCACCCTTAAGGTTAACTCCACTTGTTGCCTAAAAAATGGTCATGTTATGCACGTGTGATGTCTTAGCAAAAACAATCAAAAATACAAGATCATAGCCCCTCGATGACGCTACGAATATTGTCTTTCAAATGATCTTAGTCTCTTAAAGAGAAATGCTAAGATATCTCACAACATTGCTATCATGACTATACGATGACCCACGCCCGTCCCTTTACATCCAAAGATAAGGCTTCTTACTAAATCAATGGTAAGATAGCAATATTAAAGGAAAGGAAGAAATGAACAAAAGACTTTTTAGTGGGTAGATTGTTCCTAGTTGCTTGCTCACTTTCAAAACAAACATCCTTGCTCATTTTCAAAACAAACACCAAAAACAAACTTTTAAAATTTAAAATATT
This sequence comes from Vicia faba, assembly GCA_948472305.1. Taxonomy (NCBI): domain Eukaryota; kingdom Viridiplantae; phylum Streptophyta; class Magnoliopsida; order Fabales; family Fabaceae; genus Vicia; species Vicia faba. The sequence goes on from OX451739.1 coordinate 710,185,131, forward strand.
TTCAAAAGTCCAACACTTTGTATACGTTCTTACGAACGAGAACCATTACAAAGTTTTCCTAAACGAAGGCGCCTTTTCAAAATACTTTCAAAAACCACCACAAAGCATATTTTCAAACAAAGCAAGTGATATAGCAAGCAACTAAGAGCCCATAGATAACTACGGATGAAAAGGGTGCTAACATCTTACCTTTTCATAATATACCCCTTGAACTCAAGAAATAATCTCAAAGGTCTTTCCTGTTCTTTCCAGCCTTTCCTTATTGGATAAAAGAAAAGTCGGTGGCGACTCTTGCTAACCGCAACAATTGTGATAAAACGCAAAACATCCCAATTCAGTTCTCCCACCGTATTACACTATCTTATGTGGTGCACAATTTGAAGATTAAAAAGATTCAATATAATTTCAAGGAGAATTATTAGTTTCTAATTATAGAGATAATTTAGGAAACTAATGATTGATGTCCTACCTTTGAGGAGATAATTCTGAAGCGCTTCTGTCATATCCAGCTGCATATGTGAAGCCCAAATCTAGTTTATTGAATATTATAAATAGAAGGCTTCAACCCTAATACAAGTGTGGAACTTACTATGTAATTTTATTAGGGTTTGTATGTTAGTTGTGAGCCTCTTGATTATCATCTTGATGAAAGAGTAGGACTTTGTTTTTAAGTTGTAAGTTATGTCTGTCATTCCAAAGCTTTTAGCAGTGAATGATTGTGTGTCTTTGAAATGTTACTTCTGTGTTTTTATAAGTATTTAGAATTGTCCAGTCACTGGTTTGTGATTGGAAGGGATTTGAGAAGGTTCCCATACCTAGGTGAGTCTTAGGTAGAAGTTAAGCAAGGGTAGTGATTAAGTGATAAGTTGTAAACATGGGAGTTTAGCTTCGAATTGTTACTATTTTAACTAACTTGATCCTTGACTTGGTATCCCTTCGAGTAGGTGTTGTTGTACACCGAACTGGGTTAACAATCCTGTGTGTTCTTTACTTTTCTGCACTTTGTTTATCTTTTACCTTGCCATTGTGTGTTTATTCAGAGAAATGTGTCTCGACATCTTTTAGGACATCTGAGATCTGAATACCATAATTTCAGCCTTAATCTCTGCAAGTGAGGTTCTAGATGAAGAACCTATAGACTATAAGGAAGTTATGAGGAGTCGAGACAAGACTAAATGTATGAAGGCCATGGATGATGAGATGAATTCTCTTCATGATAACCACACTTGGGAGCTAATTGAGAAACCTGTAGGAGCCATATTAGTCAACTATAAGTTGATTTCCAAAGTTAAGGAAGGAATTTAAGTATGATATCGAAGAGATACAAGGAAATATTGGTCGCTTATGGATTCACTCATAAAGAAGGAGTCGAGTTTGAGGATATGTTTTCTCCTGTTGTGAAGCACATGTCCATTAGAATATTGTTTTCTTTGGTAGTAAAGTTCAACCTAGAACTGGAACAGATGGATGTGAAGACTGTTTTCTTGCATGGTGATATAGATGAAACAATCCTCATGAAGCAACCTGAAGGGTATGAAGAAAGGGGCAAGGAGGATTTTGTGTGCAAGTTGAATAGGTCTTTGTATGGCATGAAATAATTTCCTTGACAATGTAATAGGAGGTTCGAAAAGTTCATGGCATACATAGGTTTCACTAGAAGTCAGTTCGACCACTGTGTTTACTACAGACTTCAACCTGGAAGTTTACTTGTGATTTTATTGCTTTATGTCGTTGATATCCTCATAGCCAGTGATAGTGTCGTAGAAGTATTAAGGGTAAAGGCTCCACTCAGAAGGGAGTTCAAGATGAAGGATCTTGGTACTACAACCAGAATCCTTGGGATTGACATTTGGAGAAATAGAAACAGCTGACATTATGATTATCTCAAGATACATACCTACAGAAGATTATCGACAAGTTTGGCATGTCAAATTCTAATCCTATTGTGACACTAACAAATCCTCAATTCCAACTAAGTATGACTCAAAGTCTGAGTACTAAAGCTGAAAGAGTCTATATGAATAACATTATATATGCTAGTGTAGTAGGTTCTTTAATGTATGTTATGGTATGTACAAGGCCAACCATAGCTTACAGAGTGAGCCTCGTAAGTATGTACATGTCCAATCCTAGGAAGGCACACTGGCAAGCATTAAAGTGAATTCTAAGTGTAACGCCCCGAATATTATATTTGATATTTAATTATGTTGTTATGATTTATTTGATGCAATATATGGTTTGTTAATATGTATGGGGTAGAGATGGATTAATATAATAATGAGAACTATTTTTAATTTAAATAATTTGGTTGGAATTATTTAGATTAAAGAATAATTGTTAAAATATTATATTAATGATTAAGTGATAAAATATGTGTAGTAATATAGAGGGAAAGGTAGTAATTTGCATGAGGTTTAGTGAGGTTAATGAAAGAAGACCGTATTAAGGATCTAAGGGGTAAGAAGGACATAAGGAAAAGTGAGGTTAAGGACAATCATTGTGTATGATCGTAAAGAAGAGAAAGCAAGGAGGTGAGAAAGAGTTAGGGCAAGAAGACTCCATTGTTGAGGCTTATAAACCGTTAATCCAAGGTAAGGGTGGGGTTCCAACTCTCTAAGGCTTTGTATAATGATGATTATGTAGGGTAATTTGTAACACCCTTCTAAATCCAATGAAATATTCATAATTATTTAAAATAATATCAGAGTAGTACAATAAAAGGAAGTCACATTTTATTCGTGAAATAATCATACGTGGTAGTCTCACTCCGTAGCACGAGTTTTCAAAATTATTCATGAAATATGCATTATCAATGTGTCATATGCTTGCAGCAGAATTATAGTTCATACAAGTTTCATTAAAAACACTTCATAGTGCCCCATAATTCATGGTTCACAATTCCACACAATTTAAACTCCATGGAAATAATTTAAATGTCATAACAAAACAAGAACGAAATAGTTTTCAAAACAAAGTGTTCCCCTCCCTGATGTTACATATCAGAGCAAGACCTTCTAGACTCAACGGAAATAAATCATACTCCGAAGCTAATCTTCCAATCCTTTAGGGACTACTCTGGATTACCTGCACGTTACCCACGCAGAGGCAAAATTCAAGCAGAAAGGGTGAGTTTATCACAATCAGTATGTAAGATGTAAGCAATGGACATAGCAGAATAAGCCTAAAGTCTCACAACATGACCTCAATATTATTATATTTCAAGTACATCAGCAATCATACAAATTCAATAATGCAATACAATATCATCAATTCAAGAACCATGCAATGCCACATAAGATGTAGTGCAAGGACATAGACCCATGCACGTGGTACCAATTCTTCTTGATGGACATTGGGCCATCACCCTCCAAAGACCCCAATCATAGGGTCGATCGCCACTTGGAACCATATAAAATCATAGACATCCCAAATCCACACAATGAGATTGAGACCAAATCACTGGACCAACTTCCTAAATCATCAAACGGACCAAAGTTCTCCCATGAATGCATGACGCGCAACAACAAATATAAACGACCACAACAAGTCATATGCATCATCATTCATGTATTAATCATCATGATACATAAACATAATCATGTATACTCATATAATCATTGTGTATACTCATGAAATCAAGACATCATCAGAACATCATCACATAATCATAATAACAACATATCACCATAGTTAAACAAATCGTCATTGCAATTCAACGGATGGATTATATTCTTACTCTAACTTAGTTCTCATGAAAATACTCCTAAGTCTTAATTTTATTTCATCTAATTATAGTATACTATGTTAGCTACACACAGCTTCGAACGACACTTCATTCTGAGCTCTAGAACTAAAGTTATGCTCGTTTCTAGATTTCAATCCAACATTCTAGATCTGCCTCCCATCGCCAGGAGAAACCCATCCTTCACCCGGCAACACATCACTGAAACCAACACCCCATTTTACTTCCTTGGCACGCCCCACCTTCACCTGGAGAAACACTGTCGCCCGGCAACACAGAACCCGTCTATGATACGGTGGGAGAACTGACTTGAGGTTTTGCGTTTGTATTCGCACTTGTTCGGTTTAGCAAGAGTCGTCACCGACTTTTTATTTTATCCTAAAGGAAAGGTCAAAAAGCACAGGAAAGACCTTTGAGATGTTTTCGTGGGTTCGGGGGGTAGATTATGAAAAGGGAAGGTGCTAGCACCCTTTTCATCCATGGTTATCCATGGGCTCTTAGTTACTTGTTTTAGATCACTTGCCTTGATTTTCAATTGTTTGAAATGGTGTTTGTATGTGTGTGGTTTTGAAAATGTTTTGAAAAAGATGCCTTGTCTAGGCAACCGTTGTAATAATTCTTTACTCGAATGTTTTACAAAGGTGTTTGTCTTTTTGAAAAGATGTTTCAATGTTTTTGAAAGTTGTTTTTGAAAGTTGTGTTGTGGAGTGTGTTTTGAAAGTAGGCAAGTGTGTTTTGCAAGTTTGATCAAGTAACTAAGAGTTGTCTACCCCTAAATTTACTCAAAGATCTTTCTCATGTTTTAACCCTTTTAACAGTGTTGTTTCACCATTGTATTTGGTGAACAACCTTGTGTTAGGATGTTAACGGGACGGGCGCGGGTCATCGTTTAGACCATGAATGCAATAGTGTCAAGTATTTTGGCAATTTTCTTGAGGGACTTGATCATTTTGTTTAGGCAACTTCGAAAGCGTCATCGAGGGACTATGATCATTTGATTTGTTTTTGTTTTGCCAAAGTACTTGACATGCAAACATGGCCCATTTTGGAAGGCAACAAGCGGGATTACCCTAGGGGTGCAAGTGTGAATGGTGTATTGATTGTCATGCATTTATCTTTGTATTAGGTTATCTAGCGGTTGATTTTGAATCTTCGCATACAAACCCTAATTACTATACAGTATATAGAAAGCGATAAATTGCGGGAATTTAAAGTCTAAGCTATTACAAATAAGTATCTGGGGATGGGGGTACAAATATTTACAAATGGGGATGAGTCTTATCAGGATAGTAGTGTCCAAATAATATTTACAACCAAATCGAATCGCATTCTCAATGTAAAGTATAGCAATGTATAAGAATCAAAGAGAAACAAAAATATTAGTAAAAGTGTATGTGATTATTTACACATGAGAGAAATAATGTTAACCTAATGCAATATTAAGTATTTATTTATTTTTATGTTTTTGTTAATATTATAAATAAAAGAAAAAGAAACTATTTAATTAAATTAATTCTACTATTTATGTATTTCAAGTGTGATAAACAAAATATTATTAATAAAATATGAAGAATTAATATATTACTTTTTAACTTAACAAAATATAGATTGTAAAAAAGAAAGAAAATAAGGTAATAAGAAAAAAGTGTTAATTTATAAGTATAAGAAAAAAAATAATAAAAAGGTTAAATGGGCCAAAGGTCAAAATGAACAGATTTAAGTAAAAAAAATGGGGGGGGGGGGGGGGGGGGGGTATGCGCCAGGATCTTGGGCTTAGGCGTTTTTGGTTTGAGGCAGAGGCCCAAAACATGTTACAAAGTTTGTAGGGGTTTCACTTTGTTTGTTTTAGATTTAGGGTTACAGAGCTTTGATAAACGGCGCCGCTTCTCCATCGTCTTCTTCGTCTTTCTCGTTCTCATTCTCAAACAAGAGCCATTGATGCTCCTCTTTGCCTCAGCTGCCAGACACCACCATCCATCTTCCCTCTCCGCGTTTGCTCAAGCGGTGACAAAAGAAGGGTAATGATTTCTGTTCTTTCATGTTTTAGGGTTTCAGTTCATGCATGTTATTGATTTTTGGACAAATTTTGATCTTTATGTTATTTGATGTTTGTGTGGTGTTAGAAAAAGGGAAGAGGACAATACCTTTATTCTTGTTTCTGAGAGGAAGCGAGGTGGGCAGGAGGCGTCTTAGGCGGTCGGGCGAGGGAGTACGTGATACTGAGCTTGCTGGCCTCCCTGGTATTTTGTATCTTGCTTATTTTTCTGATGAAGATGCTTGCTTGCCTGAATGCTTGCCTCTGAATATTTGTATGCTTGGATTCTGAGATGCTTATTAGGCTTGTTGGTATTGATATGTTGGTTCTAAGTTGCCTTATTCTGAGATGCCTATTGTTGTGCTTCTGTTTAGCCTATGATGAACCTTGGTTCTGAGGCATTGTTGGCTATTGACTTTCTTCCTCTCTTTTTGGTTTTCTTTGATGATTTTCAATGATGAATCAGTTCTGAGAATGTTTGTTGTTTCACTTCTGATTCTCTTTTTCTCTTTTGGACTGGGCTGGCTTTGCCTATGATGAACCTAGTTCTGAGGCGCCTAACTTTGTTGTTTGGATATTTGGGTGTTTGGATTTTTGAACAAAGGTTAGGGTTAGTGATGTTTTGACAGGCTTGTTGGATACAGGCTTGAAGGGCTTGTGTAACAGGTTTTGAGGGTTGCAAGGCTTGAAGGGCTTGTATCTGGTTTTTAGCAGGTTGATATGTTTGTATGGTTTTTGACAAGCTTTTTTTGATTTGAGGGCTGTTTGTTTGAGATTTATGCAGGTTTTGGGGTTTGAACACAGGTTTTGATACTGAGTTTTGTTTGAAGGTAGTTTGTAAGCTTGGTGGTTTGAGAGCTTGTTTTTTAGTTACAGGCTTGAAGTTTGAGGCTTGTGGTTTAAAACAGGCTGGAGATTTATCAGTTTGCTTGTTTGTTTCTGTTATGTGTTCTAGGCAGGATGTTACAGTTTGGAGGCAAGCTTAAGCAGGCTTGAAGGGCTTGTGTTATGCAGGTTTGAAAGGCTTGTGTTTTTAGGGGACAGGCCTGGGAGTTACAAGCTTATTGGCTTGTGTTTGCTTCTTGAAAGGCTTGTGTTCTGTTTACAGTTTGTAGCCTATCTTTTTCTATGTGTTTCTGCCTTCTTTTTACAGTGTTCTGATTTGTTCTCTTTATCTCTAAGCCTGCCTGTAAGCCTCTACTTCTCTCTCTCTTTTCTCTCTCTATCAGAAAAGCATATTTTAATGCTTTACTGTCCTTTTTCTGAAAAAGTGATGGCCTGGAAAATGATGATTGTTGTACCCCAAAATTTGCCCTCCCATATTCTCCAAGAAATTGCCAAGTCAAGCTGCAAAATTCCCCAAGGGTTGCACAGTGCAAAGGTCTCATATACAGTCAAAACTAGGGTTTGTGTTCTGATCAAGGAAATAAAGTTTTCAAAGGTCCAATCAAGTCTCACATGCTTACAAATATGATCAAGTATCCTCATATCAAGTTTCAAGGCATTCAGTACAAAATTGCACAGTCAAAAACCCTAATTGCACTACAGTCAACTGTAGGGGCAAAATGGTCATTTGACAGTCAAAAGTTCAAATTTTTGGTCAATATATCATTTTGAAGCCACAAGCATCATTTGATCAATGCTTGATCATAATTCTCAAAATTTGGCTCAGAAATCATCAAGATGCAAAAGTTTCCTTATTTGGACAGCTGAAAAAGTCAACTGAAATTGACCAGGGCATAACTTTCACATGGATTATCAGAAAAATTCCATCCAAAGCTCATTTTGAAGAGAAAGACATTTCCTACAACTCATCTTCATACTTCAAGTCCAAGAAATGCTCTCACAAAAAGTTATCAATTTCAACATTATAGGTCATTTTCAAAAGTCAACAAAAAGGGACTTTAAGTCAAAGGCCATAACTTGAGATTGGTAAATCAAAATGACATGGGACCAAAGGCATTGGTTAGAGGACTCAAAGACCTTTCCAAAATGTCCAAGAACATGAGAAAAGCTTAAAAATTGAGCAAGTTATGCCTTGTGGAAGTTGGGAAATTTTTGGATATTTTGAAAAGTCAACATTGATTCAAATAACCTAAAATTGCTAATGGGCCCATTTTTATTCCATGATTCATCATTCTAAGCATGTGCACGACCACTTGGCCCAAAGGGAAGTATTTTCTCATTTTTTATTTATTTATTTGAATTTTTATTTATATTAATTCATTTAAATCATTTAAATATATGAAAAATATTTAATTCACCCTAACAAATCTTTTTATACATGTTTTGCCATTAAGATTTCGTGCATATGCTAATTAGGAAAGAATTGGATTGATTGGCATGATTGAGAGCAAAGAACACTTGAAAAAGATTGAAAAAAAGATCCTTAAAAAATCAAATCTTCAATTCATTAATTCAAGAGATTTTGAGCAATATTTTTGACCTAATGCATTCACTACAAAGGCTTGATCATAAACCTAATCATAGGGGACACAAAGCTGCGCAGAAGAGGCCATTGAAAACTTGAAATTTTTCTCCATAAACTCAATTCTGAAATCATCTTTAGAGGGCGATTCAAAGGATAATTTTCATTCCAATAACGTCCTCAAGGATTACTGATCACATTCCAATCAGAAACCACCATCAGAACTCCAAGAATTGGTATATTGAACTGGAACTGCATCAAGGAAAATTCATAATCGTATATCATATTCCATGCATTATTTGTGAAATTTATTCATTGATTCATGTTCATTATGATGTTTTAAAGCTAACCATGATGTTTAATTGAATTATTATGCTGTGTACGAGATTTCGCCATGTTCGATTTCTAGGGTTTACAGGGTTGGAAATTAGGGCTTTTGCAAAAAGGAAAAATTAGGACTCAAGACCATGACCATTAGCATCAGTGCATCTGGACGAAGAAGAAGCACCCATCGCGCCAAATTTATGGACACCATAGGCCTAATCGCTATTTTCCCATAGCTGGCCTAAGAAAACGCGTCCAAAACCGTTGCTCTTGTTTTTTTTTTGTTTCAGGGATAATGGAGAAGGCGATGTGTTGGCAAGACGTGATAGGTTGTTTTGAATTTCGCGCGTTTTAGCCCACTAACGCGTTGTTTTCTTTTATTATATTTGTTTCTTATTTATTTAACAAAAGAGTTTCATGGTTCAGCTGGCAAGCGCTCATTGCGTTGACGTCCAAGACCTGGGTTCGAACCCCAGGTCTGTATAATTTCCTATATTATTTTGCCATATATGTTCCTATGCAATTTCCATACTGCAGACGCACCATACACTTCATCATCCAGTCATCCACGTGCACGCTGAAATCAAACCAAGGGCTGAGATTAAAGAGCACCATAAACCCTGGTCAAAGTGATAACACGCTACTCAAAAAAGGTCAATGGACCTGAAGCTTGTTGGGCCAAATTACTGGATCAAAACCTCCTATTTGGGACTTCCACCCCCCCTGGTTTGCAATTTTCTATCTTTTTCTTATATTTTATTTTTAATTATTATTTTATTTGCTTTATTGTTTTAATTTAATTAATTATTTTTTTTACAAAATACAAAACTTCATAAAAATCAGAAAAGATAAAAACATAATAAATAATTTTTATTTCTAATATTTTCATAAATAAATGCATGTAAATAAATTTAGTTTAAATTAGGGTTTGCAACATTAATTCTTTTCATAAAAAATCTAAAAAATGTAGAACTAGGTTTAATTGATAATTTTTATTCCTTTTAATTTTCCTTTTTACCATAATATTATTTATTTATTTATTTTTATAATTAAATTGTACAGAAATAACTTACGTTTAATTTAGGTTAAAAACTTCAACATTTTTCTTAATAAATTTAAAAATAAATAGAATTAGGGTTAGTAGTTAATTTTAATTGATTCTTCCTTTTTCTATTAAATCTCAAAATACTAAAAATACCAAAAATATTCTCTTTTAATTTTTAATTTTAATTCCTCATTAATTTAATCTTTTGCAAAAGGGTCCAACGCCCATGTTCTTAATTTTATTTAATTTCGCATATTTATTTTATGTCATTTAAATAATCATGTACCTCTCCCAAAGCTTTGTAACATTTACTTCTCGCACTTTTTAATTCTTTATTTACTTTTAATTTCTTTCCGTCAAATCGGGTCCTGGTTAATTTTGGCGATGTGGACCCGCGCCATTTGTAATAGCTTAGAATTTATTTTTCCTCGCAAATATCTTAACTGTTAAACAAAGCATGCAAGAATGAATGGCCATAATAAAAACAAGCGTAGAACACCAATAACATGAACAAGACAAATACAAATGAAAACGACACACGAATCGCACACACCACCCCTAGGGTACGCCTCACTGTTGCCTTGCCTCGAAAGGTGATCGTCGAGTAGAGGATGTCTTAGTAAGTCCTCATGATCCGGGAACCTGGCATGAGGGTAGCTTCTAAGGTGTCTTCCCATTGCTCTGGTGATCACCATGTCCCGAACCTCGAATTGACCCGAATACCTCCAACGGTGGTGCTACCTACCTCTCAATGGTGGGATGGCACTACTTTAAAGGACATTTACACAGACGAATTCCTTAGGGTAGGTAGACGACTCTAGATACTTGCTCTAATTTCAAAAACAAATCAAAAATACTTTTCACACCAACACATTTTCAAAAGCTTTCAAAGCAATTTTTCAAACACTCTTGAGGACTGATACAAGAGTCGAACTGGAATTTTCAAAGAAACTTTTTAAACCCACAATTGAAAAGCAAACAAACCATTTTTGAAAACACAAGTGAGCAAGTATCTAAGAGCCCATGGATAACCATGGATAGAAAGGGTGCTAACACCTTCCCTTTCTATAATCTACCTCCCGAACCGAGAGCAATCTCTTTAAGGAATTTTTCTGTGCTTTTGTCCTTTCCATTTGGAGAAAATAAAAGACGGTGGCGACTCTTGCTTCCGCGACATTTCGCGAACCAGCGTTAAATAGTCAGTTCCAGATCCACCGATCACAGAACTGGCGACTCTGCTGGGGACTAAACTTAAAGTGGGGTGTACCTTAGGGCTAGCTCATAACTATGTTTTCAATTGTCTTCTTTGCTTGCTTTATTATTGTGGGTTGCTTGGGAGTTCTATAGATCCTAACCCGGATCTGGGGGATACCTTTCTTAGAAAGTAGCAACAAGGCTGTGAGGGAACTGTGCGGGGTATACCGACATGGTTGAAACAGTCTGCTACGTTGATGTGGCACTTTGGTGTGTACCGGTAACCCTTGAGTTCAGTCAAGGAGAGTACGGGGCCTCCGCGTGGTGTCGTGAAGCATCAACAGACCTTAGGAACCTTAATTGAACTATCTTGGCCTCTTTAGGGTAGTGAGATAACTGACTTTGGTGCAGTCCGAGGTTGGTTGATACTCGATACTACACTCAATTGAGGGTTGCTTTCCTGGAATATTTCGGTCGCCAGTTCAGTGGCTAAATCGAAACGATGAACAATGAAAGCAGTCCCGTGATATTGGGAACTTTAGAACCCGGTTACTTTGATTAGGACAGGTTGAACCCACCAACTTCAAGAGGGTACTACCCAGACCCCATGCTGGCCTTAAACCCTAAGGGCTTGTCTTGTGTGCCTTGTGTGCCTTACATGTTTGTTTTTGTAAATATCTGTGGTGTGTTTAATCATAGCATCATGACATCATCCGGCATCATATGCATTGACTAACCATTTCAGGGGTTCGGATTTTCATCTTTGTTCTTGTTTTGTAGGACATGGAAACTGTTCGTAGAAAGACAATTCAAATCAATCTTGTAAGGATCCCTCCTCAGCTTAAGGAGCTTATATCCAGGATTCCCGAGAACTCATCATTCAGTGAAAGACATGGAAGCCTCATCAGCTTGGTCAACACCAACATTGAGGAAGATATGATTAAGGTCCTGTTCCAATTCTTTGATCCTCTGCATCACTTTTTTACCTTCTTGGACTATCAGTTGGTACCTACATTGGAGGAGTTCTCCCGACTCCTGAAGATCCCTATCCTTGATCAGCTACCCTTCAACGGTACAGAAAAAGAACCTAAGCTTGAAGAGATTGCTAAAGCCTTGCACCTACAGTCATCTGACCTCAAGGGACATTTGGAAGTTAGAAGTGGTATCAAAGGGTTCTTAGCCAGGTTTCTGTTTGAAAAGGCCCATGAATGTTGGAACTCCCTTGACTTGCAAGCTTTTGAAGAAGTGGTAGCCCTCCTTGTCTATGGTTTGGTGTTGTTCCCTAACCCAGATCAGCTTATTGATATCAGTGCTGTTCAGATCTTTATGTCCAGGAATCCTATACCTACGTTGCTGGGGGACATCCTTCACTCATGTTACACTCGAACCATGAGAAAAAGAGGTGTCCTTATGTGTTGCGCTCCTCTCCTGGGAAGATGGTTTATTTCGCACCTTCCACAACCAGTCTTGAAGAATGAGCGGGGTTTGAGATGGTCACAACGGTTGATGACTCTTACACATGCAGATATACATTGGTGCCCTAGGTCCAGAGAAGATGTCACTATCATTGATCGTTGCGGGGAGTACCCTAATGTTCCTTTACTTGGAATCAGATGAGGTATTACTTATAGCCCATGCCTGGCTTGGAGACAGTTTGGTTACGCTCGGAGGGATGGCCCTCATGACATGTTAATTCCTGACATAGTTTTTGACTTCGACAATGATACTCAAGGACTTCGCCAGAGATTTAGCAGAGCTTGGAGGATGCCAAGTAGGATAGACAGCAAGACACTGGGGCATAGGAACTCCATCCCGTTGGAACCTTATCTCAAGTGGGTACGCGCCCGCTCTCAGAAGTTAGTGATGCCTTATCCTCACACGCTCCCGGTGATCAAAGAGCCTGTTTTGGAAGGAGAAGTGTCCCATACTATTCAGCACCCTGATATGCCCACATCCTGGGAAGAGATGCAGAAGAGCTGGATCCAGCTTAAGGAAGAACGGAATTCTCTTGAGACTAGTCTACATGCCAGTGAAAAGAAGGTCTTGGAGCTCACCCGCCTGTTGCATGAGGAGAGGAATCTCAACACTTACATAGCTCCAAAGAGGATGCGCAGTGTATTTTGGGATTGATTTGATTTTTGTACTTTTGCCCATGAGGCCTTAATGTATTAAACAATGATTTCTCTAATGATAACGTGTGTTCCTTTCTGTCTACAACAAAGTTGAATTTTCGAACCCTTGAATGCATTGCATGAACACATCTCATTCATCATGTGCATAGCAGGTTTTTCCTCTTTTCAGGTTGCTTACAGTTCTTCGCTGTTTATTTCAGCATCATGAATCCCGAATCTGCATCAACTGAGACATCAATCAAGGCTCTTCAGGTGCAGAATGCACAATTCCAGGAATTAATCAAGGGTCTGGCTCAAGGCCAAGAAGAACTGAAGGCTATGCTCCTGAAGAAGGAGAAGAAGAAGAAGAGGAGAATTGTTCTGTTCAACTCGGGCCGAAGGTTTGGCAATACTCTGCAACACGAAGAGGCTGGTTCTTCTGTTGGCAAGAGCCCTTCTCAGGCAGAAGTAAAGGTTCCTAGTCCGGTAGTCTCTGACTACGAGACTGATTTTGATGAAGAGTAGTACCCACCTGAAGACGACAAATACAAGAAACTGGAGGACAGATTGAAGGCTATGGAGGTTCAACAGGTACCTGGGCTGGATTTCGGAGATCTGGGTTTGTCAACTGGTGTGATCATCCCCCATAAGTTCAAAGCACCATCCTTCTCTAAGTATGATGGGGCGTCTTGTCCCAAGCTGCATTTAAGGTCCTATGTTCGGAAAATTCAGCCGTACTCTGCGGATAAGAATTTATGGATCCACTTCTTCCAGGAGAGTCTTTCAGGGACTCATCTCGAATGGTTCTATCAGCTGGATGGGACCAAGGTTCGTAACTGGGAGGAGTTGGCTACTGCTTTCTATAAGAAGTATCAATATAATGCCGACCTTGCCCCCACACGTACCCAACTCCAGGGTATGTCGTTAGGTGCAAGCGAAGGTTTTAAGGAGTACGCTCAGAAGTGGAGAGACCTGGCTGGCAGAGTGCAGCCAGCGTTGACTGACCGGGAGTTGGTAGACATGTTCTTGGGGACCCTATCTGGGCCATTCTTCAACCATCTGATCGGGAATTCTTCTGCTGGGTTCACTGATTTGATTCTAACTGGAGAGAGAATTGAAGCTGGGTTGAAGTCCGGGAAAATTCCGAAGGGTGCATCATCTAGTTCTGAGAAGAAACCCTTCAAGAAGGAGTCTAGTGCCGTATATGGTTCCAGGAAATCAGAGAGACATGAGCACCGCCAATCTGTCAGTGCGGTAATGATTGCTAAGCCTGCTGCCGCTCCTCGGCTAACTAATCCTCAGAAGTTTGAAAGACCCCGGAGAGAATTCACCCGCTTAAGCATGACTTTGTCGCAGATCCTGCCACAGTTGCTCTCGACCAATTTGGTGACTGTCAGGGAGGCTCCTAAGTTCCCCAATACTGCATCTCCCAAGTACAACCCGAATGCTCGTTTTGCTTACCATTCAAATAGCCCGGGGCACTCTACCGATGACTGTTGGGCACTAAAGAACAAGCTGCAGGACCTTATCGACTCAAAGGAGATACAGTTCGAAGCGCCTGCAAAGCCGAATGTAGTTACTGCTCCTATGCCTCAGCATGGGGTAAATGCTGTGGGTGAAGATGTTTATGCCATTTCTGTGGATGATCTAGCCACTCCCCTGAAGACTGTCAAAAAGAACCTGCTGCTGGCCGGTTTATTTCTGGGTTGCAGTGAGGGTTGCCTGTTCTGTGCTGTGTCTCTATCTGGTTGTCCCTTGCTAAAATTAGGCATCCAAAGCCTAATGGATAGCAAGGAGATTCTGTTTAAGAAGCCTGTTGTTCGTTTGGTTCCAGTGGAAGAAGTTTCTGTGGTGACTATCTTCAATAATCCGATCCCGGCTCTCCCGAAGAAGCCCATTCAAATCATGACCATTGCACCTGTTATTATCACCGTTCCGGGGGCCCTGCCCTATGTATCTGATAAAGCTGTCCCTTGGCACTATGGGGCAGACGTATATGTAAATGGGATTAAACAAGAGTTCAACGTTGGCGCCAGCATTTGTGACATCACTGGTCCAGCCAAGGTTACCCGCAGTGGCAGGCTCTTCTCGCCTGACATTGCACCGCCTGCTGCCCGAAGACCGCTTCTCATAACCCCCGCAAGTGTACCTGTTCTTGCTGCTGATCCAATTGTTTCTCCTGCTGCCGAGTCATCCAATGCTCGGGGCAAAGGAGTTGAAGTTGAGCCTGCCCAAGTGGAGGCACCTATACCAATAACTGCTGAGGCCTCCCAACAAGAGATGGAGGAGATTCTGAAGATTATAAAGAAGAGCGATTTTAATGTTGTGGAACAGCTGGGGCACACGCCCTCCAAGATCTCCATGCTCTCTTTATTGCTGTGCTCCGAGGCCCATGCTAAGGCCCTAATCTCATTCCTCAAGACGGCCCATGTGCCACATGAAACCTCTGCAGTCCAGTTCACTGACTGCGTAGCAAATTTGACGGCAGACAATGGCTTGGGTTTCTCAGATGCTGACTTGACCGCAAAGGGAAGAGACCATAATGATGCTCTTCATGTCTCTATTGAATGCAGGGGCACTACCTTGGCACATGTGTTGGTGGATACTGGTTCATCTTTGAATGTGTTACCCAAGAAGGCTTTGGACCGTCTAGATTGTGAAGGCCTGGAATTAAAACCCAGCAATATCATCGTCAGGGCCTTTGATGGTTCAAAGAGGATGGTTCATGGAGAGGTTGACATTCCGATTCGTGTGGGCTCTCAGGTGTTCGACTCCACTTTTTATGTGATGGATATCCGTCCATCTTACTCTTGTCTACTGGGTCGACCTTGGATACATAAGGCTGGGGCAGTGACCTCTACCTTGCATCAGAAGCTGAAGTACCCCGTCAGAGGGAAGATCGTCACCGTGCAGGGAGAGGAGGAGTATATGGTGAGCCACCTGAACTCCTTCAGATACATTGAGATGGATGGGGAGTTTATTGAAACCCCCTTTCAGCATTTCGAGGAGGTGTTTCCAATTGCAGCAGAAACAGCAACAGAAGAAAGTGGTCCTTTGAAGATGGCTTCCCTGAAGGATGCCCGGGCTGTGGTTCAAAAGGGTGAATGTGCCGACTGGGGAAGACTTCCAGACTTTACTCAGAAGATTGATAAACTTGGGCTGGGTTTTACCATAGAAGGTCAGAAAGCTATGAGGAAAGCGAAGATCGGAAGACCTCAGGTATTTATTAAAAGTTCAGGAGTGAATGCTGTTGGGGAAGACCATGAAGTGGACGAAGCTGAATTCAACAGCTGGATCTATCCGACGGCTGAAGGCGGGTTAAACAATTGGATTGCTAAAGACCATACTCCTGTTACCTTTGTGACGCAGTAATAAATTCCTATGTTTTGTTATTTTGTAATAAACAATGATAAACTCTATGACCCGATGTCTTACCCGAGGCACCGTGGTTCTATTTGTGAGGGCATACAAACTGTCATTTCATATATCATGAATGAAAATCTTGGACGTTTTTTCGCATTGCAAATATTGTGCTCCTTTTCTGTCTTTCTTTTCCTTTACATAATTTTCAAAACAGCTGTATTTACACACACACTCACTCATACAGGTTCCAATCCACTCTGGATCTCACTGATAACAACTCTGCTACCGCCAATTATGACTTCGAAAATCCGATCAACTTAGCCGAAGACGAAGGTGAAGATGATTGCGAAGTGCCTGGTGAGCTTGCAAGACTGTTACTTCAGGAAGAGAGGGCAATTCAACCCCATGAAGAGCCAGTGGAAACCATAAACTTGGGTACCGAGACAGACAGAAAAGAGGTAAAGATTGGTGCCAACCTAGAGCTCAGCGTGAAGCAACGGTTGACTCAAATGCTGCATGATTATATGGAGATATTTGCCTGGTCCTACGAAGACATGCCAGGGTTGGATATCGACATTGTGGTCCATCATTTGCCAACTAAGGAAGACTGCCCTCCAGTTAAGCAAAAGGTTCGTCGGATGCGTCCAGAGATGTCTGAGAAGATTAAAGCCGAGGTCATGAAACAATTTGATGCCGGGTTCCTTGCGGTGACTTCTTACCCTCAATGGGTTGCTAACGTGGTGCCGGTACCTAAGAAGGACGGTAAGGTCAGAATGTGTGTCGATTACCGGGATCTGAACAGGGCCAGCCCCAAAGATGACTTCCCCTTACCTCACATTGATGTCCTTGTTGATAATACAGCTCAGCACAAAGTATTCTCTTTCATGGATGGCTTTTCAGGTTACAATAAGATTAAGATGGCACCTGAAGACATGGAAAAGACTACATTCGTTACTCAGTGGGGCACCTTCTGTTACAAGGTCATGCCATTTGGATTAAAGAATGTTGGGGCAACCTACCAACGTGCCATGGTCGCTCTATTTCATGACATGATCCATCACGAGATAGAAGTATATGTTAACGACATGATCGCAAGGTCCCAGACTGAGGAAGAACACCTAGATCATCTGCAGAAATTGTTTGACCGGTTGAAACTGTACAAGCTGAGACTGAACCCGAACAAGTGCACCTTCAGGGTAAGATCAGGAAAATTACTAGGCTTCGTGGTCAGTGATAAAGGTATTCAAGTAGACCCTGCTAAGGTCAAAGCTATTCAAGAGATGCCAGTTCCTAAGACAGAGAAGGAAGTCAGAGGCTTTTTAGGACGCCTGAATTACATTGCTCGATTCATCTCACATCTGACTGCTACCTGTGAGCCAATCTTCAAGCTGCTGAAGAAAGATCAGGTGGTACGTTGGAACGATGAATGTCAGGCTGCTTTTGACAGAATCAAAGAGTATCTCCAAGAACCACCTATCCTTATGCCACCGGTTGAAGGGAGACCTCTGATATTATACCTGACAGTGCTTGACAACTCAATGGGGTGTGTGCTGGGGCAGCATGACGAGTCTGGCCGAAAAGAGCATGCCATTTATTACCTTAGCAAAAAGTTTACCGACTGTGAGACCCGATACTCACTGCTTGAGAAAACTTGCTGCGCTTTGGTATGGGCTGCTCGCCGGCTGAGACAGTATATGCTGACTCGCACTACTTTGTTGATCTCAAAAATGGATCCTATAAAGTACATATTCGAAAAGCCCGCTCTGTCTGGGAGAATTGCAAGATGGCAAATGATCTTGACGGAATACGACATTCAGTACACAACCCAGAAAGCCATCAAGGGAAGTGTATTGGCAGACCACTTAGCACATCAAGCTGTAGATGACTATCAATCAATGAACTTCGAGTTTCCAGATGAAAGCATCATGATAGTAACTGACTGTGAAGTACCTGGACCGGATGAAGGACCTGAACCAGGATCCCGATGGTCTATGCACTTTGACGGAGCCTCCAATGCTTTGGGAAATGGTATCGGCGTCATAATCATATCTCCACAAGGTACTCATACTCCACTCACTGCCCGGCTATGTTTCAACTGTACCAACAATATGGCGGAGTACGAGGCGTGCATTATGGGTCTTCAAGCTGCAATCGACCTAAGGATCAAATTTCTAAGTGTCTTCGGAGATTCCGCTCTTGTGATCAATCAGATCAAAGGAGAGTGGGATACGAAACATCCAAACTTGATTCCTTACAGAGAATGTGTGTTGACCCTGATCCCCCACTTCACAGAGATAACCTTTGAGCACTTTCCAAGAGAAGAGAATCAGCTAGCGGACGCGTTAGCTACACTGTCTTCTATGTTCAAGGTCAAATGGGATAATGAGGCTCCCCGAATCATCATCTGGAAACTGGACGAACCGGCGTACTGTTGTGATCTCGAGACTGAATTGGTGACTGAGAAGCCTTGGTACCACGAAGTAAAGAGATATCTGGAAACTCAGGAATACCCGGAAGGTGCATCCATCAATGATAAGAAATTCCTGAGAAGGTTCGCAGCCAAGTTCTTCCTTAGCAACGGCATCTTATATAAGCGAAACCATGATTCAACCTTACTGCGTTGTGTGGATAAAACTGAAGCAGAAAGAATCATGGAAGAGCTACATGAAGGGACCTTTGGTACACATTCCAGTGGACACACTATGGCTAAGAAAATCCTACGGGCAGGATATTACTGGTCCACAATGGAAGCTGACTGCTACCAACACTCCAGGACATGCCACAAGTGCCAGATTTACGCAGATAAGGTGCATGTTCCTCCGGTTCCCCTGAATGTTCTGACTGCGCCTTGGCCGTTTGCAATGTGGGGCATAGACATGATCGGCGAGATTAAACCTACGGCATCTAATGGACATCGCTTCATCCTAGTGGCGATTGATTATTTTACGAAGTGGGTTGAGGCAGCATCCTATGCTACGGTAACCAAGACCGTTGTGGCACGGTTCATTCGGCATAACCTGATCTGTCGATATGGCGTCCCTGAGCGAATTATTACAGACAACGGTACCAATCTGAACAATAAGATGATCGCTGAGCTCTGCGAACAGTTCAAGATACAGCACCACAATTCTTCTCCTTACAGACCGAAGATGAATGGGGCTGTAGAAGCAGCAAATAAGAACATCAAGAAAATCGTGCAGAAGATGACAGTAACCTATAAAGATTGGCACGAGATGTTACCGTTCGCTCTACATGGGTACCGTACCTCAGCTAGGACGTCAACCGGGGCAACTCCTTTCTCTCTGGTTTATGGTATGGAGGCAGTCTTGCCAATCGAAATACAAATACCCTCTCTCCGGATAATGAAGGATGCAAACCTGAACGAAGATGATTGGATCCAGACACGACTTGATCAGCTCAACCTCATTGATGAAAAGAGACTTGCTGCTATTTGTCATGGTCAGACGTATCAGAAACGGATGATCAGGGCATTTAACAAAAAAGTCAGACCACAGGAATATCAAGTGGGGGATCTGGTAATCAAGCGAATCATCCTTCCTCAGAGTGATCCAAGGGGCAAATGGACCCCTACGTACGAAGGGCCATTTGTGGTTAAGCATGTGTTCTCAGGAGGAGCCATGATATTAACCAACATGGATGGTGACGACCTTCCTCACCCCGCCAATGCAGACATAGTAAAAATATACTACGCATGAAAAAAGACCCGCTAGGATGACATGCCTAGGCAAAAATTAGGGCTTCCCGTCGAACCAAAAGGGTTCGGGCAAAATGAAGGGATGAAAATGAAAAAATCTGTACACCCGGCAAGTCGAAAACCTGAAAAGGCGGCTTGGGCAAAAATGGGTATCCCGGTGGACCGAAAACCCGAAAGGGCGGTCCAGGCAAAAATTAGGGATAAAGCGTAATACTATGTCTCATTGATCACTTTGCATCCAGAATCCGGTATCTACATCAAGTTCAAACGGCATCGATCAGTCAGCTTCACCTTCAACCAAGGTCATCAAGTGATGAGACGCTCAGAGTTATAAAGGCAATAGCAAAGTTGAAACCCAGTGGGATCATTCATTTCACACGGCTGTTTTATTTTCTTTTGTACAAAATTTGTATAAACTCTTTTGTTCGGCAGCGTCCTCTTACTAGGACGTCAGCCTCTTGTACACAAAACGCCTATTTTTAGGCTATTCAAAATCAATACAAATATATTTTCAGTTAAACGTGCCAAGTGTTTTTCTTTTTCTGTTTTGTTTTGCAAAGAACGTCCAAGGTTCAATTTGTGATATATGCATTGACAATAGTTTGCTAACTCATAAATATTTGCATACGAAACAAAGGAATTAATTACAGGTGACACTAGAAACAGGGGCAATAAAAGAGTTGTCTAAGCAGTCTAATTGTTTTATCCTCCAAGGTACCAAGGTAGGTTCAGCTAAAGAACATGACCAGTACACCATAATTCCCCAGAGAGTAAGCAAGTCAGTGCACTCTCTCCAAACAAAATTATCAAATCTCAAGGAAGTTGGGTATCCTCCAGCAGATATCAACATTCCCCAGCAGCAATACATATATTCTTAACAAGCATCCCCGGCAGTCTTGGTCTAAAGATTGTTCCCCGGCGGTATACCAACATTCAAAGGAATCACTTTCCCCGCAGTTCAAAACTCCCCAGAAGAGTCCAATCCAGTTTCCCTAGGAAAGTTGGAATTCATATCCCCAAGCAGTAAGCTTATCCCCAGTAAATTCTGGAAGCTTATCCCCTCGCAGAACACGAACGCGTCTCCCGGCTTTATTTAAAGAGTTATTTCCTTAACAGGATATAACTGGGTTATCCTCAGCCAAAAGCTACGGAAAGAGCGTCGTCGACGAAGTCTTCTTACCCCAGCGAAGTCCATCAACACTTCCTATACAACAAGGGTATCCCCAGCAAGTTACTATCAACAATTCAGCAAAAGCATCCCTCTTCCCACAGAGTATTGCTTCCCAGCATGGTCGCTCGAGTATCTTTTCTCCCTGCAGAATCCTCCATTTGCCAAGTTATTCCGCAACGGAGTCATCTTCTCCTACCGGTATTCTTGCAGTTATCATCCCCAGCGGAAGCCAAATCTATTCTCCAACATCAGCCCAGGATATGACTTCCCGGCACCCGTCAAGGATTCACTTTCCTAGACAAAAACATACATAAAACATCACATACATCATTATAACATGCATAGACACATCATATCATACAAGTCTCATTTATGTTGAGAACATCATTGCTTGATCTGTATCATGCATTGCATATGACTGACCTTTACCTTTCAGGAAAGAATCAACTAAATTCCCAATCATCTTTCAAGACCTAGACCGGTTCAGTAAAATCGACCCTAAGATTTTCCTGATGCTTATCCAGTCAAAGGCCTTCTCTGGTTCAGTCAGATCGACCCTAAGATCTCCCTGATGCTTATCCAGTTGAAGATATTCCAAGACCTTGTCCGGTTCAGTTAAATCGACCCTAAGATTTTCCTGATGCTTATCCAGTCAAAGGCCTTCTCTGGTTCAGTCAGATCGACCCTAAGATCTCCCTGATGCTTATCCAGTTGAAGATATTCCAAGACCTTGTCCGGTTCAGTTAAATCGACCCTAAGATTTTCCTGATGCTTATCCAGTCAAAGGCCTTCTCTGGTTCAGTCAGATCGACCCTAAGATCTCCCTGATGCTTATCCAGTTGAAGATATTCCAAGACCTTGTCCGGTTCAGTTAAATCGACCCTAAGATTTTCCTGATGCTTATCCAGTCAAAGGCCTTCTCTGGTTCAGTCAGATCGACCCTAAGATCTCCCTGATGCTTACCCAGTTGAAGATATTCCCAGACCTTGTCCGGTTCAGTTAAATCGACCCTAAGATTTTCCTGATGCTTATCCAGTCAAAGGCCTTCTCTGGTTCAGTCAGATCGACCCTAAGATCTCCCTGATGCTTATCCAGTTGAAGATATTCCAAGACCTTGTCCGGTTCAGTTAAATCGACCCTAAGATTTTCCTGATGCTTATCCAGTCAAAGGCCTTCTCTGGTTCAGTCAGATCGACCCTAAGATCTCCCTGATGCTTATCCAGTTGAAGATATTCCAAGGCCTTCTCTGGTTCAGTCAGATCGACCCTAAGATCTCCCTAATGCTTATCCAGTTGAAGATATTTCAAGACCTTGCCCGGTTCAGTTAAATCGACCCTAAGATTTTCCTGATGCTTATCCAGTCAAAGGCCTTCTCTGGTTCAGTCAGATCGACCCTAAGATCTCCCTGATGCTTATCCAGTTGAAGATATTTCAAGACCTTGTCCGGTTCAGTTAAATCGACCCTAAGATTTTCCTGATGCTTATCCAGTCAAAGGCCTCCTCTGGTTCAGTCAGATCGACCCTAAGATCTCCCTGATTCTTATCCCAGTAGAAGACACCCAAGATTTTTCTCAACGAGCGTTGTTGAAGTTAAAGCCGCCAAAGGTTCACTTATCATCCATGTTAAGGAAGTAACCATCCCTGGTTCATCCATCGCCGTTTGAAGCTCCAGACTCAGCTCCTGTAACCAGTCAGGACATATCTATGCCAAGCATCTAAAATCAGCTCCTGCAACGTGTCAGGTACTCATTTGTTCTTTTGCAGGTATGCAGGTTCTCGCTAAGGAATCTCCTACGCGACCAACATCCAGATGGCATCTATAAGCCCATCATCCTATCCAGCAATCTCCAAATGGCATCTATAAGCCCATTCCCCCATCACACTGCTAACATGTGAGCGCAAATTTCTGGGCACTCTAGTGTTCAATCATCTTCTACCCTCGGATTACGAAAGGCACGTCAGCCAATCTGCATCCTCAGGTCTAAGAAGATTGAACAGGGGCAACTGTTGTACCCCAAAATTTGCCCTCCCATATTCTCCAAGAAATTGCCAAGTCAAGCTGCAAAATTCCCCAAGGGTTGCACAGTGCAAAGGTCTCATATACAGTCAAAACTAGGGTTTGTGTTCTGATCAAGGAAATAAAGTTTTCAAAGGTCCAATCAAGTCTCACATGCTTACAAATATGATCAAGTATCCTCATATCAAGTTTCAAGGCATTCAGTACAAAATTGCACAGTCAAAAACCCTAATTGCACTACAGTCAACTGTAGGGGCAAAATGGTCATTTGACAGTCAAAAGTTCAAATTTTTGGTCAATATATCATTTTGAAGCCACAAACATCATTTGATCAATGCTTGATCATAATTCTCAAAATTTGGCTCAGAAATCATCAAGATGCAAAAGTTTCCTTATTTAGACAGCTGAAAAAGTCAACTGAAATTGACCAGGACATAACTTTCACATGGATTATCAGAAAAATTCCATCCAAAGCTCATTTTGAAGAGAAAGACATTTCCTACAACTCATCTTCATACTTAAAGTCCAAGAAATGCTCTCACAAAAAGTTATCAATTTCAACATTATAGGTCATTTTCAAAAGTCAACAAAAAGGGACTTTAAGTCAAAGGCCATAACTTGAGATTGGTAAATCAAAATGACATGGGACCAAAGGCATTGGTTAGAGGACTCAAAGACCTTTCCAAAATGTCCAAGAACATGAGAAAAGCTTAAAAATTGAGCAAGTTATGCCTTGTGGAAGTTGGGAAATTTTTGGATATTTTGAAAAGTCAACATTGATTCAAATAACCTAAAATTGCTAATGGGCCCATTTTTCTTCCATGATTCATCATTCTAAGCATGTGCACGACCACTTGGCCCAAAGGGAAGTATTTTCTCATTTTTTATTTATTTATTTGAATTTTTATTTATATTAATTCATTTAAATCATTTAAATATATGAAAAATATTTAATTCACCCTAACAAATCGTTGTATACATGTTTTGCCATTAAGATTTCGTGCATATGCTAATTAGGAAAGAATTGGATTGATTGGCATGATTGAGAGCAAAGAACACTTGAAAAAGATTGAAAAAAAGATCCTTAAAAAATCAAATCTTCAATTCATTAATTCAAGAGATTTTGAGCAATATTTTTGACCTAATGCATTCACTACAAAGGCTTGATCATAAACCTAATCATAGGGGACACAAAGCTGCGCAGAAGAGGCCATTGAAAACTTGAAATTTTTCTCCATAAACTCAATTCTGAAATCATCTTTAGAGGGCGATTCAAAGGATAATTTTCATTCCAATAGCGTCCTCAAGGATTACTGATCACATTCCAATCAGAAACCACCATCAGAACTCCAAGAATTGGTATATTGAACTGGAACTGCATCAAGGAAAATTCATAATCGTATATCATATTCCATGCATTATTTGTGAAATTTATTCATTGATTCATGTTCATTATGATGTTTTAAAGCTAACCATGATGTTTAATTGAATTATTATGCTGTGTACGAGATTTCGCCATGTTCGATTTCTAGGGTTTACAGGGTTGGAAATTAGGGCTTTTGCAAAAAGGAAAAATTAGGACTCAAGACCATGACCATTAGCATCAGTGCATCTGGACGAAGAAGAAGCACCCATCGCGCCAAATTTATGGACACCATAGGCCTAATCGCTATTTTCCCATAGCTGGCCTAAGAAAACGCGTCCAAAACCGTTGCTCTTGTTTTTTTTGTTTCAGGGATAATGGAGAAGACGATGTGTTGGCAAGACGTGATAGGTTGTTTTGAATTTCGCGCGTTTTAGCCCACTAACGCGTTGTTTTCTTTTATTATATTTGTTTCTTATTTATTTAACAAAAGAGTTTCATGGTTCAGCTGGCAAGCGCTCATTGCGTTGACGTCCAAGACCTGGGTTCGAACCCCAGGTCTGTATAATTTCCTATATTATTTTGCCATATATGTTCCTATGCAATTTCCATACTGCAGACGCACCATACACTTCATCATCCAGTCATCCACGTGCACGCTGAAATCAAACCAAGGGCTGAGATTAAAGAGCACCATAAACCCTGGTCAAAGTGATAACACGCTACTCAAAAAAGGTCAATGGACCTGAAGCTTGTTGGGCCAAATTACTGGATCAAAACCTCCTATTTGGGACTTCCACCCCCCCTGGTTTGCAATTTTCTATCTTTTTCTTATATTTTATTTTTAATTATTATTTTATTTGCTTTATTGTTTTAATTTAATTAATTATTTTTTTTACAAAATACAAAACTTCATAAAAATCAGAAAAGATAAAAACATAATAAATAATTTTTATTTCTAATATTTTCATAAATAAATGCATGTAAATAAATTTAGTTTAAATTAGGGTTTGCAACATTAATTCTTTTCATAAAAAATCTAAAAAATGTAGAACTAGGTTTAATTGATAATTTTTATTCCTTTTAATTTTCCTTTTTACCATAATATTATTTATTTATTTTTATAATTAAATTGTACAGAAATAACTTAGGTTTAAATTAGGTTAAAAACTTCAACATTTTTCTTAATAAATTTAAAAATAAATAGAATTAGGGTTAGTAGTTAATTTTAATTGATTCTTCCTTTTTCTATTAAATCTCAAAATACTAAAAATACCAAAAATATTCTCTTTTAATTTTTAATTTTAATTCCTCATTAATTTAATCTTTTGCAAAAGGGTCCAACGCCCATGTTCTTAATTTTATTTAATTTCGCATATTTATTTTATGTCATTTAAATAATCATGTACCTCTCCCAAAGCTTTGTAACATTTACTTCTCGCACTTTTTAATTCTTTATTTACTTTTAATTTCTTTCCGTCAAATCGGGTCCTGGTTAATTTTGGCGATGTGGACCCGCGCCATTTGTAATAGCTTAGAATTTATTTTTTCTCGCAAATATCTTAACTGTTAAACAAAGCATGCAAGAATGAATGGCCATAATAAAAACAAGCGTAGAACACCAATAACATGAACAAGACAAATACAAATGAAAACGACACACGAATCGCACACACCACCCCTAGGGTACGCCTCACTGTTGCCTTGCCTCGAAAGGTGATCGTCGAGTAGAGGATGTCTTAGTAAGTCCTCATGATCCGGGAACCTGGCATGAGGGTAGCTTCTAAGGTGTCTTCCCATTGCTCTGGTGATCACCATGTCCCGAACCTCGAATTGACCCGAATACCTCCAACGGTGGTGCTACCTACCTCTCAATGGTGGGATGGCACTACTTTAAAGGACATTTACACAGACGAATTCCTTAGGGTAGGTAGATGACTCTAGATACTTGCTCTAATTTCAAAAACAAATCAAAAATACTTTTCACACCAACACATTTTCAAAAGCTTTCAAAGCAATTTTTCAAACACTCTTGAGGACTGATACAAGAGTCGAACTGGAATTTTCAAAGAAACTTTTTAAACCCACAATTGAAAAGCAAACAAACCATTTTTGAAAACACAAGTGAGCAAGTATCTAAGAGCCCATGGATAACCATGGATAGAAAGGGTGTTAACACCTTCCCTTTCTATAATCTACCTCCCGAACCGAGAGCAATCTCTTTAAGGAATTTTTCTGTGCTTTTGTCCTTTCCATTTGGAGAAAATAAAAGACGGTGGCGACTCTTGCTTCCGCGACATTTCGCGAACCAGCGTTAAACAGTCAGTTCCAGATCCACCGATCACAATGATAATTTTGAAATATTGCTTGCATTGTATCTTTCCTCTGCATATTGTACTTTCTCCTCTTTCTTTGATGACAGCTTGATATCTTTTAATATCTTTTGGCAGTTTGGTTGACATCTCTTTTTGACAGTTTTACAGCTTTGCATTTTTGACAAATTGGTTTGCCTAGTTTGATAGTATAATTCAGTTTAGTTTGTCCCTTGTGACTTGGTATGGCATCTTGAACTATGCAGCTTGCTTGGCTTTTTTTTTGACAATGCAATTTGGTTTGAAATTATGCATTTTGTTTAATATGTTGCCTTGTACATTTCATATATTTGCAAACATATTTCCTTTCCCTCTTTGTGAACCAAGAGTTTTCTTACAATTTGTAGAGAGGACGAACAAACTGATTCCGGCCAACACTTTTAATGATGAGCTTTTATGATTAACTGTCTGAGAATGTTTTTTTTTCAAATTCATCTGTACTGACT
This sequence comes from Vicia faba, assembly GCA_948472305.1. NCBI lineage: Eukaryota > Viridiplantae > Streptophyta > Magnoliopsida > Fabales > Fabaceae > Vicia > Vicia faba. Next base: position 710,212,457 of record OX451739.1, read on the forward strand.
TCTTTCTTTTTGTCTTTGCAGATAAAAATCAGTTGAGCAATGGGGAGCAGCAGTAGAAGATGAAGACTTAGGATAGATTTAATTTATTTTTAATCATTGTAATAATACTATTGTAAACACTGTAAATAAATTTACAGTATTCAAATAATATTTGTAACAAACGATTGAAAATGAATAAAAATCCTTTTTGTCTGATATTCTTTAATTCTTCTGCATTTATTTATTTAATTACTTAAATTTATTGAATTATAATAATTGGAAATCATCCAATAATTTTAACTTAGAAATTATAAATAATTAACAAACGTCGCAGTCTCACTGTCTTGCATTAATCAATAATAAACCTGGCGTTCCAATTAACCATAGCAATGCACAGTCAAACAAACAACGTCCATACGTCTTTCACTTCACTGATTAACCCAACCCTTCAAACTCTCAATCAGAAGCCTCAGCCCATGTCCCAGATGTTTAGACCTTGAGAAACAAACAGAAATCTTGAACGAATGTCAACACCATGTGACAGTCAATTTGAAAAGAACTGTAGAATTAATTCCTTCTGAGAATGCGTGCGCAAACCCTAATTCTTGATTTATTGTCAAAGAAACGTCCGCCTGATCAAACCCTGAGCCAAACTCAACCAAACCCTAACAATCTGCTTGAACTGATTCAAAATCAATGGAAACCCTAATTTTGTCTGACTGATGAGAAAAGTCTGCTTGACCGATTCTTAAGCCAATCTGAAAAATCAGGAAAAGCCCGAAGCTGTGATTTCTTGTGGAAAAGAGAGGGCAAATTTTTGGGTACAACAGTTGCCCCTATTCAATCTTCTTGAACCTGAAGAGTTAGATTGGCAAGTTTGTCGTTCGTGACTCGAAGGTAAAAGGAGATTGGACACTAGAGTGCCCAAAAAATTTGCACTCGTCAAAGCGTAGTTTGAGGGAATGGGCTTAAAGATGCCATTTGGTGATAGGTTTAAAGATGCCATCTGGAGATATGACAGAGGGGTGGGCTTAGAGATACCATCTGGAAATTGCTGGTAGGAGGATGGGCTTAGAGATGCCATCTGGAAATGTTTGTTGAACCGTATGTTGTTGATGAGTGAGCGAGTATCAGAAAGGTATCCCTGTTTGGAACATCTCTGAGTTGGGGGTCTGAATAAGCAATAGATTGACATCCGTGTTGGGGAAGCGTCTGTAAACTATTTCCAGAGGTCTTGAAATTGAATAAGCAATAGAACAGCATCCATGTTGGGAAGCGTCCGTAAACTATTTTCAGTAGTTGCATCTGAACAAGCGATAGATTAACATCCGTGTTTGGAGAATCTGTAAACTGTTTTCAGAAGTCTTGGAATGGAGAAGGAACCAGTGTAGGGTTGCCTGATGATGAGTCCGTGTAAAACTGCATCTTGGAAAGAAGGAACCGGTGTAGGGTTGCCTCATGATGGTCAAGTAGATAATTGTCCTGTCTGGTTTCAGGTATTGATCTCTGACCTGAGAAAGAAAGATAGTTTTCCTGGCTTGTTACAGGTATTGATCTTCAATCTCTACAGGTATTGTGATGTCGGGAATGGGCTTACAGATGCCATTGGGAAATGATTATTGAATTGCTTTTGGATGAGTGACAGAATTACATCTGAATCTGGATCGTATCCGGACTGTAATTGAATGAATCTGGGATAAGTATCAGAATGTCGCCATATCTGGGTCACATCTGAACTTTCTCTGGAAAGAATCTGGAATAAGTATCAGAATGTCGCCATGTCTGGGTCACATCTGAACTATCTCTAGAAGGAATCTTGGAAGATGATGATCTTTGTCTGTTGATTGATATTTCCTGAAAAGGTAAAGAGTTAGTTGTATGCAATGTCATGATGTAATGAATTGTACTTCATCAATGTTTATGATATGAATGGATGCGCATGTAAGCTGAGTAGCTGTCTTGCTGAGGATAGATGAATCCTGGATAGCTGGAGATAATAGAATCTTGACTGCTGTCAGGGAAAGTGAATCTTTGACTGTTGTAGGGGATTGAAAATCCTTTGATTGTTGAAAATGAGAAGTCCTGGGACCACTGTTGGGGAATCAGGAGCTTGGGTTGTATGCCAATCTACTGGGGATTCCTGTCTTGAGGGGATCTTCACTGGAGAATATTTGAATACTCTATGAGGAACTGAGAATGAGAGTCTTCATTCTGCTTGGGGATTGATAGTTGGAAGTTTTAGCTCCGCTGGGGATTGCAAGAATCTTTTGATTGCTGCAGGTATTGATCTGGGATCTTAAAAAGGTTGGTTGGTGAGATAGTTGTCATGGCCGGTTTCAGGTATTAATATCTGACCTGAGAAAGAAAGATAGTTTTCCTGGCTTGTTTCAGGTAAGAATCTTCAATCAGTCGTCCACAGATATTTTCCTGGCTTGCTACAGGTATTAATCTGGAATTTGGGTTATACGCCACTTTGAGAATGAGAATCTTCATTCTGTTAACGGTCAGAAACTGGGAGTATACCAATCTTCTGAGGTTTTAAGGATGAGAGTCTTCATTCTTTGAGAGAAACAGATTTTTTTTCAGAGCTTCAATTGTCCATTATCTGTCGGTGGTTGTAACTTCCAGCAGGTGATGAAGGAAATTTTGAACGTTCTTGAATTCCTGCAGGTGATGTAGGAATTTTTGATGATTACTACTCCAAAAGATGAAGGAATCTTTGATTACTACTCCAAAAGATGAAGGAATCTTTGACGATTACTACTCCAAAAGATGAAGGAACCTTTGACGATTACTACTCCAAAAGATGAAGGAACCTTTGACGATTACTACTCCAAAAGATGAAGGAATCTTTGAACGTTCTTGAATTCCCGCAGGTGATGTAGGAATTTTTGATGATTACTACTCCAAAAGATGAAGGAATCTTTGATTACTACTCCAAAACTTCAAAATCCTAAAGCTCAATTTATTTAGAACGTAATGAAAAATCTTAACATTACGAGTTTCTTAACATTGTATTTCAAGCATCACCCAATCAGAATTCACGCTGCAACGGCCGCAATGCGCATTGCAATAGCCGCAATGACAGCAGTCGCAACACCCATAACCGCAGCTACATCCGCAACCACAACAACAATTTAAAACCATGACTAGAACTATACTTGTTGAAGAACTTGAAGTCCTATTCCAACAGCTAATGCTCTCTTTACACCAGGGTCTAACAAATCTTTCCAACTTGTACGTTTCGGAATAGCTTCTGGTTTAATCTTCATATCCTTATTACTTAGTGTGATACGGTGGGAGAACTGACTATGGTTTTGCGTTTGTCTTCGCAAATGTTTCGGTTGAGCAAGAGTCGCCACCGACTTTTTATTTTATCCTAAAGGAAAGGTTTAAAAAGCACAGCAAAAACCTTTGAGATATTTTCTTGGGTTCGGGGAGTAGATTATAGAAAGGGAAGGTATTAGCACCCTTTCTATCCATGGTTATCCATGGGCTCTTAGGTACTTGCTTAGATCAACTTGCCTTGGTTTTCAATTGTTTGAAATGGTGCTTTGTGTGTGGTTTTGAAAATGTTTTGAAAAAGATGCCTTGTCTAGGCTACCCTTGTAACAATTCTTTACTCGAATGTTTTACAAAAGGTGTTTGTCTTTTTGAAAAGATGTTTCAAGGTTTTTTGAAAGTTTGTTTTGAAAGTGTTTGTGAAGTGTGGTTTGAAAAAATAGGCAAGTGTTTTTGTTTTGCAAGGTGACAAGTACTTAAGAGCTATCTACCCTAAAGTTCTCAAAGGTTTTTGCTATGTTTTAACCCTTTTAACAATTTTGTTCCACCATTGCATTTGATGGACAATCTTGTGTTAGGATGTGAAAGGGATGGGCGCGGGTCATCATTTAGACCATAATTGCAATGGTGCCAAGTATCTTTGGGCAATGTTTTCTTTAAGGGACTTGATCATTTTTAGGCGACTTTCGAAAGCGTCATCGAGGGACTATGATCATTTGAATTGTGTTTGTTTTGCCCAAAGAGACCTAACATGCAATATGGCCCATTATTGAAGGCAACAAGTGGAATACCCTAGGGGTGCAAGTGTGATTAGTGTTGTCCATTTTCATGCTTGATTATCTTGAAATTAGGTCAAACTATTTTTGTTGTTTTTGATTCGCATACAAACCCTAATTCTAACATGGTATATTTAGAAAGCATTAAAGTGCGAAAAATAAAGTTCTAAACTATTACAACACAATATATGGGAAGGGGGGTACAAATGTTCAAATGGGGGGTATTTGACAAGGAATTTAAACCTAGCTATTACATCCATTTGGAATTATTTACAAGATATTTAATTGCACAAATTAAATGGAAATAAAATAAATATGCAAGATGCAAAAAAATGTTTTTATGTGTATGGAAAAGAGTATTTTTATATGTCAAGTAAACAAAAATAAAAAGTATTATTTTTTGGAGTTTTTTATGTTTAGGGTAAAACCCTAATTTTATTAGGTAAAAGGTATTATTTATTTAATATGTACAATGTTTATTTATTATATACAAAAATAAAATAAAAATGAAATACATTTGTAAAAAAAAAGGTATTTTTAATGTCAAATATTAATAAAAATAAAATGTATATATTTCATATTTTTTACCTAAATATTCTAATAAATATAGATGTATTATTATTATTTACTAAATATATATTATATGTACAAAAATAATAATATTTAATATTTATAAAAAAAAGTATATTTTATATCAAATATTTTCAGAAGATAAAATAAAATAAAAAATGAAAAAAATGAATGTATTTGGTATTTATTCCTAATATTCTAAAAAAAGTATTATGTATTTATTTACATACAAATATCAATATAAACAAATAAATGCCTAAAAATATAAAAATGGTGTGAAAAATATTTTTTATATTTTTAATATTATTAGAAAAAATAAATAAGTCAGAACAAAAAAGAAAAAGTCAAAAAAACATAAAAATAAACATAATGGGTCAAGGGGGTGTAAAAGTAAAAACATGGTGTGAAAAGAAATAACAAAACAGGCCCAGCCCACGTGGAGCTTCTTCAACCTCCAGCCAGAAACTTTGTCAAAAACGCGCGCTTGGAACACTGATTCAAACACCTGGATTCTTGGACTTTTAGCACAAACTTACAACATAAGAAATGTTAATCATCAAGCCACGATTCTGGACATGTAAAGAACTCCTCCTAACTCTCAGAAATGAGAGAGAATTTCTCCATTCCCAAATCTTAACCTAACTTTTTATCAATGTTCAGACCTTAATTTCTCATAGCATAGGCAAAATAAATGGAAAGTAAAGACATGTACAATTTCAGGGGCATGAGTAGAAAACTTCTTATTCACAAACTTAGAGCTAATGATGCCTACATTGAGAGTTAGAAGTTCAAGAATATACCTGTTAAGTTGGAATCGTGTCTGGCAATGGGGGAGCTTTCAGGGCAAGATGATGATTTGTACAGCTTCCTTGAAGTGTGAGGATGCTATTCCAATACTTGGTATGCTTTGAAACCTTCTGTATCAAGCTGCAGAAGTCAACCTGCAAGAGGAAGAAATGAAAATGGCCAAACTAATTAGAGGAGTTACAGTTCACTTCTAATGCTTTGGGTAGTTTGGATTGATGGTAAGGAAAATGTTTGAACTGGTTTTAGCAAGAATGCATGATGGAAATGAGTTGTGGGATTCAATCTGCAGCAGGTGCTCTGTTTGGACAGTTTGAGAGTGATTTTGTGTTTGAGAGGGCAATGGAGGTGGATAGCTCGTGTTTCATCTTGGGTTTGATGATTAGAAAGTGTTTGACAAGTTTGCTTAAGCCTGGTTTACAGGAAAATGAGAGTTGTGTACAAAATGCTATGTTTCTTCACACTTAAGCAAGAAAAGGTCAAGTGGAGTTCTAGACTGATAGAGGCCCCCCTAATGTGCTTTAAACCTTGGCCTTGATCAGTGTAATTAGTCTAATAACTTGTGCCAAAGAGATTTGCACTGTCCTTGCTTGGATTGTTAATTGACATAAAGTTCACTTTTGCAAAAATGGTTAAAATGCTTTATCTATTTTGGGACTAAACCATTATGCAATGCTTGAACACAAAAAATATGGTCTTGGCACAATGAGTTTGCATTGAATTTATGAGTGTAAAAGAGATTTAGGGCCTGTAATCAAGAAGTGCATGCTGAATTCAAAATGGCACAAATGTATGAACATGTAACTTGGCCAAATCAAAAGTGAGTTTTTTCCATATTGTCAAATTCGATTCTCTCTAACCATGAGGTTGTTTGATGAGTTCTTGGACATTTTGGAAAGCTTGGAATGTGTACTACAATCCATCTTTGAAGTTCAAATTGAAATGCCAAGTGGAAGTATGTGAAAAATGGTCTTGAAGTTAGGTAAAAACCTTGTCTAAAATAGGTCAAATTTTCTCTAAGTTAAGAATGGTTTGGTACCCTTGTTCCAAAACTTGTAACTTGAGCTACAAGCTTCTTTTGGGAAAACTTTGTGAATAAAAGTTGTAGATTTTGAAATAGGATACAACTTTCATGTTTTGACTTTTGCTTGAATCCAAATGAATCTTGGTGAGAAAGTGGGACAAAGTTAGGAAAAAATTAGGGTTTTTCATAACTTAGAAAAATTCTAAGTTATGAAAAATCTTCATTTCAAACCCTAATTTGAATTTCTTGATTTCTTGATGAACAAGTTTCATGATTTGGCATGTTTTGATGAAAAATGAATCTTGACACTTGATTTTGACCAAAAAGTCAAAGTTTGACTTTTCAGTATACAGTCAAAATTGATCAATTGACTGGGAAATTCAACTGTCAATCTTGTGCATTTGGGATCTTTTGAACTTATTGAGCATGTCAAGATAATTCCATGGTGTCCTTGAGTCCATATGTGAGCTTGGTTTGCCATTGGCTAGGTCAAACAGTCAAAAATTGCCTTTGTGCAGTCAAAACCCTAAAAATGACCATTTTGCCCTTTTGATGATCTGATCAAATTTCTTGTGGAATTGTGATCCAAACTTGATCAAATGGTCCATGTGAGTTCATAATGTTGATGTGGGTCAATTTTCATGAGATTTGACTGTCAATTGGCCACAGTTGACTTTTTCCTCAATACAGCTGATTTCTAGGTCAACTGTCCAATTGACTGGGCAAAATTTGGAATCAAGGCTTGAAACTTGGTATGGATAAACTTGGGAGTCCAACATGAAGCATGAAAGTCATCTTAGGCATTTTAGGTCAAAATATCTTTGTGCAAACACAAACCCTAATTTGGGTCAACAGTGCAAGGAGAAGTCTTGAGCAGATGAAACCCTAACTGGATCTTGAGCTCCAAGGGATTAGTGATGAGAAATCAATGAGAAATGGGAGGGCAAATTTTGGGGTACAACAGTTGCCCCTGTTCAATCTTCTTGAATCCGAAGAGTTAGATTGGCAAGTTTGCCTTTCGCGACTCGAGGGTAAAAGGAGATTGGACACTAGAGTGCCCTTAAATTTGCACTCGTCAAAGCAATGGATGCGGGAATGGGCTTAGAGATGCCATTTGGAGATGGGCTTAACGATGCCATCGGGAGGAGTGACAGAAACTTTTCGGGGATGGGCTTAAAGATGCCATCTGGAATGAGTATCAGAAAGGTGTCCATGTTTAGGACCATCTCTGAACTGGGGTCTGAATAAGCAATAGATTGACATCCGTATCTGGAGGCATCCGTAAACTGTTTTCAGAAGTTGCATTTGAACAAGCGATAGATTAACATCCGTTGTTGGGAAGAATCCATAAACCGTTTTCAGAAGTCTTGAGAAGAATCTGAACAAGTGATAGGTCAACATCCGTTACTTGGAGAACCCGTGAACTATTTTCAGAAATCCTGAAGTTGAATAAGCAATAGAGCAGCATCCGTTGTTGGGAAGCGTCCGTAAACTGTTTTCAAAAGTTGCATCTGAACAAGCGATAGATTAACATCCGTTGTTGGGACGAATCCATAACTGTTTTCAGAAGTCTTGAGAAGAAACTGAACAAGCGATAGGTTAACATCCGTTACTTGGAGAACCCGTGAACTGTTTTCAGAAATCTTGAAGTTGAATAAGCAATAGAGCAGCATCCGTTGTTGGGAAGCGTTCGTAAACTGTTTTCAAAAGTTGCATCTGAACAAGTCGATAGATTAACATCCGTTGTTGGGAAGAATCCATAAACTGTTTTTAGAAGTCTTGAGAAGAAACTGAACAAGCGATAGGTTAGCGTCCGTTACTTGGAGAACCCGTGAACTGTTTTCAGAAATCTTGAAGGTGGAGGAGGAACCGGTGTAGGGTTTCCTGATGATGAGCTCGTGTAAAACTGTATCTGGAATAAGCATCAGGATGTTGCCCTGTCGGGGTCACATCTGAACTATTCCTGGAAAGAATCTCTGAAAAGGTAAAGGGTTAGTTGTATGCAATGTCATGATGCATGATGCAATGTATGTTATATGATATGAATGTAAATGAATGGGCATGTAAGCTGGAGAGCTGTCTTGCGAAGGATAGATGAATCCGAGATGGCTGAAGATAAAAGCATCTTGACTGCTGCCGGGAAGAATAATTCCTGGTTGTTGCTGGGGAATAAGGAGCTTGGGTTGTATACCAAACTTCTGGGGAATTCCTGTCTTGAGGAGACCTTCACTGGAGAATCTTCGAATATACAATGAGGAACTGAAAACTGAAAGTCTTCAAATTTGCTTGGGGAATACCAGTCCTTCAAACGTCGAGGGGCCTTAGAACCACTTGCGGGGACTTGGAATTTCCCTGGTGACTTGCAGGGTAAAAGAATTTCTGATGATTTCTACTGGGGATTTTAGAACCTGGTAGACTTAAGCTGGGGAGATAAGACTGAGAATCTCTAGTCTAGTGAGAAGCATTTCTGTGGGGAGAGGGTTCACTAGTCTGGCTCCGCTGGGGATTGATAATTTGAAGTTTTAGCTCTGCTGGGGATACTGAAACTTAAACTCTGAGGGGAATTGAGTTCTGGAGGATTCTCTGGTTGGGGATAACAAAGAAAAACTCCTCTGGGGATTGTATTGATAAGTTATGTTGGGGAACTCTGATGAACTCCGTTGGGGATAGGAGGAAATTTGCCGAGTGCGATCTTCCGTGGCAATAAGCTGAGGATAACCCAGTTATAAGCCCTTGTGAGGAGTAACTTTGAATAAAGCTCGGGAGAGACGTACGTACTCTGCAGGGGATAAGCTTCCAGAATCTACTGGGGATAAGCTTCAAGACTTGCTGGGGATATGGATTCCAAATCTCCTGGGGGTTTCCTTTGAAAGGGTATTAAGATATCCAACTGCACCTTCAACCTATCAGTAATCCTCTTTCTGGATTCATAAGGAAATGATTATGTTCAAATGCATATGCCTATTTAACAATACATTGGACGTTTCTCAAAAATAAAACAATTAGTGCAAGAGAAAAAGGAAAAGGAAATGACACAAATTTCTGGGAAGAGTATTTGTATTAACTTTCTCTGAGTATATTTGTACAAAGGAGACAATCATCCTAGTAAGAGGATTTTGTCGTAAATATTGAAAGATTTATATAAAATAAAGATGGCTATGTGAAATAATTCCATGGGATTCCATTCCGCTATAGCCTTCACAACTCTAAATATTTGTCCATCCAATGCTTCGTTTGCCGATGACTGGATTGATCAGAAACCTGGAACTGGTTGATGAAGAGATTGTCTTTGAAGTGATCCGACGAGACATAGTCATACGCTTTAATTCCCTAACTTTTGCCTGAATCGCCCTTTCGGGTTTTCGATCCACCGGGAAACCCATTTTTGCCCAAGCCGCCCTTTCGGGTTTTCAACTTGCCGGGTGTACAGATTTTTTTTGTTTGTATCCCTAATTTTTGCCTGAACCGCCCTTTCGGGTTTTCGGTTCACCGGGATGCCCATTTTTGCCCAAGCCGCCCTTTCGGGTTTTCGACTTGTCGGGTTATTTTATGCGTAGTATCTTTTGACTATGTCTGCGTTCGCAGGGTGCAGCAAATCGTCGCGGTCCATGGTGGTTAGAATCATCGCACCACCAGAAAATATGCTCTTGATCACAAATGGTCCTTCATATGTAGGAGTCCATTTTCCCCTGGGATCACTTTGCGGCAAGATAATCCGCTTGATTACGAGATCTCCGACTTGATACACCTGACGTCTGACTTTCTTATTGAAGGCCTTGATCATCCGTTTTTGATACGTCTGACCATGGCATATAGCAGCGAGTCGCTTCTCGTTGATCAAATTGAGTTGATCAAGTCGGGTCTGAATCCAATCATCTTCATTCAAACCTGTGTCCTTCATAATACTTAGAGAAGGAATCTGAACTTCCATAGGCAGGACAGCTTCCATACCATATACCAACGAAAATGGGGTTGCCCCGGTTGAAGTACGTGCCGTCGTACGGTATCCATGTAGAGCAAACGGTAACATCTCATGCCAGTCTTTGTAAGTGACTGTCATTTTCTGAATGATCTTCTTAATGTTTTTGTTCGCAGCTTCAACAGCACCGTTCATCTTCGGCCGATAGGGAGATGAATTGTGATGATAAATCTTGAACTGTTCGCACAATGCGGTGATCATCGTGTTATTCAGATTTGTACCGTTGTCTGTGATGATCCTGTCTGGAACACCATACCGGCATATGAGATTTTGCTTGATGAAGCGGGCAACCACATTTTTAGTAACAGAGGCGAAGGAAGCAGCTTCGACCCATTTGGTGAAATAGTCAATGACAACTAGGATGAAACGATGTCCGTTGGAAGCCGTGGGCTTGATCTCTCCAATCATGTCAATGCCCCACATTGCAAATGGCCAAGGAGCAGTCAGAACGTTGAGAGGAACTGGAGGGATATGAACTTTGTCAGCGTAGACTTGACATTTGTGGCAAGTACAGGAATGTTGACGGCAGTCAGCTTCCATGGTAGACCAGTAATAGCCTGCCCTTAGGATCTTCTTAGCCATTGTATGCCCGCTCAAGTGAGTGCCAAATGTGCCGCTGTGTATCTCAGTCATGATCAACTCTGCTTCAGCTTTGTCTATGCATCGGAGTAATACACAATCATGGCTTCGTTTGTAAAGGATGTCGTTGCTCAGGAAGAATTTGGCAGCAAATTTCCTTAAGAACTTCCTGTCATTTACGGAAGCTCCTTCGGGATAATCTCTAGTCTGGAGATACCTTTTGATTTCATGGAACCAGGGTTGTTCCACTACTTCTTCGGTATTAATCTCGTGACAATGTGCGGGTTCATCCATTCGCTCGATGGTGATTTGGGGAGCCTCGTTATCCCAGTTGAGTTTAAACATGGAGGACATTGTAGCTAGAGCATCTGCTAGCTGATTCTCTTCTCGCGGGAAATGCTCGAAGGTAATTTGCTCGAAATGAGGCAACAATGTCAAGACATGTTCTTTGTATGGGATAAGATTAGGGTGCTTGGTATCCCACTCTCCTTTGATTTGACTGACAACCAAAGCCGAGTCCCCAAATACGATCAAAGATTTGATCCCCAAGTCTATAGCAGCCTTGAGACCAAAGATGCAAGCTTCATACTCAGCCATGTTGTTTGTGCAGCTGAAGCAAAGTCGGGCCGTGAAAGGTGTGTGACAACCCTCCGGAGAAATGAGTACCGCACTGATACCGTTTCCAAGTGCGTTTGAAGCACCATCAAAGTACAGGGTCCATCGGGATCCTTTTTCGGGTCCGTCATACGGTCTGTTACCTTCAATGTTGTCCAAATTCATGATGTCCTCGTCTGGGAAGTCAAATCTCATGGGTTGATAATCTTCGATAGCTTGATGAGCCAGATGGTCAGCTAGTACACTCCATTTTATAGCTTTTTGAGTGGTGTACTGGATGTCATACTCAGTCAGGATCATCTGCCATCTGGCTATTCTTCCAGATAAAGCGGGCTTTTCGAAGATATACTTGATAGGATCCATTTTGGAAATCAACAAGGTAGTATGAGTCAACATATACTGTCTTAGTCGGCGAGCAGCCCATACCTAAGCGTAGCAAGTTTTCTCGAGCAGTGAGTAGCGAGTCTCACAGTCGGTAAACTTTTTGCTAAGGTAATAAATAGCATGCTCTTTTCGACCAGACTCGTCATGCTGGCCCAAAACACACCCCATTGTGTTATCCAAGACGGTCAGATACATGATCAATGGTCTTCCTTCGACGGGTGGCATCAGAATAGGAGGTTCTAGCAAATACTCCTTGATTTTATCAAAAGCAGCTTGGCAATTGTCGTTCCATTCGACTACCTGATCTTTCTTCAAGAGTTTGAAAATTGGCTCACAGGTAGAAGTCAGATGAGAGATGAATCTGGCGATATAGTTCAAGCGCCCCAAGAACCCTCTAACCTCCTTTTCAGTACGGGGAGCAGGCATCTCTTGTATTGCTTTCACTTTTGCTGGATCGACTTCAATTCCTTTGTTGCTTACAATGAATCCTAGAAGTTTACCAGACCTAACTCCAAAAGTGCACTTACTTGGATTCAGCCTGAGTTTGTATTCTTTCAACCTAGCAAACAGCTTTTCTAGATGTTCAAGGTGCTCCTCCTCTGTTTGCGACCGAGCTATCATATCGTCTACGTAAACTTCAATCTCATGATGTATCATATCATGAAACAAAGCTACCATGGCGCGTTGATAAGTTGCCCCAGCGTTCTTCAGTCCGAACGGCATCACCTTGTAACAGAAAGTGCCCCATTGTGTGACAAAAGTTGTTTTCTCCATATCCTCGGGGGCCATTTTGATTTTATTGTAGCCCGAGAATCCATCCATGAAGGAAAACACTTTGTGCTGAGCTGTATTGTCGATCAAAATGTCAATGTGTGGAAGTGGAAAATCATCTTTGGGGCTGGCTCTATTCAAATCCCGGTAGTCCGCACACATCCTGACTTTGCCATCTTTCTTAGGTACTGGCACGATGTTAGCGACCCATTGAGGATAGGACGTAACAGCCAGAAAGCCAGCGTCGAATTGCTTCATCACTTTTGCTTTGATCTTTTCAGACATGTCAGGCCTCATTCGGCGGACTTTTTGCTTGATCGGTGGACAATCTTCTCTTGTGGGGAGACGGTGAACCACGATGTCTGTGTCTAAACCCGGCATGTCTTCATAAGACCAAGCGAAGATTTCAACATACTCATTCAACAACTGTATCAGGCGTTCCTTGACACTTGGTTCCAGATTGGCACCCACTTGCACCTCCTTCCGATCTTCCTCGGTCCCTAAGTTGACAGTTTCCAATGACTCTTCGTGCGGCAAGATGGCCCTTTCCTCTTGCTGTAGAAGTCTGGCTAGTTCCCCTGGTACTTCACAACCTTCGTCATCTTCATACTCGGCTTGATTGACCAGATCTTCAGAGTTATTGAAGGATATAGCAGAATAGTCACCCATGGAATCCGGAGTGGATGGGTACCTGCATTTGTGAGTGTGGGTGTGTGTAAGGGATAGCCATCCTTAAACGAAAAATGCAAAAGGAAAGAAAATGAACACAGCAGTTTATCAAATGAAAAACGTCCAATGAATCATTAAACATGGCATATGGATATGAAAATAATCAAAACCCTTACAAATGGACCTACATGCCCCGGGTAAGGCATGAGGTAAAAAGATAGTGTACGGATTGTTCGAAAATAAATATTACAGACCAAATAGGAAATGTTTGACAGATAAATTACTGATGAATAAAAGTGATGGGGACAAAGTCTTTTGCCTCCCAGTTGCACAATCCTCCTTTGACAGTTGGGTAAATCCACTCTTCGATGTTGCTCTCTTTGTCTTCATCCTCCAAAGCGTTGATTCCGTAGGGAGAAATTTTGACTGGCGCTCTTTCAATCTTCGAACGGCGCATAGCTTTCTGGCCCGCGGTAGTGAACCCTAATCCAAATTTGTCTGTTTTATGTGGGATATCAGGCAACTGCCCCCATGCTGAATTCTTCCCCTCCTTTATTGCGGCCTTTGCGTCCTCCAGAGATGCCATCCTGGCCATCTGCCTCGGTACTTCAGCTGCCAACTTTGCTACTGTTATTTCAGGAAGGACTTCTTCGAAATGATGGAAAGGCGTCTCAATGAACTCCCTCTCTACCTCCACATACCGGAAGGAGTTCAAGTGGCTAATCATGTACTCCTCTTCGCCATGGACGGTTATAATCTTTCCCTTGACAGGATACTTCAACATCTGATGTAAGGAGGAGGTGACTGCCCCAGCATGGTGTATCCAAGGCCTACCCAACAAGCAAGAGTATGACGGACGGATGTCCATCACATAGAAAGTAGATTTAAACACCTCAGTGCCTATCTTGATGGGAATTTCAACCTCCCCATGGACCATCCTCTTCGAACCATCGAAAGCTCTGACAACAATGTCACTCGGCTTCAACTCTAACCCTTCACAATCCAGTCGGTCCAAAGCTTTCTTAGGCAGTACATTTAGCGACGAACCAGTGTCGACCAAGACATGTGCGAGAGTAGTTCCTCGGCACTCGACTGAAATGTGCAAAGCATCATTGTGGTTTCTACCTTTAGGAGTTAGGTCGGCATCAGAGAAACCTAATCCATTGTCTGCAGTAAGGCTAGCCACGCAATTTTGGAATTGATACGCAGAGGTTTCCTGGGGCACATGGGCTGCCTTTAGGAATTTTATCAAAGCTTTAGCGTGCGCTTCCGAGCAAAGTAGTAGTGCCAGCATGGAGATCTTTGAGGGGGTTTGCCCCAGTTGTTCTACCACATCGTAATCACTCCTTTTGATTATCTTCAAGATCTCATCCATTTCTTTCTTGGAGGTTTCCGAGATGACCAAGGGTTGAGCCCTCGTCCTGACGAGCTCATCTTGGATTCCCTTACCTTTATCAGCAGCGGTAGGAGGGACAGTACTAGGAACAACAACATCTTCAATCAAAGGGCTTCTAGCAGAGAGTTTTATTGGTGCAGGGATAACCTTGTCAGTAGATGAGGGTCCAAAGATTGCTCTTGGAGGGGCAATCTCTGGAGAAAATATTCTCCCGCTCCGGGTGATTTTGCTCGTGCCTGCAATGTTTCCAATGCTGGCTTCTTCATCATCCGAACTTTCTTCACTTATTTCGATTTGTTTAATACCATGGTAGTAGACGTCACCGCCATAGTTCCATGGTATCGACTTCTCAGAAATGTAGGGGACATGCCCTGGCATTGTTATCTTCAAAGGAACAGATTTCGTAACTGGTGTAATCTTAACAGGATTTTTGACGGCCTTGGAAAGATTGGCGTGAATGGTTATGATTGAGACATCTTCAGTATGGGTTGGAGTAGCAGAAACTTTTTCAAACAAAATTTGTCGACTATCCATTAGGCCTTGGATGCCTTTCTTCAGTAACGGACAATCAAACGGCAGAGAGTAACAACAATAGCAATCTTCTTTACATCCCGGGAAGATCCCGGCCCTTAACAGATTCAACTTGATGGTTAACAATGAAGTCATCAGATCATTGACATCAGCAACATATAAATCTTCTTCAATGGCATTGACATTTCGGCCGTGCTTCGGCATTGGAGCAGATATCATGTTCAGCTTCTCTGGAGCGTCGAACTCCACCTCCTTCGCCTCTATCAGGTCTTGGATTTTATGCTTGAGTTCCCAACAATCATTGGTGTCGTGCCTGACACTGTCAGAATGGTAGGCGCATTTAGCATTAGGATGATAATGCGGAGAGGACGTATTCACATTTTTTGGTGCCTCTTTGATAGTGGCGAGATTCAACTTTAACAGATGGGGAAGCACTTACGCTGGAGTCATATTAATGCGGGTGAACTGCCGTTGTGGCCGTTCCACCCGTTCCTGATTTGGTTTGGACTAGTTATAGCGAGGCTGCTCACTTGAAGGGTTTTGAATCATTACGGCCCCCACGGTTGGCCGGCGCTCAGTCTTCCCTGCTCTTCTCTGGGAGTATACAACATCCGTTTCTTTCTTGAAAGGTTTCTTCTAAACACTTGCAGCGGCACCCTTCTGAAACTTTCCTGACTTGATGCCTGCTTCTATTCTTTCGCCTGTTAAGATCAAATCGGTAAACCCCGCGGAAGAGTTACCAATCAGATGATTGAAAAATGGCCCAGATAGGGTCCCTAGAAACATATCAACAAGTTCACGGTCGGTTAAAGGAGGTTGCACCCTGCCAGCCAAATCCCTCCATTTTTGTGCATATTCTTTGAATCCTTCGCCTGTTCCCAGTGACATACCCTGAAGTTGGGTACGCGTAGGAGCAAGGTCAGAATTGTACTGATATTGTTTGTAGAAGGCGGTGGCCAAGTCTTCCCAGTTTCGGATGCTGGTTCCCTCTAGCTGATAAAACCACTCCAGTTGAGCCCCAGAAAGGCTGTCTTGAAAGAAATGGATCCAAAGGTTCTTATCTGCCGTATAAGGTTGGATCTTTCTTACGTAGGACCTGAGATGCATTTTTGGACAGGACAGCCCATCATACCTCACAAAAACTGGCACTTTAAACTTTGGGGAATCACAATCCCGGCAACTAAACCCAAGTCTTCGAAATCCAAACCCGGCACCCTTTGTAGCTCCATGGCGGCGAACCTGTCTTCTAAACCTTTGTATTTATCATCAGCCGGAGGGTATTGTTGATCAGAGTAGTCTTCATCCTCTTCGACCTCCTCTTCTTCCACATCGGACTCGGAAGGTATCGCAACCCCACCTCCTTTACTGGTCCCTTCATCAGAAGTAGGAGGAAATTCAAGCACTCTCCTGGCCTCTCCTTCAAATCTTCTCCCTAAAGTAGCCACCCCGAGTCTTTTTTTCTTCTTTTTCACTGGGTCTTTATTCCCCAGCAAGGTCTTGAGATCCTCCTGACCCTTAGCCAAGGTCATCAGGAGTTGCTGGAACTGTGCATTTTGAGCTTGTAGGTCTTTGACTGTTTGCTCGAGATCCATCCTACTGAAATAAACAGCAGACAGATAAGGAAACCTGGAGTGAGACCTGCTTATGCACATGATGAATGATATGCTTATGTATGCAATGCATTCAAGGATTTAGAACATTCAAAATTGTTGCAGACAAAGAAGAACGCACGTCATATTAATAAGAAGAAATTTGTTAGTACATAAATGCCCCATGGGCCAAATATTACAAAAACAACTTCTCAAGGTAAAAAGACATTGCGCATCCTCTTTGGTGCGATGTAGGTGTTGAGGGCCTCTTGCTCATGGAGTCGGCGGGTAAGCTCTAGAACCTTCTTCTCGCTAGCGTAGAAGCTGGCTTCAAAAGTGTTCCGTTCCTCCTTGAGTTGAATCCAACTTTTCTGCATTTCCTCCCACGATGTAGGCATGTCAGGATGTAGGATGGTGTAGGGAACCTCTCCTTCCTTGACGGGCTCTTTAATCACAGGGAGAACATGAGGATAAGGCATCATTAGATTCTGGGCTCGGGCTCGTACCCACTTGAGATAAGGCTCAAGAGGGATGGAGTTCTTGTGTCCCAGTGTCTTGCTATCAACCTTGTTGGGCATCCTCCAAGCTCTGATGAATCTTTGGCGAAGTCCTTGTGCATCGTTGTCGAAGTCAAAAACTAGGTCAGGAATCAACATGTCGTGAGGGCCATCCCTCCGTGCATATCCAAATTGCCTCAAAGCTAGGCAAGGGTTGTAGGTAATGCCCCCTCTAATGCCAAGTAATGGGACATTAGGGAACTCTCCACAACGATCGACGATGATGACATTTTCTCTGGACCGAGAACACCAATGTACATCAGAGTGAGTAAGAGTCATCAACCGTTGGGACCACCTTGAGCCTTGGTCATTCTTCAAGACAAATTGTGGAAGGTGCGAAATAAACCACCTTGCAAGGAGAGGAGTACAGCACATGAGAACACCCCTCTTTCTCATTGTTCGTGTGTAAAATGAGTGAAGGGTGTCCCCAAGCAATGTTGGTATTGGATTTCTGGACAAGAAGATTTTGACGGCGTTGACATCTACCAATTGGTCAGAATTTGGGAACAAGACCAACCCATAGATAAGGAGTGCCACAATTTCTTCAAAGGCTTGTAGGTCCAATGAATTCCAACATTCTTGTGCCTTCTCAAACAAGAATTTTGCTAAGAATCCTTTGACACCGCTTCTGGTTTCCCAATGCCCCTTGATGTCGGATGGTTGTAGATGTAATGCTCGAGCAACATCTTCCGGCTTTGGTTCCTTTTCCATACCGTTGAAGGGTAGTTGATTAAGGATAGGAATTCTCATGAGTTGAGAAAACTCCTCCAAAGTGGGCACCAACTGGTAATCGGGGAAAGTGAAACAGTGGTGAAGAGGGTCAAAGAACTGGAATAGCACTTTCATCATGTCTTCTTCAATGTTGGTGTTGACTAAGCTGAGCAGTCTACCATGTCTTTCACTGAAGGATGAGCTTTCTGGAATTCTTGAGGTGAGCTCCTTGAGTTGAGGAGAGATTCTCACAAGGTTGACTTGGATGGTTTTTCTGCGAGGAATTTCCATGACCTATAAAACAAGAACAAAGATGAAGATCTAAACCCTTGAAGTGGTTAGTGAATGCATATGATACTTTATGATGTTTATGATGTATGCACAAACATATGTACAAGCAAATCACACCAAACCCTAGTTTCAGGCTTGCATGGGGTTTCATAGGTAAGTACCCTCTTGAGTGTAGTTGGCTTAAAAACCTGTCCTATAAATAGTAACCGGGTTCTAAGGAGCTCAATATCACTGGACTGTTTTCATTGTTCATTGTTTTGGTTTAGCCACTTAACTAGCGACCAAAATATTCCAAGAAAACAACCCTCAATGAGTGTAGTATCGAGTATCTACCAACTTCGGACTGCACCAAAGCCGGTCATCTCACTACCCCTAATGAAAGGCCAAGATGGTCAAGTAAGGTTCTAGGTCATTAGTGCTTAGTGGCATCACTCAGCGGCCCCGTACTCTCCTTGATTGAACTCAAGGGTTACCGGTACTCACAAATATGTCGCACTAATATAGTTATTGCTTCGACCGTGTCGGTATACCCCGCACAGTTTCCACAACGTATTGCTATCTATGAATGTTTCCCAAAATCCGAGTGTAGGATTGCAAACCCAAACAAGAGAGCCAAGATATAAAGCAATCAAGTCAAACAATTAATCATGCAAGAGGGTGATCTAAGCCCTAAGGTTACTCCACTTTTATATTATCCTCCCCAGCAGAGTCGCCAGTTCTGTGATACGGTGGGAGAACTGACTATGGTTTTGCGTTTGTCTTCGCAAATGTTTCGGTTGAGCAAGAGTCGCCACCGACTTTTTATTTTATCCTAAAGGAAAGGTTTAAAAAGCACAGCAAAAACCTTTGAGATATTTTCTTGGGTGCGGGGAGTAGATTATAGAAAGGGAAGGTATTAGAACCCTTTCTATCCATGATTATCCATGGGCTCTTAGGTACTTGCTTAGATCAACTTGCCTTGGTTTTCAATTGTTTGAAATGGTGCTTTGTGTGTGGTTTTGAAAATGTTTTGAAAAAGATGCCTTGTCTAGGCTACCCTTGTAACAATTCTTTACTCGAATGTTTTACAAAAGGTGTTTGTCTTTTTGAAAAGATGTTTCAAGGTTTTTTTGAAAGTTTGTTTTGAAAGTGTTTGTGAAGTGTGGTTTGAAAAAATAGGCAAGTGTTTTTGTTTTGCAAGGTGACAAGTACTTATGAGCTATCTACCCTAAAGTTCTCAAAGGTTTTTGCTATGTTTTAACCCTTTTAACAATTTTGTTCCACCATTGCATTTGATGGACAATCTTGTGTTAGGATGTGAAAGGGATGGGCGCGGGTCATCGTTTAGACCATAATTGCAATGGTGCCAAGTATCTTTGGGCAATGTTTTCTTTAAGGGACTTGATCATTTTTAGGCGACTTTCGAAAGCGTCATCGAGGGACTATGATCATTTGAATTGTGTTTGTTTTGCCCAAAGAGACCTAACATGCAATATGGCCCATTATTGAAGACAACAAGTGGAATACCCTAGGGGTGCAAGTGTGATTAGTGTTGTCCATTTTCATGCTTGATTATCTTGAAATTAGGTCAAACTATTTTTGTTGTTTTTGATTCGCATACAAACCCTAATTCTAACATGGTATATTTAGAAAGCATTAAAGTGCGAAAAATAAAGTTCTAAACTATTACAACACAATATATGGGAAGGGGGGTACAAATGTTCAAATGGGGGGTATTTGACAAGGAATTTAAACCTAGCTATTACATCCATTTGGAATTATTTACAAGATATTTAATTGCACAAATTAAATGGAAATAAAATAAATATGCAAGATGCAAAAAAATGTTTTTATGTGTATGGAAAAGAGTATTTTTATATGTCAAGTAAACAAAAATAAAAAGTATTATTTTTTGGAGTTTTTTATGTTTAGGGTAAAACCCTAATTTTATTAGGTAAAAGGTATTATTTATTTAATATGTACAATGTTTATTTATTATATACAAAAATAAAATAAAAATGAAATACATTTGTAAAAAAAAAGGTATTTTTAATGTCAAATATTAATAAAAATAAAATGTATATATTTCATATTTTTTACCTAAATATTCTAATAAATATAGATGTATTATTATTATTTACTAAATATATATTATATGTACAAAAATAATAATATTTAATATTTATAAAAAAAAGTATATTTTATATCAAATATTTTCAGAAGATAAAATAAAATGAAAAATGAAAAAAATGAATGTATTTGGTATTTATTCCTAATATTCTAAAAAAAGTATTATGTATTTATTTACATACAAATATCAATATAAACAAATAAATGCCTAAAAATATAAAAATGGTGTGAAAAATATTTTTTATATTTTTAATATTATTAGAAAAAATAAATAAGTCAGAACAAAAAAGAAAAAGTCAAAAAAACATAAAAATAAACATAATGGGCCAAGGGGGTGTAAAAGTGAAAACATGGTGTGAAAAGAAATAACAAAACAGGCCCAGCCCACGTGGAGCTTCTTCAACCTCCAGCCTGAAACTTTGTCAAAAATGCGCGCTTGGAACACTGATTCAAACACCTGGATTCTTGGACTTTTAGCACAAACTTACAACATAAGAAATGTTAATCATCAAGCCACGATTCTGGACATGTAAAGAACTCCTCCTAACTCTCAGAAATGAGAGAGAATTTCTCCATTCCCAAATCTTAACCTAACTTTTTATCAATGTTCAGACCTTAAATTCTCATAGCATAGGCAAAATAAATGGAAAGTAAAGACATGTACAGTTTCAGGGGCATGAGTAGAACACTTCTTATTCACAAACTTAGAGCTAATGATGCCTACATTGAGAGTTAGAAGTTCAAGAATATACCTGTTCAGTTGGAATCGTGTCTGGCAATGGGGGAGCTTTCAGGGCAAGATGATGATTTGTACAGCTTCCTTGAAGTGTGAGGATGTTATTCCAATACTTGGTATGCTTTGAAACCTTCTGTATCAAGCTGCAGAAGTCAACCTGCAAGAGGAAGAAATGAAAATGGCCAAACTGATTAGAGGAGTTACAGTTCACTTCTAATGCTTTGGGTAGTTTGGATTGATGGTAAGGAAAATGTTTGAACTGGTTTTAGCAAGAATGCACGATGGAAATGAGTTGTGGGATTCAATCTGCAGCAGGTGCTCTGTTTGGACAGTTTGAGAGTGATTTTGTGTTTGAGAGGGCAATGGAGGTGGATAGCTCGTTTTTCAGCTTGGGTTTGATGATTAGAAAGTGTTTGACAAGTTTGCTTAAGCTTGGTTTACAGGAAAATGAGAGTTGTGTACAAAATGCTATGTTTCTTCACACTTAAGCAAGAAAAGGTCAAGTGGAGTTCTAGACTGATAGAGGCCCCCCTAATGTGCTGCAAACCTTGGCCTTGATCATTGTAATTAGTCTAATAATTTATGCCAAAGAGATTTGCACTGTCCTTGCTTGGATTGTTAATTGACATAAAGTTCACTTTTGCAAAAATGATTAAAATGCTTTATCTATTTTGGGACTAAACCATTATGCAATGCTTGAACACAAAAAATATGGTCTTGGCACAATGAGTTTTCATTGAATTTATGAGTGTAAAAGAGATTTAGGGCCTGTAATCAAGAAGTGCATGCTGAATTCAAAATGGCACAAATGTATGAACATGTAACTTGGCCAAATCAAAAGTGAGTTTTTTCCATATTGTCAAATTCGATTCTCTCTAACGATGAGATTGTTTGATGAGTTCTTGGACATTTTGGAAAGCTTGGAATGTGTACTACAATCCATCTTTGAAGTTCAAATTGAAATGCCAAGTGGAAGTATGTGAAAAATGGTCTTGAAGTTAGGTAAAAACCTTGTCTAAAATAGGTCAAATTTTCTCTAAGTTAAGAATGGTTTGGTACCCTTGTTCCAAAAATTGTAACTTGAGCTACAAGCTTCTTTTGGGAAAACTTTGTGAATCAAAGCTGTAGATTTTGCAATAGGCTACAACTTTCATGTTTTGACTTTTGCTTGAATCCAAATGAATCTTGGTGAGAAAGTGGGACAAAGTTAGGAAAAAATTAGGGTTTTTCATAACTTAGAAAAATTCTAAGTTATGAAAAATCTTCATTTCAAACCCTAATTTGCATTTCTTGATTTCTTGATGAACAAGTTTCATGATTTGGCATGTTTTGATGAAAAATGAATCTTGACACTTGATTTTGACCAAAAAGTCAAAGTTTGACTTTTCAGTATACAGTCAAAATTGATCAATTGACTGGGAAATTCAACTGTCAATCTTGTGCATTTGGGATCTTTTGAACTTATTGAGCATGTCAAGATAATTCCATGGTGTCCTTGAGTCCATATGTGAGCTTGGTTTGCCATTGGCTAGGTCAAACAGTCAAAAATTGCCTTTGTGCAGTCAAAACCCTAAAAATGACCATTTTGCCCTTTTGATGATCTGATCAAATTTCTTGTGGAATTGTGATCCAAACTTGATCAAATGGTCCATGTGAGTTCATAATGTTGATGTGGGTCAATTTTCATGAGATTTGACTGTCAATTGGCCACAGTTGACTTTTTCCCTAATACAGCTGATTTATAGGTCAACTGTCCAATTGACTGGGCAAAATTTGGAATCAAGGCTTGAAACTTGGTATGGATAAACTTGGGAGTCCAACATGAAGCATGAAAGTCATCTTAGGAATTTTAGGTCAAAATATCTTTGTGCAAACACAAACCCTAATTTGGGTCAACAGTGCAAGGAGAAGTCTTGAGCAGATGAAACCCTAACTGGATCTTGAGCTCCAAGGGCTTAGTGATGAGAAATCAATGAGAAATGGGAGGGCAAATTTTGGGGTACAACACTTAGAATTGAATCACAAACAAGTGCAGCTGCCTGAAAAGTTTCACCACCTTGATCTGCATGCAAGTCATAACCAGAAGTTGTAGCAGAACCTTGTCGCGACACTGCATTAGAATCTGCATGCAGATAAACCCTTTGCAATCCTCCTTCACCATTCGTCGCTTCAATTTATTTATAAGCCAATTGCCAACCTCCACCAATATCCATGTTCTTCGGTATTTCTCCAGCATTACCTTTGTCCTTCTCCATAGCACTACCTTGAGGTGGAAGTAATAGAGCGTGCACGTTTTCACTATCATGATCTCCCATATGACTCGTACTCGATAGTTTGGAAGTATTTTCGTGCATGATTTCAAATATATTGACAATCTCAGGTCAGTTGTCTCTCGCACAATCTCAGGTCTGAGTATAACACTCTCGCCAGAATCATACCAATATAATGGAGTTCTACACCTCCTACCATATAACGCTTCGTACAGTGCCGTCCCAATACTTGAATGGAAACTATTACTATATGTAAATTCAATCAATGGAAAGTGACTATCCCAAGATCCTCCTTGTTCTAGCACACAAGCCCTCAGCAAATCCTCCAAAGACTGGATAGTCCTCTCTGTTTGACCGTCCGTCTGCGGATGATACACGGAACTCAACTTCAACTTGGTACCGAAAGCATTCTGCAAACATGTCCATAATTTCAACGTAAACCTCGGGTCTCTATCTGACACGATACTTGAAGGTATCCCATGGAACTTTACAATCTCTTCAACGTACATCTTAGCCATCTTTTCTATAGGATGATTGATCTTCATTGGAAAGAAATGAGTCGACTTAGTCAACTTATCCACTATTACTGAAATTGAATCATCACCTTTATCAGTCCTTGGTAACCCCGACACGAAATCCATAGAAACACTGTCCCGTTTCCACTCTGGAATACTCAAAGGTTGCATAAGACCTGTAGGCTTCTGATGTTCAATCTTTGTCTTCTGACAAGTCAAGAAAGCATACACAAACTTAGCTATTTCTTCCTTCATACCTGACCACCAAAAAAATTTCTTCAAATCCTTATACATTTTTGTAGCACCTGGATGAATACTCAAATCACTTTGATGCCCTTCTTCAAGAATTATCTTCTTCAGTTCTAGAATATCAGTAACACATACCCTATTACCAAGTCTCATCACACCACTTCCGTCCACTCAAAATTCACCTCTTTTGCCTTGGTTAATCAACAATAGTCGATCCACCAAACTCAAATCAGACTTCTGACCTTCTCGGATCTCTTAAAGAATCCCGCTCGTCAGTCTCAACATTCTTAATTTCACACTGTTGGATGTCTCTTCGCATACCAAGCTCATGTCTCTAAATTGTTCGATCATCTCTAACTCTCGAACCATAAGCATTAACATATGAAAAGATTTCCTACTCAAAGCATCAGCTACTACATTTGCTTTACCGGGATGGTAACTCAAATCAAAATCGTAATCCTTTAGTAACTCGAGCCATCTTCTCTGCCTCATGTTTAAGTCCTTATGATCAAACAAGTATTTTAAAATCTTATGATCACTGGACACTTCAAATTTAGAGCCAAAAATATAATGTCTCCAAATTTTCAACACAAACACCACAGCCGCCAATTCTAAGTCGTGCGTAGGATAATTCCTCTCATAAACTTTTAATTGTCTGGAAGCATAAGCAACAACTTGTATGTTTTTCATTAGCACACCACCAAGACCCATCTTATAAGCATCACAATAAACTACAAAGGATTAATTCGGATTTGGAAAAATCAATACCGGAGCATTCGTCAATCTCTTTTTCAGCTCCACAAAACTTTCTTCACATGCAACATCCCACACATAAGCTTACCCCTTTTCGAGTCAATTGAGTCAATGGTAATGCCAACTTAGAAAATCCCTCTATGAATATTCGGTAGTAACCCGCTAATCCAAGAAAACTTTGAATCTCAGTTGCAGACTTCAGAGTTTCCCACTGTAACACTACATCAACTTTAGAAGGATCTACCGCAATTCCACCACTAGAAATCACATGGCCAAGGAAACTCACTTCCTTCAACAAAAATTCACACTTTGACAGTTTCGCATATAATTCCTTCTCTTTAAATATTTGCAACACATATCACAAATGCTCAGCATGTTCTTCTTCTGACTTTGAATAAATCAAAATGTTGTCGATGAAGGCCACTACAAACTTGTCCAAGTACTTCTGAAAGATACGATTCATGTATTCCATGAAAACACCTAGCACATTTGACACACCAAATGGAATCACAATATATTCATAGTGGCCATACCTTGTTCTAAAAGCTGTCTTCGGGATATCATCTGGCTTGACTCAAATCTGATGATAACCAAACCTCAAATCGATCTTGCTAAAGACACTCGCACCCACCAACTGATCCATCAAATCATCGATCCTCAGAAGTGGATACTTATTCTTAATAGTTACTTTATTCAACTATTTGTAGTCCACACATAACCTCATACTACCGTCTTTCTTTTTAACCAACAACACCGGAGCACCCCATGGAGAGACGCTCGGATGAAAAAACTTCTTCTCTAACAATTCTTCTAATTGTTTCTTCAATTCATTCAACTCTGAAGCTGACATCCTATAAGGAGCCATCGACACTGGACTTGTACCTGGTATTAAGTCCACAGCAAATTCAACTTCTCGCTCTGGAGGCAGTTCACTAAAGTCGTTCGTAAGTACTTCTGGAAATTCACAAACAAAAGGTAACTCCACACTTGCAGTTTCACAATCAACTTCTAATAATCCAAACAATGCAAACATCAAAGCTTCATCCGCCAAAAAGCTCATCTACTTGTTAGCATACAAAAACATCAGCTATCCACTATCACCAAACTTGGGGAATCTTACCGTCTTATTATAACAGTTAATATGAACATAACTGAATTCCAACCAGTTCATTCCCAGAACAACATCAATTTGGTGTAAGGGTAGACACACCAAATCCATCATAAAATTCATGCCATAGATAGATAAAGAACACTCCAAACAAACAAGAGTAGTAGTAACAAAACCTTTATCCGGAAGCCCTATTACCATTCCTCCATTCATATCAGACAATTTTAATCCCAACATAGTAGCACAGTCAAGAGAAATAAACAAATGAGTAGCACCAGTATCTATAATAGCAATTAACTCAGTATTGTTAATAAAACAAGTACCTCTGGTTAGATTGTATTTCTTGCTAACCTCAACACCATTTAAAGCAAACACTCTGCCACTAGTCGGAGCAGCTACATCTTTCTTGGGTTTCTGACACTGGGTACTGATGTGACCTTGCTCACCGTAATTGAAACAAGCCGGGCCTTCATTCTTGCACTCAATATTGCGATGACCAACCTTGCCACACTTGTAACATCTTAGCACTTTATTGTTACAAGCATTAGCACAGTGGCCTGCTTCGCCACACTGATAGCACTTCATAGAAACGGAAGATCCTCCCCCAATTAGCTTCTTCTCCTTACAAGATCTCTTCTTCCCTTTATAAGCTAGAGCAGCATACGGCTTACCAAGATCTTTATTCTTCCCTTTATTCTCATTATAATTCTTATAATAAGAAGCTTTGTCTCTACTATCTTGATCAAAGATCCTACACTTATTCACCATCTCAGAAAACTGAAGAATCTGTAGGTACCCAAAACCTTGCTTGATCTCTGGACGCAGTCCATTCTCAAACTTAATTCACTTCAACACCTCAGTTGTTGGAATGTTATAGTGCGGACAGAATTTCACTAGCTTCTCAAATGTAGCCTCATACTCAGCCACTGTCGAATTTCCTTGCCTCAGCTCAAGGAATTAGATTTCCTTCTTACCATGCACATCCTCCGGAAAGTACTTATCCAGAAAAGTAGCTCTGAACACATCCCAAGTAATCTCCGTGCCTAAAATCTCCACCCTCTGGCGCACATTATTCCACCAGTCTTCAGCTTCTCCCTCCAGCATGTGAGTACTGAACTGCACTTTTTGGTCTTCCATACAGATCACCACTCGAAAAATCTTTTCAATACTCTTCATCCATGCATGTGCACCATCAGCATCGTGCCTGCCCTTGTAGATCGATGGGTTGTTCCTCTGGAATCTTCCCCAAGCACGAGCCTCATCATCATTCCCTCCATTATGGTTCTGTTGTACATGCTAGTTTTGCATTGCCTGAGCCATGGCTTCCAAAGCATTAGCAATCGCGTTATCATTTCTTCCCCAAGCCATAACTCTGAGCATAGACAACCAATATTAGAAACATCAACACATCAATAGTATTCGGATACTAATTGTTGTACCCCAAATTTTGACCTAAGATATCATCTCCCATCTGCATCATTACATTACAAGTGCTTTGATCTATTGATTTTAAAAAAATTCATAACTTTTTTTCAGGCCGAGAGCTATTTATTTTGAACACTAAATTATTTAATCGATTCATGCTAAAACAATGTTTATTAATTATTTATTATCTTGAATTTAAATATTTGAAATTTGTTTTCAATTATTATATAATTTAAATATGTATAGATAATAAAATAAATATTAGAAAAGAGGCGTATTAATCGTGCAGACAGTATTTATTTATTATGCACTATCTCAAATTTAAATAACTGGAATTTATTCTCAGTTATTACATAATTTAAAGATTTATGAATAATATAATAAATATTCGAAAAAGTTCATTAATTGGTCAATAATGATTATTTAATTATTTATCATTCTAAGTTAAAATAATTGAAATTCTATTTTTAATTATTATAATTTGGAAAGTTATGAATAATGAATTAAATAATTGAAACTATTAATTGATCAATGATATTATTTATTTATTTGTTTATTATTCTGAATTTAGGTAATTGAGATTTATTTTCAATTATTATACAATTTAAAGAATTGTAAACAATAAAGTAAATAATTAGAGAGAAAGAGGAAATTAATTGGCAAATATTGGAATTTTATTCATTTTTTTTCTAATTGTATAATTATTGTGTAAATATTGTATTTATTACAACAAATTTACGATAATAATTTTACAAAGTTAAAATGAAATAAAAATTAATCTAATGTTTCCTAATTCTAAATCTTCTAATCCAATGCCTTTTTGTCTGCTCACTTGATGTTACCTGCAAAATTAAAAGAAATTAGAATTGAACAAATAATTAAAAGCAAAAAAAAATTATTATTTAATGTTCATCATTAAAAGTAACGGCTGGAATCAGTTTACCCTTTTTTGCAAATCACGAGATTTCTCCCGGTTCACAAAAAAGGGAGGAATTTTTTATTTCATAAATGAATGCACAATTGTGAAACATGCACAAAATTCATTTCATTTTTAAACTGCATAGTTAAAAAGAATCCATTGCATTTTTCAAAGTCCCATGCATTTTTCAAATATACATAGCATATGCAAGCAAACAAAATTCCAACGTAAACCCACAGTGCCATGCACATAGTAGAAGCCAAAACATAGGCTCTACTGTTGCATTGGAAGTCAAAGAAAGATGCAGTCCAAAACCATTATGCAAGTAATAATATTTCCTTTTTTCATCATATTCCAGCTCTGTTACAATTTCAGAAAATAAAACAGTACATCATTTAAATGTCAAATGGTACTTATGAGAGAGAAGAGGGATAGAAGTGTGGTTTTGCAGGTTTTGGTTTAGGCAGGAAGAGATACAAGACAAACTGCAGTAACACAACCAGTAGGAAGTAAAAACATGAAATAGGAATAGAGACAAACCATATGGAGCAGTAAGGGTGCAGAAGTAAAGAAATATTAAAATATACCAAGCCCTCAACGTAAACCTGAAGGAAGAGAAAACTGTTATAACATAACAAAAAATCACAAAACACATGAGAAGAAATCTATCTCGAAGCTATCAAAGAAAGAAAAAAGCAAGAAACCATTTTTTTCCTCAAGCCCTTCTAAACTGTTACTGCATAAACCAGAACCAAGACCATAACATGGCAAAAACCATAATAACCTGTTTCAGCCATTAGAAATCCTCACCAACCTGATTGAGCCATAAAACCAATATCACCATATATGGCCAAAACCATTTCCTAAGTCATTTTAACCTGCTACTGCATTATCAAACCTGCCTATCACCATTTCAAAACAATATATCAAAAAACCATAAACATATGGCCTAAACCATTCAACTGCACAACCAATATACCGTCAACCTGTCATAAACCATAAGCCTGCATATTACCAAAACCTTATGGCCTAACAACGAAAACCCATGCCCCTGTTTCCATCAACCATACACAACCAACATACCATTAACCTGCAATAAACCTACTACATTACCATCATCAAAACCACATATCAGAACCAACATGGCCTAAAACCTTTCCTACTGTATCAAAACATTTCAAAACCCAGCATGAACATCATAACCACAATGCAACTCACATGGAATTGTCCAAACTAGAAAAGCCTCAGAACTTGTCATCATAGGCTATCATAAGGCAACAGTAACAAAGCATACAAAAGTGAGAACAAAGGAGAAGCTAGTCAAAAAAAAAGATTTTTTCAACAGTAGCAAGCAAGCATTCGAAGCACATAACGAGGCATACAGTACCAAGGCAAAAGAAGAAGAGAAGGATCAAAGCCAAGGTAACAGGCAAGAAGAGAAAATACAAAGTACCAGCCACCGAAGCAAGCCCGCGACACGCCTCTTTTCCTCGCCGCCTGGCCTCCTAGCTCGTTCAACCGTCCTCCTCCGTCTCCGCCTCTAGGTAACAATTTCCTTTCCCCTTTTCACTTCCATAAAACCTCCAACAAACAATAATAAGAATCAGAATCAACATAATCAAAATCAATGCATGCAAATATAACAAAACCTAACGAATAACACGTTTTACCGTAAAATCCGTCGCCCCCTTTACGTTTGGCTAGAGGGAAGAAGACAGTGGGAGCTGGTGGCCATGGCAAAGAGTTTAGAAGCGAACTCAGGGACTCAGAAGCAAAGGCATGGAAAGATGGAGCGAAGATGAAGAAGATGATACACAAGGAGCGCCGTTTCTGACCAAGCAACCCTTAACCCTAATGTGATTTCCCTAATTTCGTTTAACCCCCTAAAAGAAACAAGTTTTGAAATGGGCCTTACCCCATGTTGCTGCCTTTAGCCCAACGTTTTTCTTCGTCCACCCCCCCTATCCTGCTTCTGATACTTAAGCTTGGGCCTCCTAAAACCCCCCTTTTGGCCCATTTTATTATTTCCTTTAGTTTGATAAATTAGCTTAATTCACTTTTATTTCTAATTAGTAATAATAAATAACCTTTTATATAGTTAATTAAATATATTTATTCTTAATAGTATTAATTACTAATAAACAATTTTGTTATATTAATTAAGGCCTTTTATAAAATTAGTTAAAATGCTCAATTTAGTGTAGGCCATTAAGTCATTTTGTAATAATACCTTTTATTAAAAAAGAAAAACATATTAAATGTAGAACATATGGAAATAAAAAATATTTTAATTCACTCGTTTTAATTAATATTAATACAAAATATATAAAATATAGAGACTTAAAAAACTAAAAAAAATATTTTGACTCCTTTAATTAATTCTCATTTTGTTTTTATCCATATTAAAAAATGCGTAAAAATTGAAAACTATTAAAATTACTTTCTTCTCATTTATATTAATCAAAAATCCAAAATTCACATTATATCATTTAGTCCATCATTTAATTATTGTTATTTAATCATTATCCGCATAATTTTTCTGTTTTTTTATTTCATATTTATTTGATTATTCTGTTTACGTTTAAATCCAAGGGAAAAACGATAAATTTGTTGACTTCATGTCCTCAAGTCTAATCGCGCGAATATTTGCATTTTCATTAAAACTTAGGATAATTTTCCTTCAAGTATTCAATCTTTTCAAAATTTATGCCCTTTTAAGCAAAAACTTCGACGTTAGGCCGTCGTATCTTCAAAAACCCGTCCGTACCCCTTTTCGGTCAAAACCATTCATTTTTCAATCAAGTGATCAATTTTTGAATAAACAGATATTTCAAAAGGTTCCTATAGAGTACTATAGATACATTGGGTGCTAATACCTTCCCATTGTATAACCAACCCCCGAACCATAAGATCTCTTTTCAAAAACGCTTTGTATTTTCATTACTATTTACATTGCATGTTTAGGGTTTTATTTCGCTCTTTTCCCTTTTCCTTTGGAAACAATAAAGCGCGGTGGCGACTCTTGCTTTTGTGAGACGAATTAATCAATAATTCGATCTCCGATTTACCCCGCTACATTTTTTATCGCTACAGAATTGGCGACTCTGCTGGGGAAAGATTGACCTCTTGCTGGTCCATCCCTAAGTGGGTTAAGCCTATTTTGTTTTATCTGTTTTACTATTATTTGATTTGCTTGATTATGTGTTTAAATTGGGGTGTTTGGGTTTTTTGCGAAGGACGGATCCTATACCCGGATTAAGTAACACTTAAGGAATAGGACGGGCGGTATAGTCATGTTAACTTTGAGGGAGTAATCCCGAAGAAGGAGGCATGAGATCCCCCACTCAATGGAAGGCCCTCTTGAACTTAATATTTGTTTACCGAGTAATCCGGAAGACATTATTATTTTCGACCTAGGAGCCCGAGAAGTTGAGGACCGTAGAACCCTAACCCATCTTGGCCTTTTTAGGTGTAGCGCGGAGACTATAACGGAGTAATTCGGAAGTAGTTGTTACGCGATGCTACGCTCGGACGAGTTTCTCTTGAGAATATTGCTAATTATTGAGTAACCAAGACGTTGGTAATATCCGAAGGAGGAATGTAGACTCTGGGAACTCTTAGAACCTTGTCTTACAGGTGCGATTGAACCGTTAGTACATACCTTTGGGTGGGCTTTACCCTCGACTCCGTTCTGAACGTTGAACCTTTGAACCCCATGTTTGCAAGCTTGTGTGTGACTGTTGCATTATCATTCATTCATGCATTCATCAACATCTTTATGAAAAACTTGTTTTTCAAGGAACTTCGGAATGATTTTTGCAAACATCTCAGGTTATTATGGAACTTGGAAGGAGAAATACTCGGAGCTTTAGTTTCAAGGAGCCTGAGATTGAAGAACTGAAGAGTTTGATTCCGAAGATCGAGAGTCCGACGGATTTTCAGAAGAAATATGGGTCCATCGTACCGCTCATGAAGCGCAAGATGAAGAAAGGCATCCTCAACATGTTGGTTCAATTCTATGATCCCTTGTACTGATGTTTCACCTTTCCGGATTATCAGTTGATGCCCACTTTAGAGGAGTACTCCTATATTCTTGGTTTGCCGATCACCGACCGTGTTCCTTTCTCTGGATTAGAAGAGGAGCCCAAATCTCACGAGATAGCAGCTATCACCCACTTAAAGAAGTCAGAGGTAGAGGAGAACATGACTACGAAAGGGGGAATCCAGGGTTTGTCGGCGCAGTTTTTGTTGAAGAAAGCTCGTCATTTTGCTGAGACTAAGGATATTGTTGCCTTCGAAGACGTATTTGCTTTACTCGCATATGGTCTATTCTTATTCCCTAACGTTGATAAGTTTGTGGATATCAACGCCATTAGAATTTTCCTGATTGGAAATCCGGTCCCTACGCTGCTAGGAGATACATACTACTCCATCCACCTTCGAAACTCTTATCAAGGAGGGATGATTATTTGCTGTGCACCGTTGCTGTATCAGTGGTATGTTTCACACCTACCTGGGTCTGATGCTTTCTGGGATCTCGAGAAGGAACCGCGTTGGGCGCCAAAGATTATGGCTCTCACTCATTTCGACATTGACTGGTATAATCGAGTTTACCACGACGTGGAGATCATTGATAGTTGTGGTGCTTTTCCTAACGTACCTCTTCTCGGTACGAGGGGTGGAATCAACTATAACCCTGTTCTCGCGCGCCGTCAGTTGGGTACCCGATGAGTGATAAACCAAACAACATCCATATGAGTGGTTTCTTTCTTCAGGAAGGACAGGATCATCAGGCTTCTAAGAGGGAGATCGAAGGAGCTTGGCGCCACATCCATAGAAAAGGGAGAGATAAGTTGGGACATAGAGGTGCCGTTTCTTTGGAGCCTTACCTATAGTGGGTCCGTGCTAGGGCTTGTGTTCTCAAGATGCCCTATAAACTTGAGAAGCCTTTATTCCCTGCCATTGCACCATCATCTGTTGTTATCCCTATCGCGGATGTAGGAGAGTACCAAGGAAATCTGGCTAGGATGAAGTCCGAGAGGGATGCTTGGAAGGAAAAGTACCATATGTCTGAATATGAGAATCGAGTCCTGACTCGACAGTTAAAGGAAAAGGAAGAGTTGTTGTTTATTCAAGACGGCCGGTTCATTGATCACGATGAGAAGCTTCGTCAGAAAGATGCCTTGCTGAAGAAGCATGCGAGTGAAAGGAAGAGAAAAAGGGAATGTTCGGTAAGCGTGGCTCTCGTTCCTAATCCGCAGGAGGAAGTCATTAATCGACTGATAGCTGAGAAGAAAGAGATGGAAGACTTTTACAAAGAGAAGATCAAGAAGCTCCGGTTACAGCTGGTGTTTGGTCCTTCATCTGAGGATTCCGAGTGATCTTTAGCTTTTGGTTTGTTTTATTGATGTCATTTTGTAAAACTATGTAAAAGGGCTTCATGCTCCGAAGTTGTAATTTATTGTTTTATTATGGGCTTCATGCTCCAAAGTTGTAATTTATTGCTTTATTTTAGATTTCATGTTTTAAAATTGTAATTTATCACTTTATTATGGTTTTCATGTTTCGAAGTTGTAATTTATTGCTTTCATTATTGGATTTGTTATCCCAAGGTTGTAATTTACTGTTTTGATATTCCAAATTGTAAGTTGTAATTTATCGCTTTCGATTAATGGATTGAGTTTTTGTTGTTCCAAATTCCTTTACCATTGATGTATGCAAAATTATTAAAGTTCCTTGAAAAACTTTTAAAATGAATCATCATTTGCATCGCACATCATGCATCATTCCACATTCCACTTCACATGTTTTCTAGAGTCTTATCCTTGTTCTTTTTCCACTCCCAAAGGTTGTCAAGCTGTCTCACCGATACGACACTCGGGCTAATCGTCAGAGGAAAATGGAAGATTTGGAACAGGAAAATCATGAGCTTCGTGGGGAAGTTGCTACACTTCGTGTCGAGATGGAAAAGTTAACTGCGTTAGTGGAAAGTTTGGTGGCTGTTCAGAATCAGCCATCGACTACAGCTGCCGAGATTCAGACTTCAACTCCAGTGGTTTCCGAGATTGTCACCGTTCCTGCCTCCGTGACTCAAATCAACTCTCCGCTTCAACATCAGATGCCGAAAGGTTTTCCGTGGGGAATGCCTTACAACTTTGTGCCAGAGGGGTATCAGCCTGCCGTACAACCTTTATTTCAACCTGCTTTGTCTCTTCCTCAACCAGAGACAACTGCCATGCCGCCAGTAATTCCGTCTGTGACACCTTTTCCGCAACCGATTATGACGACCGTTGCTCCTGTGGTCCACTCCGTGCCATACTTGAATGAACCTACTTATCCTGCCGAGCCTGCTGAAAGTTTGGGTCTCTTTGATAGAATGGAAGAATTTCAGGATCAGTTCCAGGAAATGCAGAAGGAGCTTAGAGCATTGAAAGGGAAGGATTTGTTTGGGAAGAACACGCATGACCTTTGTTTAGTTCCGAATGTCAAGATCCCAGCAAAATTCAAAGTGCCAGACTTTGAGAGATATAAGGGTGATTCATGTCCTAGAAGTCATTTGACAATGTACGTGAGAAAGATGTCTACGTATTCCGATGATCATGACTTATTGATTCATTATTTTCAAGATTGTTTGACGGGTGCTGCTCTAAAGTGGTATATGGGTTTAGACAGTATTCAGATCCGCAACTTCAACGATCTTAGCGAAGCCTTTCTCCATCAGTATAAGTACAACGTTGACATGGCTCCGGACCGGGATCAACTCCGGGCGATGTCGCAGAGAGACCGGGAATCTTTTAAGGAATACGCCCAGAGGTGGCGTGAAATTGCTGCTCAAATCTATCCACCTCTTGAGGAGAAAGAGATGACGAAGATATTTTTGAAGACTTTAGGTTCCTTTTACTATGAAAGAATGATAGCCAGCGCACCCAGTGACTTCACCGAAATGGTAAGCATGGGTATGCGATTAGAGGAAGGGATTCGTGAAGGGCGTTTGGTTAAAGAAGGGAGTCCGTCTAGCAGTGCGAAGAAGTTTGGAAGTGTTTTCCCGAAAATAAAAGAGCAGGATGTTAGCGCTTTGTTCCCAGGTAGACCTAGGAGAGGTTACTCTCACGTTGCGGCAGTCACTCCGGCTGTCCGCCCAACTTTGATGACCCCAGCTCATCAAACCCCACCAACTCAACAACGGCCTTTTCAGCAGCAGCCTCGACAACAGGCTTATCCATTCAACAATCAGAACCGTTCACCTAGAAAACCGAAGTTCGATGCCATTCCTATGACTTATACTGAATTGTTCCCTACTTTTATCAGAAAGAATCTCATCACGACAAAGCCTCCTCCTGTCGCACCGAACAGTGCTTCTCCGTGGTACAAGGCGGATCAGTTTTGTGAATATCATCAAGGGTCGCCGGGGCACAACCTTGAGAATTGCTTTGCTCTGAAGGCGGACGTGCAGAGATTGATTAAGAATGGTATCTTGTCTTTCAAGGATGTTAGTCCAAATGTTAGAGATAATCCTTTGCCTCGACATGGGGCAGCTTCAGTGAATATGGTGGAAGGTTGTCCGGGGAAGTTTCGAGTTTTCCAAGTTGAACATATAAGAGAGTCGTTGATCAGGTTACATCAGAGTTTGAGAAGACTTGCCTTTGTGAGGCACCAACATGATTATGATGTTTGTGAATTTTGTTCAAGAGAGGATGATTGTCCTATTGTGAAGGAGGATATTCAGAAGTTGCTGGATCAGAGAGTTATCACTATTACCTATGACCGAAATCCGGAGGATGAAGTGAATGTTATCGTACCACAATTCAATTTGCCTGAATCAGTAGAGATTGCTTACGACAGTCAGACTGCACCTGTTGATCCTTTGATTATTTACCCACCTGGTCATGTGCCTTACAGCTCAGACCAAGTTGTACCGTATAAGTATAATGCCACAATGATTGAGAATGGGGTAGAAGTCCCTATACCAACAAGACCGTCTTTTGTTAACATTGCTGATGTGAGTAGAGTTACGAGAAGTGGACGTGTTTTTACAGCAGTACCTTTGAAGAGACCGGAAGTTCAAGTTAGGAGACCCATATCGGCGGAGATTCCAGTAAGAAATGTTGAACCAAGGGTTGAGATAGGCCGATCCAGTGAACCTATCCCTCACCCTGAGGATGATGAGATCCTGAAGCTTATCAAGAGAAGTGAATATAAGATTGTGGACCAACTTTTGCAAACACCTTCCAAGATTTCCTTGCTTGCTTTACTGAGAGATTTTGGTGCCCATAGAGAAGCTTTGATGAAGGTCTTGGACCAGGTATTCGTGGATCATGATGTGACAGTTGACCAGTTTGACGGGATTGTGGGAAATATAACTTCGTGTAACAATCTTGGCTTCAGTGATGAAGAACTCCCGGAGGAGGGGAGAAACCATAATATGGCTTTGCATATCTCAGTAAGTTGTGGAAATGATACCTTATCAAGTGTGTTGGTGGATATAGGTTCGTCGTTGAATGTGATGCCCAAGACTACGTTATCTCGTCTTTCATATCCAGGTGCTCCTATGAGACCCAGTGGAGTAATTGTTAAAGCGTTTGACGGTTCTAGGAAGACAATCATTGGTGAAGTGGATCTTCCTATAGTGATTGGTCCCCATACTTTTCAAATCACTTTCCAAGTGATGGACATGTGTGCTGCCTACAGTTGTTTATTGGGTCGTCCCTGGATCCATGATGCCGGGGCAGTCACCTCTACGCTCCATCAGAGACTAAAGTTTGTAAGGCATGGGAAGCTAGTGATGATTGGGGGAGAGCAAGCTATGGTGGTAAGCCATTTATCATCATTCTCTTTTATTGATGCGGACGAGGATGTTGGAACCCAGTTCCAAGGTCTTTCTGTTGCTAAGAGTACAGTGAAGAAGCAAGGGGCATCCATCTCTTCTTTTGAGGATGCGCGGAGAGTGGTGGAAAGTGGTTCGGCCGAAGGATGGGGCCAGGTGTTGACGTTACCCGAGAACAAGTCTGGGGAAGGTTTGGGTTTTCATCCAGTGTCTGCAAAAGTCAAGAAAGAGGTGGTTGTTCGTCCGATTCAAGAGGTTTTCCGAAGTGCAGGGTTTGTACATCCTGAGGTTGATGCTATCATAGATGATGATTCCGAGGAAGATTTGCCCGATTTTGTGACGCATGGATTGGCTTGCCAAAACTGGATAGTTGTTGATGTTCCTGTGGTTATGCATATTTCCGAGTAATGTTTTGTTTATTTTCCTTTGAAAAAATCGCTCTGCCCAAGGCGAAACGTATTTTGTGTCGGGCTATGAAAAATAATTCCTTTTGCTCTGCCCAAGGCAAAAGAGAAATGTCTGGGCTCTTTGTTTCAAGTATTTCCCTTTAATGAATAAAAACGTTATTTTGTCCACTATTGTTTTATTTTTCACTTTTTCGGGGAAATAGTAATGAAAATTAATTAATAACCTTTTGTTTTATTTGCACAAATCGATTTCTAAAATAAAGCATAATCATATGTGCAGATTAATCCATGACTTAACCATCGAAAACAATGATCCTATGCCCTCTCACAACTTTGAATTCCCTGTGTTCGGAGCCGAAGAAGAGGATGATGAAGAGATTCCTGTTGAGATTTCCCGTTTGCTTGAGCATGATGAGAAGATCATTCAACCATTTGAAGAACCTGTGGAGCTGGTCAACTTGGGTGATGAAGAAGTTAGAAGGGAAGTCAAAGTCGGAGCATTGCTTATTCCGGAGGTTAAGGAGAAGATGTTGGAGCTTCTCAAAGAGTATGTTGATGTGTTTGCTTGGTCCTACCAAGATATGCCAGGGTTGGACAATGATATTATGGAGCATCGTTTACCGTTGAGACCTGAATGTCCGCCGATCAAGCAGAAGTTGAGAAGGACTCGTCCCGACATGGCTGACAAGATCAAAGAGGAGGTTCAGAAACAGATCAACGCAGGTTTCCTTGTTACGTCGGTCTATCCTCAGTGGTTAGCCAACATAGTGCCTGTTGCAAAGAAAGATGGCAAAGTTCGGATGTGTGTAGACTACAGAGATCTGAATAGAGCTAGTCCGAAGGATGACTTCCCATTACCTCATATTGACGTATTGGTCGACAGTACTGTCAAGTTCAAAGTCTTTTCTTTCATGGATGGTTTCTCTG
The DNA here is from genome assembly GCA_948472305.1 of Vicia faba. NCBI lineage: Eukaryota > Viridiplantae > Streptophyta > Magnoliopsida > Fabales > Fabaceae > Vicia > Vicia faba. The sequence goes on from OX451739.1 coordinate 710,251,206, forward strand.
GTTACAATCAAATCAAGATGGCGCCTGAAGATATGGAGAAGACCGCTTTCATTACACCTTGGGGAACTTTCTGTTATCGGGTTATGCCGTTTGGTTTGAGGAATGTTGGCGCAACATACCAAAGGGCAATGACTGCTTTGTTCCATGACATGATGCATAAGGAGATCGAAGTGTATGTGGATGACATGATTGCCAAATCACAGACTGAGGAAGATCATTTGGAACATTTATTGAAGTTATTCCAGCGTTTGAGAAAGTACAAACTCCGTCTGAATCCCAACAAGTGCACTTTTGGCGTTCGTTCTGGAAGACTTCTGGGTTTCATTGTCAGCCAGAAAGGTATTGAAGTAGATCCTGATAAAGTCAAAGCTATTCGGGAAATGCCCGCACCCAAGACGGAAAAACAAGTAAGAGGATTCCTTGGGAGATTGAACTACATTTCTAGGTTTATATCTCATATGACTGCTACCTGTGGGCCGATTTTTAAGCTTCTCCGAAAGAACCAAGGATGTGTGTGGACAGAAGATTGTCAGAGAGCTTTTGATAGCATCAAAGAATATTTGCTTGAACCTCCCATTTTGATTCCACCGGTGGAAGGAAGACCTTTAATTATGTACCTGACTATATTGGAAGATTCCATGGGATGTGTGCTTGGTCAACAAGATGAGACTGGAAGAAAGGAACATGTCGTATATTATCTGAGTAAGAAATTCACAGACTGTGAGTCTCGATACTCATTGCTTGAGAAAACCTGTTGTGCTTTAGCTTGGGCTGCTCGCCGTCTTCGCCAGTATATGATTAATCACACTACTTGGTTGATCTCCAAAATGGACCCGATCAAGTATATCTTTGAGAAGCCCGCCTTATCTGGAAGAATAGCCCGTTGGCAGATGTTGTTATCTGAATATGACATTGAATATCACACTCAGAAAGCGATCAAAGGAAGTATTTTAGCCGATCATTTGGCTCACCAACCAATTGACGATTATCAATCCATCAAGTTTGATTTCCCAGATGAAGATGTTATGTACTTGAAAGCTAAAGACTGTGAAGAGCCGTTACCTGAAGAAGGACCTGATCCTGAATCCCGTTGGGGTTTAATTTTTGACAGAGCTGTGAATTCTTATGGAAATGGAATTGGGGCAATCATCGTCACTCCCCGAGGCACTCATATCCCGTTCACGGCGAGACTGAAGTTTGACTGCACGAATAACATGGCGGAATATGAGGCATGTATTATGGGTCTTGAAGAAGCAGTGGATCTAAGGATTAAGATTATTGATATTTACGGAGATTCAGCATTGGTGATTAATCAAATCAAAGGAGAATGGGAGACTCGTCATCCTGGTTTGATCCCTTACAGAGACTATGCTAGAAGATTGTTAACTTTCTTCAACAAAGTGGAATTAAATCATATCCCTAGAGATGAGAACCAAATGGCTGATGCCTTAGCTACTTTGTCTTCAATGTTTCAAGTGAATGATTGGAACGACGTGCCTACAATCCGAGTTATGCGTCTCGATAGACCTGCTCATGTGTTCTCAGTAGAAGAGGTTACCGACGACAAACCGTGGTTCTATGACATTAAACATGTTCTTCAAACTCAAGAGTACCCGCCTGGGGCATCCAATAAATATAGGAAGACATTGAGAAGATTAGCAAGCAGTTTCTTTCTCAATGAAGAAGTTTTGTATAAGAGGAATTATGATATGGTCTTGCTCAGATGTGTAGACAGACGTGAAGCAGACATGCTGATGCAAGAAGTACACGAAGGATCTTTTGGCACTCATGCCAATGGACATGCAATGGCTAGAAAGATGTTGAGAGATGGTTACTATTGGATGACCATGGAATCTGACTGCTGCAAGTATGTGAAGAAATATCATAAATGCCAGATTTATGCGGACAAGATGCACGTGCTGCCGACCCTCCTCAATGTTATCTCTTCGCCTTGGCCTTTCTCTATGTGGGGAATTGATATGATTGGAATGATTGAACCCAAAGCTTCAAATGGTCATCGTTTCATCTTGGTAGCGATCGATTTATTTTACTAAGTGGGTGGAAGCAGCATCTTATGCTAATGTAACCAGACAGGTGGAAGTCAGATTTATCAAGAATCAAATCATTTGTCGATACGGTATCCCGAGCAAGATCATCATTGATAATGGTTCGAATTTGAATAACAAGATGATGAAGGAGCTTTGCGAAGAGTTCAAGATTGAACATCATAATTCTTCTCCTTACAGACCGAAGATGAATGGGGCTGTTGAAGCTGCTAACAAGAATATCAAGAAGATTGTCTAGAAGATGGTGGTAACTTATAAAGATTGGCATGAAATGCTTCCGTTTGCTTTACACGGGTACCGTACTTCAGTTCGAACTTCAACGGGCGCGACCCCTTTTTCCCTAGTTTATGGTATGGAAGCAGTACTCCCCGTGGAGGTTGAGATTCTGTCTCTGAGAGTGTTGATGGAAGCTAAACTTTCTGAGGCTGAATGGTGTCAAAGTAGATATGATCAGTTGAATTTAATCGAAGAAAAGAGATTGACAGTGTTGTGTCACGGTCAATTGTATCAGCAGAGAATGAAGAAGGCTTTTGATAAGAAGGTTCGACCACGCGAGTTCAGAGAAGGTGACCTTGTGCTCAGGAAAATTTTATCTTTCCAACCTGATTCTAGGGGCAAGTGGGCTCCGAATTATGAAGGACCGTATGTTGTTGAGAAAGTTTTCTCTGGAGGTGCCTTGATTCTCACCAATATGGACGGTGAAGAACTCCCGCGTCCCTTGAACGCCGATGCAGTCAAGAAGTATTTCGCTTAGGCAAGTGTTTGGTCATCCCGACCATGGCATCTGAGTACATTTTGGAATTCAAAGTTGTTAGGGAGAATAGTGATCATTGTTTTTGTGTAACCTTTTATTTCATGTACTATTTCCCAAACTTTTGTAAACTGTTGGAGGCGCATTGTTAGCGAACCACCAGCTTATTAATGAAATTTGAGCATTACCTTTTGTGGGCAAATTTTAATTTTTACGGCAATATTTGAAACAAAGTATTTAAAATATTCTTATTTTCTAAAATGTGTCGTGAATAACGAAAGGAATATTAACAGTCGTTCCGAAGATGGTCAAGCCATAAAATGAAAAACAGTACAGTAATTTATACTTGCATGGTGAACCTGTTTTCTTTCAAAATCGCCATGAAGTGTTGGCTGTGTGCGCGCTTGGTTATAGTGGTGCTAAGTTGGTGACTCCCCGGGTGTTCCAGTTAAGCGTTGTTTTGGCTACCTTTGTTTGGGAGATTTTGAAGTGCGGTACACTTCGTCTCGTGCCAGTGGTTTATTGGTATTGTAAGTTTGGATTTGGATGCTTTTCTCCTCAGAAAACTTGAGCCTTGTAGCGTTACGCTCCAACGTTGCTTTGTGTTTCCAGTTCCGTTTATCTTCCGTCTTTTCAAGATTGGCCGAGTATCTATTTTGCTGTGACATCTTATTATCTCCAAGATATTCCATTTGTCTGTTTTTGTCAGCATAACATTCATTTACTCATTTACACTCATATCAGCATGCATATCCACATTTGCCGTTGATTTTGGGTCGTACTTTGTTTATTCGAACAACGTACATTTTTCTTTCCAAGTAGAAGGTTAGCTTAGGCAGAAAATGTGCTTCCTTTCTAAATTCCCCAACTGAGCTAATCCTCGTGGATGATTTTTGATTCAGCTTACCTTGTCCATTTCTGGATAGGATGAATCCCCAATCGAATTACTTTCTCATTGAGTAGAGTCTCGTTTGACTGTTTTTCCCTCTGGTTATTCCTGGAAAGTTGTCGCCTCTTGCATAGGCTATCTCATTGATTTTCCCCAGTGAAGTTGCGACCTAGACAGATGGTGCATTTATTTTTCACATTTGAGTATGTGATCTCCTCGGGAAAGATTGATTCATGTTTCTCTTTGACGAAGATTTATTTCTCTGCCAGTGTCATCGCAAGTTCCTTCTGAGTTATTCTTGGAAAACGACAAGCGGCAGCTCTTCACGAGCAACTTGTGTGTTATTATCTTGTGGAAAATGACAAGCGGCAGCTCTTCATGAGCAACTTGTACGTTATTATTTTGTGGAACACGACAAGCGGCAGCTCTTCACGAGCAACTTGTGTGTTGTTATGATTTTGGGAAAACGACAAGCGGCAGCTCTTCATGAGCAACTTGTACGTATTATTACATCGGAGAACGACAAGCAGCAGCTCTTCACGAGCTACTAGTGCGTTATCATCTTTGGAAAACGACAAGCGGCGGCTCTTCACGAGCAACTTGTACTTTATTACTTTTTTGGAATACAGCAAGCGGCAACTTCTTTATTTGAGCAGCTTGTATGTTATTGGTATTTTCTTTGGACAACAGCAAGTGGCAGCCTCTTTATTTGGGCAACTTGAATGTTATTGGTATTTTCTTTGGACAACAGCAAGTGGCAGCCTCTTTATTTGAACAACCTGTATGTTATTGGTATTTTCTTTGGACGACGACAAGCGGCAGTTTCTTTATTTGAACAACTTGCGTATCTACAATATTATTATACCAGCATTAATGAGTATATCTCCGAAAATCTCGCAGAGAAGTTTGTCAGGAATCATTACCTTCAGAAATCGGTAATCTGTTATCAGCAATTCGATACCCTCTGTCTATCATTGACCTTGAGTTGCGAACTCACTATTTTGGGTCAATAATCTGTTATGGCCTATGCAAGATGCTCTCTTTGTTAGGGTCAGAGGTCGTATTCCCTCAATTTTGTTCGCTGTCAGGAGTCTGTCATTTAAAGTCGATAGCTCGTTTCCCCAGTTGGTGTATAATCCATGTATTTGTGTCTTGTTGGTGTTCGATTCCTCCAACATTGTCCTGTTTCATATAACATCTTCCACTGTGAATTCAATCACTGCATTCATATCAAACATAATGACGACATCTTAGGACAAAATTTGCGTAATTATGTATTTAAGTACCTTCAATCTCGTCGAAACGAAGATTTTTAATCTTCATATCTCCGGATAGAAGAAACTTAAATAGGGGCAGCTGTTGTACCCCAAATTTTGACCTAAGATATCATCTCCCATCTGCATCATTACATTACAAGTGCTTTGATCTATTGATTTTAAAAAAATTCATAACTTTTTTTCAGGCCGAGAGCTATTTATTTTGAACACTAAATTATTTAATCGATTCATGCTAAAACAATGTTTATTAATTATTTATTATCTTGAATTTAAATAATTGGAATTTGTTTTCAATTATTATATAATTTAAAGATGTATAGATAATAAAATAAATATTAGAAAAGAGGCGTATTAATCGTGCAGACAGTATTTATTTATTATGCACTATCTCAAATTTAAATAACTGGAATTTATTCTCAGTTATTACATAATTTAAAGATTTATGAATAATATAATAAATATTCGAAAAAGTTCATTAATTGGTCAATAATGATTATTTAATTATTTATCATTCTAAGTTAAAATAATTGAAATTCTATTTTTAATTATTATAATTTGGAAAGTTATGAATAATGAATTAAATAATTGAAACTATTAATTGATCAATGATATTATTTATTTATTTGTTTATTATTCTGAATTTAGGTAATTGAGATTTATTTTCAATTATTATACAATTTAAAGAATTGTAAACAATAAAGTAAATAATTAGAGAGAAAGAGGAAATTAATTGGCAAATATTGGAATTTTATTCATTTTTTTTCTAATTGTACAATTATTGTGTAAATATTGTATTTATTACAACAAATTTACGATAATAATTTTACAAAGTTAAAATGAAATAAAAATTAATCTAATGTTTCCTAATTCTAAATCTTCTAATCCAATGCCTTTTTGTCTGCTCACTTGATGTTACCTGCAAAATTAAAAGAAATTAGAATTGAACAAATAATTAAAAGCAAAAAAAAATTATTATTTAATGTTCATCATTAAAAGTAACGGCTGGAATCAGTTTACCCTTTTTTGCAAATCACGGGATTTCTCCCGGTTCACAAAAAAGGGAGGAATTTTTTATTTCATAAATGAATGCACAATTGTGAAACATGCACAAAATTCATTTCATTTTTAAACTGCATAGTTAAAAAGAATCCATTGCATTTTTCAAAGTCCCATGCATATTTCAAATATACATAGCATATGCAAGCAAACAAAATTCCAACGTAAACCCACAGTGCCATGCACATAGTAGAAGCCAAAACATAGGCTCTACTGTTGCATTGGAAGTCAAAGAAATATGCAGTCCAAAACCATTATGCAAGTAATAATATTTCCTTTTTTCATCATATTCCAGCTCTGTTACAATTTCAGAAAATAAAACAGTACATCATTTAAATGTCAAATGGTACTTATGAGAGAGAAGAGGGATAGAAGTGTGGTTTTGCAGGTTTTGGTTTAGGCAGGAAGAGATACAAGACAAATTGCAGTAACACAGCCAGTAGGAAGTAAAAACATGAAATAGGAATAGAGACAAACCATATGGAGCAGTAAGGGTGCAGAAGTAAAGAAATATTAAAATATACCAAGCCCTCAACGTAAACCTGAAGGAAGAGAAAACTGTTATAACATAACAAAAAATCACAAAACACATGAGAAGAAATCTATCTCCAAGCTATCAAAGAAAGAAAAAAGCAAGAAACCATTTTTTCCTCAAGCCCTTCTAAATTGTTACTGCATAAACCAGAACCAAGACCATAACATGGCAAAAACCATAATAACCTGTTTCAGCCATTAGAAATCCTCACCAACCTGATTGAGCCATAAAACCAATATCACCATATATGGCCAAAACCATTTCCTAAGTCATTTTAACCTGCTACTACATTATCAAACCTGCCTATCACCATTTCAAAACAATATATCAAAAAACCATAAACATATGGCCTAAACCATTCAACTGCACAACCAATATACCGTCAACCTGTCATAAACCATAAGCCTGCATATTACCAAAACCTTATGGCCTAACAACGAAAACCCATGCCCCTGTTTCCATCAACCATACACAACCAACATACCATTAACCTGCAATAAACCTACTGCATTACCATCATCAAAACCACATATCAGAACCAACATGGCCTAAAACCTTTCCTACTGTATCAAAATATTTCAAAACCCAGCATGAACATCATAACCACAATGCAACTCACATGGAATTGTCCAAACTAGAAAAGCCTCAGAACTTGTCATCATAGGCTATCATAAGGCAACAGTAACAAAGCATACAAAAGTGAGAACGAAGGAGAAGCTAGTTAAAAAAAGATTTTTTCAACAGTAGCAAGCAAGCATTCGAAGCACATAACGAGGCATACAGTACCAAGGCAAAAGAAGAAGAGAAGGATCAAAGCCAAGGTAACAGGCAAGAAGAGAAAATACAAAGTACCGGCCACCGAAGCAAGCCCGCGACACGCCTCTTTTCCTCGCCGCCTGGCCTCCTAGCTCGTTCAACCGTCCTCCTCCGTCTCCGCCTCTAGGTAATAATTTCCTTTCCCCTTTTCACTTCCATAAAACCTCCAACAAACAATAATAAGAATCATAATCAACATAATCAAAATCAATGCATGCAAATATAACAAAACCTAACGAATAACACGTTTTACCGTAAAATTCGTCGCCCCTTTTACGTTTGGCTAGAGGGAAGAAGACAGTGGGAGCTGGTGGCCATGGCAAAGAGTTTAGAAGCGAACTCAGGGACTCAGAAGCAGAGGCATGGAAAGATGGAGCGAAGATGGAGAAGATGATACACAAGGAGCGCCGTTTCTGACCAAGCAACCCTTAACCCTAATGTGATTTCCCTAATTTCGTTTAACCCCCTAAAAGAAACAAGTTTTGAAATGGGCCTTACCCCATGTTGCTGCCTTTAGCCCAACGTTTTGCTTCGTCCACCCCCCCTATCCTGCTTCTGATACTTAAGCTTGGGCCTCCTAAAACCCCCCTTTTGGCCCATTTTATTATTTCCTTTAGTTTGATAAATTAGCTTAATTCACCTTTATTTCTAATTAGTAATAATAAACAATCTTTTATATAGTTAATTAAATATATTTATTCTTAATAGTATTAATTACTAATAAACAATTTTGTTATATTAATTAAGGCCTTTTATAAAATTAGTTAAAATGCTCAATTTAGTGTAGGCCATTAAGTCATTTTGTAATAATACCTTTTATTAAAAAAGAAAAACATATTAAATGTAGAACATATGGAAATAAAAAATATTTTAATTCACTCGTTTTAATTAATATTAATACAAAATATATAAAATATAGAGACTTAAAAAACTAAAAAAAATATTTTGACTCCTTTAATTAATTCTCATTTTGTTTTTATCCATATTAAAAAATGCGTAAAAATTGAAAACTATTAAAAATACTTTCTTCTCATTTATATTAATCAAAAATCCAAAATGCACATTATATCATTTAGTCCATCATTTAATTATTGTTATTTAATCATTATCCGCATAATTTTTCTGTTTATTTATTTCATATTTATTTGATTATTCTGTTTACGTTTAAATCCAAGGGAAAAACGATAAATTTGTTGACTTCATGTCCTCAAGTCTAATCGCGCGAATATTTGCATTTTCATTAAAACTTAGGATAATTTTCCTTCAAGTATTCAATCTTTTCAAAATTTATGCCCTTTAAGCAAAAACTTCGATGTTAGGCCGTCGTATCTTCAAAACCCGTCCGTACCCCTTTTCAGTCAAAACCATTCATTTTTCAATCAAGCGATCAATTTTTAAATAAACAGATATTTCAAAAGGTTCCTATAGAGTACTATAGATACATTGGGTGCTAATACCTTCCCATTGTATAACCAACCCCCGAACCATAAGATCTCTTTTCAAAAACGCTTTGTATTTTCATTACTATTTACATTGCATGTTTAGGGTTTTATTTCGCTCTTTTCCCTTTTCCTTTGGAAACAATAAAGCGCGGTGGCGACTCTTGCTTTTGTGAGACGAATTAATCAATAATTCGATCTCCGATTTACCCCGCTACATTTTTTATCACTACACTAATCAATTATCAGGGAATAGACATCATATAAATCCTAGACGGATAAACCGACCTGCTCTGATACCACTAATGTAACACCCTTCTAAACCCAGCGGAATATTCATAATTATTTAAATTAATATCAGAGTAATACAACAAAAAGGCGTCGCATTTTATTCGTGAAATAATCATACATGCTAGTCTCACTCCGTAACATGGGTTTTCAAAATTATTCATGACATATGCATTATCAATGTTTCATATACTTGCAGCGGAATCATAGTTCAGACAAGTTTCATTAAAAAAACTTCATAGTGCCCCGTGATTCATGGTTCACAATTCCACACAATTTAAACTCCATGGAAATAATTTAAATGTCATAACAAAATAAGAACAAAATAATTTTCAAAACAAAGTGTTCCCCTCCCCGATGTTACAGATCAGAGCAAGACCTTCTAGACTCAACAAAAATAAATCACACTCCAAAGCTATTCTTCCAAGCCTTTAGGGACTACTCTGGATTACCTGCATGTTATCCACGTAGAGACAATATTCAAGCAGAAAGGGTGAGTTTATCACAATCATTATGTAAGATGTAAGTAATAGACATAGCAGAATAAGCCTAAAGTATTGTAACATGACCTTGGAATTATTATATTCCAAGTACATCAACAATCATACAGATTCAACAACACAATACAATATCATCAATTCAAGAACCATGAAATGTCACATAAGATGTAGTGCAAGGACATAGACTCATGCATGTGGTACCAATTCTTCTTGATGGACACTAGGCCATCACCCTCCAAAGAAATCAATCATAGGATCGATCCCCACTTGGAATCGGGGAAAATCATAGACTTCCCACATCCACACAATGGGATTGAGACCGAATCACTGGACCAACATCCTAAATCATCAAACGGACCAAAGTTGTCCCATTAATGCGTGATGCACAAACAAATATAAACGACCACAACCAGTCATACGCATCATAATTCATGTATTAATCAATATCATACTTAAACATAATCATGTATACTCATATAATCATCGTGTATACTCATGAAATCAAGACATCGTCAGAACATTGTCACATAACCATAATAACAACATATCACCATAGTTAAACAAATCATCCATGCAATTCAACGCGGAGAGTCTATTCTTACTCTAACTTAGTTCTCATAAAAATACTACTAAGTCTTCATTTTATTTCACCTAATTATAGTATACTACATTAGCTACACACAGCTTCGAACGACACTTCATTCTAAGCTCTAGAACTAAAGTTATGCTCGTTTCTAGATTTCAATCCAACATTCCAGATCTGCCTCCCATCGCCCGGCGAAACCCATCCTTCGCCCGACGACACATCACAAAAACCAACACCCCATTTTACTTCCTTGGCACGCCCCACCTTCTTCTGGAGAAACACCATCACCCAACGACACGGAACCCGTCGCTCGGCGATCCTCTGCGAACAGGGTTTTCCTGTTTTACGATTATGCACTGTTTCATACCACTTTTTCCTGCAATTTCAGTATTCTATAGGCCCTAAAACACTATTCAATCACGGGGAACCATCATCTAACAATAATTTGATAAAATACATCAATTATACAACCATTATGGGTCATCCATCATCACAATTCCATCAAATCTTGACCCAACAACATCAAATCACTATTGTCAATACTAAGGGAAAAATCCTACAACTATCTACCACTTAGATCAAACATAATAATCAGATAAAAACCCCTTATCTTATCATTTCTAGTTATTGATTCTATTCTTCGTGCCTCTTACAGTGATTCTCCAACCCTCTGTGCTCTAGCTTCTTCTCTTGCCTTTCTCCTAATATTTCGATCACACAGAATGAACTGCATCACTCTCTATATTTCTCTATTATCACAAGGACCCATAACTTCTTCCTCAATTGCCCTCACTTAGTCACCCTCTATTTACCATCACGTCCTCACTCTTCCTACTAATTACCAACATACCACTCTAACTAAAATAACTCTATTTAAATAATTATTCCTATTATTCTATTCTAGATAATAACCCAAATAGTTACCAAATAACCATCTAATTATTCCACTGCATTTAATCCTTTCATTCATATCACATGTTCCACGTCATAAGCAATCATATGCCAACACATCACACATATAATCCTATAAAACATCAATTATTCGTAAACACTCCTAATAATTCATTAAATAAATAACTTCTAAAAGTTGGGGTGTTACAACTCTCCCCCACTTAAAGAATTTTCACCCTCGAAAATTACCTGAGGAAAATAGGATCAGATACGACTCCCTCATCTGATCCTCGCGCTCCCAGGTCAAACTTTCACCGGCTGGTCCATCCCATAACACCTTCACTAAGGTAATATCCTTACCTCGCAATTTCTTCACTTCACAACCTTCTATTATCAATGGTAGTGCTTCAACACTCAGGTTATCTTTCACATGTACATCATCCATCTGAATCACATGTGAATGATCCGGAATGTACCTCCTCAATTGAGATATATGAAATACATCATGAAGACTCGCAAGTGACGGAGGTAAAGTAATCTGGTAGGCTATCTCATCTATCTTCTCAGATATCTGATAAGGACCAATGAAATGCAGCGTAAGCTTCCTCGATTTCAGGGCTCTACCAACACCAATTATCGGAGTAACTCTCAAGAACACATGATCATCTTTATGAAATTCCAATGCCTTCCTTCTCTTATCATGAATGATTTTCTGCCGACTCTAACAAGCTTTCATCCTCTCTTGGATCATCTTAATCTTCTCAGTTGTCTCTCGCATAATCTCAAGTCTGAGTACAACACTCTCGCCCGACTCATACCAACACAATGGAGTTCTACACCTCCTACCATACAATGTTTGACGAGCCAAGAGGCGAAGGAAAGGGTGGAAAAGAAGTGTTCCTGGAAAATGTGTAGGGGATATTGTGTCGCCCCAGCGTTGCCGGGAAAGCCTCAGGCGAGCAGACAACTTCGACATGCAAGTCTAAGGCGAGCATAACTATTGGACTTTTATAAAGGTCGTAACTTGAGTTTCCCGACTCCGTTTGACGCGTCATTCAAAGCATTGGAAAGCTAACGCGATGAAATATGTTTTGGTGGAATCAAATGAGTAAAATGATATCTGATTTCATTACTTATAATATGATAAGTTGGATGTTATGTAAGGAATTGGTTATGAAATCTGTATTATGATAACTTCGTGTTGATACAATGATTATGTATGATATTATTGAGTTGTATGAATGGTATGATGCATGTATGAACATTTGGTAGCCGTAATGGCGTGTCGCAATGATGGATGTAGATGTCAATGTGTGTTGTTTTGTTGTATGGTTGTGTCGCATGCATTCTATGTTGTGGACTTTAGTCCTGTTTATTGGCTTCAATATTAGATGGCATGGATTTTTAGTGATATGAACATCATTATTCATGATGTTTGTTGGCTCTTATCCTAGTTGGCATGGATCGGGAGTGATGTGAACTAAATTGTTCATGATATTGGTGGCTCTGGTCCTAGATGGTGTGAATTCGGGAGCGATATTTGTATCACATGCATTGAGTTTGTGAATCGGTCTCATTACATTGTTGTTAACATGATGTTTGAATTGTGATTGGTGTATGTGCCACATGATGATTGTTGATACGTGCGATGAATTATTCGTGATTATGTAGTATTACATAAGAATAATGTTATTGTTATGTGAAGGTGTGAGATGTGGAATACATGACTATGCATGATTTACTTGTTGTATACTTATTATTATGCATTCTCTTATATTGTTGTGATATCTCACCCTTCTGTTGGAATGATGCTTTAAACATCATCGTGCTGATAGTCAGGAGTAGTCTGAGGCTGCAAGGATCCGAAGAGGTTTTTCTTTATTTATTTCGAATTAGTGTCGTTTCTCTGATACGTAACACCAAGGAGATGAACGTTTTATTAATCTGTTGGTTTAAATGATTTGTTTGAATTCTTATGAACTCCTTAGTTTTTGAATAAATGTCGATTTTTACTAGATGAGGATTATTTGATATGAAATATGATTCTTTTCCGCTACTTAATAAAATTGGAAGTTGAGGACTATGATGTTTTGTTCCAGTTCATCGGTAAATTTGTGTTATGTATCTTATAGTCTTTTGAGCAGGTTTAATATGTTTTGAAGCGTATCATCCTAATTGTTTGCAATTGATTTATTATAAAAGAACAAAAATACTCTGATTTTATATTAATATTCTTCGGGGAAATTAGGATGTTACACTAATGTACATAAATGGGTCTCTAGGCAGAGTCCTGATTTATGGTGGAGCCCGTGGTGATGATAGTAAAGTAGAAATCAAAGTATATATCGACTTTGATTATGCAGTTTGTATGGATTCTGTAAAATCTATTTCTGGATATGTTTTCACTATGTTTGGCATAACAATTAGTTTGAAAGCAACATTTTAGAGGGTTGTTGTCTTATCAACAAGTGAAGGAGAATATATTTCCCTCATTGGAGATGCGAAAAAAGTATTGTGGCTTGAAGGTTTTGCTAAGAAGCTAAAACTTCAAGGTCGAGCAATCACTATTAAATGTGACAACCAAAGTGCAATACACCCGTTGAAGAATTCATCCTATCATGGGCGAACCAAGCACATCGATGTGAGACTGTATTTCATTAGAGAAATAATCGAGCATGGAGAAGTTCAAGTGCTGAAGATTTTGACTAAAGACAATGTTGCTGATATGATCACCTAGACATTGTCAAGTTACAAGTGTTTCCACTATATGCAGTTGATAAAGCTGCATGAAGAAAGCTAGTTTATTCTCTTGATGTTGTAGAGTTTGATCCAATGTGGAGATTAGTGGTAATTAGACCGAACTCTAGTGTCGACAAGGATAGCCTCTTGGCTCGACAAAGATTAAGCATGTAGTCAAAGTTTGTTCACATGTTGATGTCGAAGTTTTGCATGTTGTAGTCAAAGCTCGTTCAAGCATGCAGTTGTTAAAATATGCTATGTTGTTAGCATGTCTAATTGGATCAAACAGGTAGTCCAATTATTTAAGTTAGCTTGTTACTTAAGTTAGCTTAGTAGTCTATAAATAAAATGTTTTTCTCAGATTGTTGAGAGAGCGTTGGTTGTTGTTATTCACTTGTAATATTTGAACTCTAATAGAGAAAGTGAATAGTAAAACAGTTATAATCATGATTTTATTTTTCTTCTTTCCTCTTCTCTCTTTCGGAAAACCTAATAAGATTTCTTGTGTTTATTCAAGATACTCAATCTTTTTCATAGTTTTGGTTTTTGACAACACTCAGTTTTTTTTATAAGTATGACGGCACTCCGTTACAACAAGACGAATACATATACATAATTTATTTACCTAATTCGATCAAAAGAATATACTTTAGGAGAGAGATTATTTGTATGATCCTCTATACTTCAAGAATTCATACAAGAAATAACAAGATGAGTTCCATGAAAATAGTCTTCCAAATTCATATAAACAACATTTATTTTATACCTAAGTGTTTTCTAATCTATCCTCCACTTAATATATGAATTCCAATTCTTAGAACAATAAATCATAAGAATCTCTCCATTTGTTTCTCTAAATTTTTTTCAGTTGAGTTTTACCACTCTCAATTGGTGTAATCATTTGAAACATTTTATATATAATATTTTTGTGGTATTTTGGATCGAACTCTAGTATGATCGAAGTACATGCTGTAGTCGAAGAAGGGTCTAGCATGTATTTGTCGATTTTTGCTTGTTAAATTAGGTTTTAGTGTTTAAACCCTAATTTGTTAAGTTAGCTTGATTATTAAGTTAGCTTGTATAATGGGCCTTGTGGAAAAAGCCCATTAGTTAGTATGTTAGGTTTTATTATAAATAGCATACTAGTCTCTCATCATTGCAACACAGCAAATCCTAATTCAGGGTGAGAGGGTTATTTGTTATTCTTGTAAACTTGTAATCTTGTTTTCTAAGAGAAAGTAAAGAAAAGCAGTTATAACCAATTCTTGTGTTCTTCTTCTTCCTTGTTCTTTATTCTTCCCTTATTCTATACTTTGTTATTGGCATTGAATTCACAACAAATTGGTGCGGTGAGCGTGGAGAAGATGCCTTCAACAAAGTATGAGATTGAAAAGTTCACCGGAGTGAATGATTTCGGTTTATGGCGCTTGAAGATGAAAGCCCTACTGGTTCAGCAGGGTTGTTTGGAAGCGTTGAAGGGAGCGACGGCGATGGACGCTGCGTTAACAGAAAGAGAGAAGACGGCCATGATCGAGAAAGCACACAGCGCAATTTTGTTGAGCCTTGGTGATAAGGTTCTTCGACAGGTATCAAAGGAGACGACGGCATCAGGGTTATGGGTGAAACTTGAAAGTTTGTATATGACCAAATCTCTGGTAAATCGACTCTACCTGAAGCAAGCTTTGTATTCATTCAAGATGATTGAAGACAAAGTGTTGGCTGAGCAGTTGGATATGTTCAACAAGCTGATTCTTGATCTTGAAAATATTGATGTAAAGATTGATGATGAAGATCAAGCGCTGTTATTGTTGTGCGCTTTGCCCAGATCACATGCTCACTTCAAAGAAACCCTCTTGTATGGAAGAGAGTCCCTGACCTTTGAAGAAGTTCAATCAGCTTTGTACTCTAAGGACTTGAACGAACGTAAGGAGCATAAACCTTCGACGGTTGGTGAAGGTTTGGCTGTTAAAGGAAAATTCGACAAGAGGAAAGGTAAAAATCAGTCGAAGTCTTATAGTGGTGATGCATCTGGTATTAGATGTTATCACTGTAAGAAAGTAGGTCACACAAGAAAGGTGTGCCCTGAACGCCTGAAAGATCATGGAGGTAAGGATAATGGCAACGCAGCTATTGTCCAAGATGATTTCGAATCATCTGATGTTCTTGTGGTTTCAAGCAACAACTCGTCGAAGGAGTGGATTATGGATTCTGGATGCACTTGGCACATGACTCCAAACAAAGACTTGTTCGAGGAATTATGTGATCAAGATGGTGGATCTGTATTGCTGGGAAACAACAAAGCTTGCAAGATTGCAGGCGTTGGATCTGTGAGATTCAAGCTCCATGATGAGTCAATAAGATTGTTGACTGAAGTCAGGTATGTACCTGATTTGAAGAGAAATTTGATTTCTCTTGGTGAATTCGACAAGAAAGGATATGTTTTTCAAGGAGAGAAAAGTATCCTGAGAGTCATGAAAGGGTCGAAGGAAGTCTTGAGAGGCGTGAAGAAACAAGGCTTGTATACCCTTGAGGCTGAAGTTGTAAGTGGTTCGACAAATGTTGCATCCACGAAACCTTTGTCGAAAACAGAAATTTGGCACATGAGATTGGGCCATGTCAGTGAAAGGGGTCTGGTTGAATTAGGGAAACAAAATCTGCTTGGTGGAGATAAAGTCGAAAAGCTGAAGTTTTGTGAACCCTGTGTACTTGGAAAGTCCTGTAGAATGAAGTTCAACAAAGGCAAACAAAGAACACATGGATCCCTTGATTACATCCATGCTGATCTTTGGGGGCCTGCAAGGTGTCCATCACATTCAGGAGCAAAGTATTTTCTATCCATAGTAGATGACTATTCCAGAAAGTTATGGGTATTCATCCAGAAGACTAAGGATGAAACTTTTGAGAATTTCAAAAGTTGGAAGACTCTTGTCGAAAATCAAACTGGCAGAAAGGTAAAGAGGTTGAGAACCGACAATGGCCTTGAGTTTTGCAATGAGGCGTTCGACAGTTTTTGTGTTGCCTCTGGTATTGCAAGGCACAGAACTACCGCAGGTACTCCACAACAAAATGGTTTGGCTGAAAGGTTTAATCGAACTATTTTGGAGAGAGTTAGATGCATGTTGACTAGTGCGGGATTAAAGAAGGTGTTTTGGGCTGAGGCTGTTTCGACAGCAGCATATCTGATAAACAGATGTCCTTCGACAGCGTTAGATATGAAGACACCTGAAGAAGTTTGGTCGGGACATCCACCAGATCTCGACAAACTAAGAGTATTTGGCTGTGTAGCCTATGCTCACATTAGGCAAGACAAGGTCGAACCTAGAGCTCTGAAATGCATGTTTATGGGATACCCTGAAGGAGTGAAAGCTTATAGGCTATGGTGCCTAGAGCCAGGTCACAGGAGGTGTATCACCAGTCGAGATGTAGTTTTCAATGAAACTGAAATGGCTTTCAAGAAAACTGATGATGTTGACGAAGAGCTGGAACAGGTAGAGATTCCTGTTGAGGTGGAGCATGTTGATGCTGAAATGCGTATCCCAGATGAAGTCGAAGAAGAAATAGAAGATTCTGATGATGTCGAGGAAACTGTTGATGACTACCTATTGTCGAGAGATAGGCAAAGAAGAGTCATAAAACCACCTCAGAGACTTGGATATGCAGATCTTGTAGCTTATGCCTTAATCTCTGCAAGTGAAGTTCTAGACGAAGAACCTAGAGATTATAAGGAAGTTATAAGGAGTCGAATGAAGACTGAATGGCTAAAGGCCATGCATGATGAGATGAAATCTCTTCATGATAATCACACTTGGGAACTAATCAAGAAACCTGTTGGGGCAAGGTTAGTCAGCTGTAAGTGGATTTTCAAAGTTAAGGAAGGAATTGAAGGAGTAATGTCGAAGAGGTACAAGGCAAGATTAGTCGCAAGGGGTTTCACTCAGAAAGAAGGTGTCAACTTCAATGATGTATTTTCCCCTGTTGTGAAGCACAGATCCATCCGAATGTTGCTTGCCATGGTGGCTCAGTTCGACCTTGAACTGGAACAAATGGATGTGAAGACTGCGTTCTTGTATGGTGACTTAGATGAAACAATCCTGATGAGGCAACCTGAAGGGTATGTCGAAAAGGGGAAAGAAGATTATGTGTGCAAACTGAAGAGATCTTTATATGGACTTAAACAATCTCCTCGACAGTGGAATAAGAGATTCGACAAGTTCATGGAACACATAGGCTTCAGTAGAAGTCAGTTCGACCATTGTGTTTACTCCAGATTTCGACCTGAAAATTCATTTGTAATTTTGTTGCTTTATGTTGATGATATTCTGATAGCAAGCAACAATGTCGAAGATGTAATGAGGGTGAAGGCTGAACTCAATAAGGAGTTTGACATGAAGGATCTGGGAGCTGCATCTAGGATTCTTGGAATTGACATTCGAAGAGATAGAAAGCAGTCGAAATTATGCTTATCTCAAGAGGCATACCTACGAAAGATTCTTGACAAGTTTGGTATGTCGAACTCAAAGCCTGTTGTGACTCCAACAAACCCTCAATTCAAGTTGAGTATTGATCAATGTCCCAGTACTGATGTTGAAAGGACCTATATGAATAGCATCCCATATGCTAATATAGTTGGTTCTTTGATGTATGCTATGGTCTGTACTAGACCCGACATAGCATATGCAGTAAGTCTTGTAAGCAGGTACATGGCGAATCCTGGAAAGGCTCACTGGCAAGCGTTAAAGTGGATTCTAAGGTACATAAATGGGTCTCTGAACAGAGTCTTAATTTATGGTGGAGCCTTGGGTGAAGATAGTAAAGCAGCAGTCGAAGGCTATGTTGACTCTGATTATGCAGGCTGTATGGATTCCAGAAAATCTATTTCTGGATATGTTTTCACTATGTTTGGTACAGCAATTAGTTGGAAAGCAACTCTTCAGAAGGTTGTTGCCTTATCAACTACTGAAGCAGAATATATTGCCCTAACTGAAGCTGTGAAAGAAGCATTGTGGCTTGAAGGTTTTGCAAAGGAGCTGAAACTTCAAGGTCAAGGTATCACTGTTAAATGTGATAGTCAAAGTGCAATACACCTGTCGAAGAACTCAACCTATCATGAGCGAACCAAGCACATAGATGTGAGGTTGCATTTCGTCAGAGGGGTAATCGAGCGTGGAGAAGTCCAAGTGCTGAAGGTCTCGACAGATCACAATGCCGCTGATATGATCACCAAAACATTGCCAAGTTGCAAGTTTTTCCACTGTATGCAGTTGATAAAGCTGCATGAAGAAAGCTAGTTAGTGTCTCTTGATGCTGTAGAGTTAGGTCCAAGGTGGAGATTTGTGGTATTTTGGATCGAACTCTAGTATGATCGAAGTACATGCTGTAGTCGAAGAAGGGTCTAGCATGTATTTGTCGATTTTTGCTTGTTAAATTAGGTTTTAGTGTTTAAACCCTAATTTGTTAAGTTAGCTTGATTATTAAGTTAGCTTGTATAATGGGCCTTGTGGAAAAAGCCCATTAGTTAGTATGTTAGGTTTTATTATAAATAGCATACTAGTCTCTCATCATTGCAACACAGCAAATCCTAATTCAGGGTGAGAGGGTTATTTGTTATTCTTGTAAACTTGTAATCTTGTTTTCTAAGAGAAAGTAAAGAAAAGCAGTTATAACCAATTCTTGTGTTCTTCTTCTTCCTTGTTCTTTATTCTTCCCTTATTCTATACTTTGTTATTGGCATTGAATTCACAACAATTTTCATAGATATTTTATAAATATTATTTTCGAAAGAATACTAACACATCATTATAAATGGGATATAACATTAAAGAAAGAAAGAAAAATAGTAATCATTCGTGGCAAGCCATGTTTTACTCCCATTATATGTGCTCTTCTCTACCACCTTTGTGTTCAAAAATAGTAAAACATATTCGTGGCTTCACCTCACTCATAGAAATTTACAATGATTTCGCTATCAAGAAGTTTGTGTTGCCCTTGTTCTTTAGACTTTTAACTAATTAACAAAACAATATCCCACTTTAACAGCTTCATTGCTACAAAGTGTTGTAGAACAGTGTAATAGTTCTAAGTGTTTTGTTTGAGAACATACTAGTAAATCAAAATTGTGTTCTAGGTTTGGTTCTTTAGTTGTATTATTAACCAATAACAATCATGAGGGAGGTTGTTATGGTTGCAGCTGCTGCTACACTTGGGAATCTGTTGTTTGGATGGGATAGTTCAACCGTTGCAGGTATGTGTTTATTAAGACATCTCTTTTAGCATCTATTTTGTGTTGTATATGATGTTACAGCCATTTGTTAAGAATATTTGTATATAGAAAGTCACACTTCGACTATAGTATGTAATTAGCTGCAAATCTCTATATATAATACAGTCTCCATAGTATAATTTAAAGACGCGGTTAACAATAGATCTCAATAACCAAACTAAACAAACATGTTGCTAAAAATCTCTGCAGGTGGAATGAGATACATCAAACATGAATTCCACTTAGAAACTGATCCTTCACTTGAAGGACTAATAGTCTCCATGTCATTTCTCACTGGAACATTTGTAACAATATTCTCTGGCACAGTTTCCGATATGTTTGGAAGGCGTCCGATGTTAATAACATCATCTCTCATGTTTTACTTGAGTGGTTTGATCATGTTGTGGGCTCCGAACGTTCCCGTGATTCTATTATCAAGGCTATTGAGTGGAATTGGAATTGCATTAGCCATAACTATAACTCCTCTCTACATATCTGAGATAGCACCACCTGATATCAGAGGCTTACTCAACACTCTCCCTCAGCTTTCATGTTCTATGGGAATGTTTTTGGCTTATCTCTTGGTTTTTACTATTTCCTTGACGGAATTGCCGAGTTGGCGAGGCATGCTTGCTGTTGTTTCTGTTCATTCTGTTGTTTATTTTTTTCTCGCCGTGTTTTATCTCCCCGAATCTCCTCCTTGGCTTGTAAGTAAAGGTAGAATATCCGAAGCTAAGAGTGTTCTGCAAAGAATTCGCCGCGTTGAAGATGTTTCAGGTGATACTAAATAGGGTTCATTAATGTTTTCAGCATCATTAACTTGAAAATATAATAACATGGATACTGAATTGTAGTTTGCTTTGATTTCATAGGAGAATTAGCTTTGTTAGCAGAGGGAATGAATCCTGGAGGTGAATCCATCATTGTAGAAGAATACATAGTTGCACCAGCAAGTGAACTCATTGCAAACAAGGAAGCAGGGAAAGATTGTATAAAGCTTTATGGACCTAATCAAGGAGAAATTTCAATGATTGCGCTAGTAACCGGACAATGTAGCATGTTATCGCCCGACGGAAGCATGTTTTCCAATGCTTCTTCCAATCTTAAGGACAATATTGTCAATATATTTGAAAGCATGCACGAAAATACTTCCAAACTGTCGAGTACGAGTCATATGGGAGATCATGATAGTGAAAACGTGCACGCTCTATTACTTCCACCTCAAGGTAGTGCTATGGAGAAGGACAAAGGTAATGCTGGAGAAATACCGAAGAACATGGATATTGGTGGAGGTTGGCAATTGGCTTATAAATCAATTGAAGCGACGAATGGTGAAGGAGGATTGCAAAGGGTTTATCTGCATGCAGATTCTAATGCAGTGTCGCGACAAGGTTCTGCTACAACTTCTGGTTATGACTTGCATGCAGATCAAGGTGGTGAAACTTTTCAGGCAGCTGCACTTGTTTGTGATTCAATTCTAAGTAATAAGGATATGAAGATTAAACCAGAAGCTATTCCGAAACGTACAAGTTGGAAAGATTTGTTAGACCCTGGTGTAAAGAGAGCATTAGCTGTTGGAATAGGACTTCAAGTTCTTCAACAGGTATAGTTCTAGTCATGGTTTTAAATTGTTGTTGTGGTTGCGGATGTAGCTGCGGTTATGGGTGTTGCGACTGCTGTCATTGCGGCTATTGCAATGCGCGTTGCGGCCGTTGCAGCGCGGATTCTGATTGGGTGATGCTTGAAATACAACGTTAAGAAACTCGTAATGTTAAGATTTTTCATTACGTTCTAAATAAATTGAGCTTTAGGATTTTGAAGTTTTTGAGATTTGATGAAAGTACTAGAAAAAACATGTGAAATTTTCTAATGTTATGTGTTTTCTAATGCAGTCGGACGTGTGATCTTAAATCACACCTCAATTGCAATATGATGTGGTTGCAAGGCTATCGCATCTGCAATATTGCAACCGCAATTGTGGTTGCAAAGTGCAATTTAAAACCATGGTCCTAGTTGATGAATATCGCATAGTGTCATAATCTAACCATCTAGAAATATAATGTGTGTTGCAGATTTCTGGTATAAGTGGATTTGTATACTATGCTCCTCAAATTCTTGACCAAGCAGGAGTTGGAGCACTTTTGTCAGATTTAGGGATTAGTGCAGCATCTTCTTCTATATTCGTAAATGTCATAACAACATTCTGCATGCTTCCTTGTATAGGTCTTTCCATGAGTTTGATGGATATAACAGGCCGGAGGTATGTTTAAATTGAGACATAGATTGAATTTTCTTGTATTGTATCAATGTCTTATGCAAACTTCATATTGAAGGCGTGTTCAGTGTCCGAACACGTGTCAATGTCACACTGACACAACTCTGGCACATATTTTTAGTTTCACAATAACAGCGTCTCAAAAGCCGAAGCTAGTAGCGTCCACTTTCTGATATATGTTTTTAGCTTCACAGTAACGTCTCCTTGGACAGACGATAACTAGAGTTTGCTGGACACTAATGTTAACATCAAGCTAAGAGGCATCAGCCCTGACACTAACATTAAGCCGACACTAACATACCACGACGCTAACATACCCTAGCGTCCATTTTATGCCTGTTAGCTGCCACTTTGGGCCGACGCCTCTGAGCAATTTTCTTTTAGTACATGGTTATATTCAATTACTCTACTTTCTTAAAATATTGCCACTATCAACGTATCAGTATCGTGTCTGGTGTCTATGTTTGAGTCGTCGGTGTTTAAAGGTCCTAGTGCAATATATAGCTTGTCCACTGATTGTGCTTCTCTTTGATAAATTTCATTATTTATTTTCTAATATGCAGGTCAATATTGCTATACACAATACCAATTATAATACTATCTCTGATGATACTAATACTCAAAGACTTATTTCACCTAAGTTCAACCCTAAATGCAGCACTAACAGCAATATGTGCTATAGTATATGAAAGCATATTCTGCATGGGTTATGGAGTAATACCGAATATTATATGTTCAGAAATATTTCCAACAAGTGTACGTGGATTGTGTATTTCAATTTGTTCACTAACATTTTGGATATCTACCTTGATCATCACTTCCTTATTTCCATTCTTGCTTCAATTCCTTGGTATTACTGGTGTGTTTGGATTGTTTGTTGTTGGTTGCATTGCATCTTGGATTTTTATTTACTTGAAAGTTCCTGAAACAAAGGGTATGCCTTTAGAAGTTATCGTTGAGTTTTTCGCTATTGGTTCAAAGCCTGAAACGCATTGATCTGTCATGATGCTGCAACAAACAGACTCACCTACCACCCAGCCAACAGGTAACGTTGCAAGAATCAAGCTCAAGACACATCGCTTGGGAAGCAAACAGACACACCTGCCATGCAGCCAACATGTAAGGTTGCAAAAATCGAGCTCAAGACACAACACTCGGCAATTATTCTAAATCATTTCTCTCTCATTTACATCACTTTAAATTACCCTACATTTCACTAGTGCATAAGTGAAGTGTAGGAATTTTTTTTTGTTTTGCAATTTATTATCAAAAGATAAGTTTGTTGTGTTTGTGCATAAATTGTTAAGGGCGAATCGAACCATTTGCATTTAATATTCATAAATTGATGAGCTGAATCGAACCTAAAATTAGTGTGGGCTTTAAAATTTTCTTAGTGCAATATTCATCAACATTCTTTTTGTTCAAGTATTGCACCATCTTTTCAACACTAAATATTTCTAACAATTTTTAAGTTCGATTATTCTTAATCATTGACTGCATCACTTAAATAAAGGATTTATTATTTTGTGAAACTTATCAAACAATCCGTCCACAAAAAATTTATGAGATAAACTAGAGTTCAGATATGCAGGAGAATATTACAAGTAAGAGATGGGTGGGTGAAGAAATTGGGCAGTGTAGGCAGCAATACGTCCCAAAATGTAAGGAGGCCAATGTATGTTCAAATGGGCCAACAACACTATCAAATGACACACTATTATTACCGAGCATGCTAGCAGAGGAGAACACAACCCTCAGCGACACAGCAAAACCTCGAAGAACACGAGACACTGAGAAATGAACGAAGAACAACCGCAACAATCGGTAGCAAAAGAACAAAATCACAATCTCCGATTGTATGAGTAACTGAGCTCACACTAACTTTCTAAGCGCTACACATGGATGTTACCAAATCACAAACGGGTCTGGTTCCTCTTGAAAATCGACCTG
This sequence comes from Vicia faba, assembly GCA_948472305.1. Classification (NCBI taxonomy): domain Eukaryota; kingdom Viridiplantae; phylum Streptophyta; class Magnoliopsida; order Fabales; family Fabaceae; genus Vicia; species Vicia faba. The sequence goes on from OX451739.1 coordinate 710,275,523, forward strand.
AAACATTCATCATCAGATCCTCCATCGTAGTCAAGATACATTCTTAATGTGGTGATCAACATATGACTAGTCAGAGATGCGTGGGAAATGTTGGAGGATTCATGCTTGAAAATAGTTTAGATGAATTATTAGTAATGACGTAGCACATGTGTTATGAAAATGATACTGAAATAGTAAAGGATGCAAATATATTACCGTCAAAGCGTCAATAGGGTGCAACTAGCTGTCATCTAACTGGTTTTCTAAAGACAATCTTCCGCTAATTTGGAATACGAGTAAACCAAACAAACAGCTCCTAATTGTACCGATGAATTTGCTCCAAGTTAGTGAAGTATCTAAGGTAAACTACATCCACATAGTAGACACTCTTGTCTATAAATATGTATGTGCCAACCAAGTACAAGAGGTATAACCTCAATGGGTATGCTTTATGATACATAACATGTTCATCATCACCCTTGACATGCATTGCCGCAACCAGATGGTGTGTATATTGACTCTCAAGGAGTCCAAATCTAGAATGACACCCTTTGGTGTCTTCCATCTCCTTTAGGGCATCTTCTGGCTCCATTTTTAAATAGTTCTCCATCATATATAATGTATCATGTCTAGTCATTCCAGAGAGGTCTAATAGTATTTCTCTTATCGGAAGATGTAGTATGCATGACACATCATCCAGTGTGATGGACATCTCATCATGTGGAAGATGAAAAGATGAGATCTCAGAGTGTCATCTCTCAACAAATATTGAAAGCATATCATGGTTAATAGTAGTATAATGAGTCATGCATAAATCTCGCAGCCTAGATAGCGACATGACATCATGAAACCATTATTCCTCAGGCTTCTGCAACCTCACAATCTTTCAGCCATGGTTAATACACTTTAAAGTATCATGGTACTGCAAAAAATCCATCATCGTCAGAAAGTTTGAATATGATAACAAATGTGTTTCAAATAATAAATACAGAAAAAATTTATCTCACCTTTCCACTCGTGCCTAATAGCATGGTCCGCATACAGAGGCATCAGTGATGTGTCATATGGGCCTCCTCCAAATTACTCAAGAATTATTATATCGATAGTAGGTGCATCAACCTAGACAGGTGGGACTTCTGTGGCAGCAACAACTAGCACATGCCTCCTTCGGGAAGACAAAGTCGGAGAAGCCTGAACTCTAGAAGTTGGCGCATCTGCATCAAAAGAACTAGCATCAACTGGTGGTCGCGAGGGTCAAACTCTTTTCCTGTGAACCGATGTATATTGCGACACTCTACCGACCTTTAATCGACCTTGGTTATCAGTCATGTTACCTATAATTAAACCAAACAAACAATACAAAACATAAAAAATCAAACCCAAATGAGTGACATTGAAAATTAAACCAAACAATACAGAGAAACAAAATACATAATTGCACTTCCATATTCTTTGAAAATCAAATTCTAAGAAAATACAGAAGTGCATTGCCGTATTAACTTGTAACTTAGAAAAACGAAAATGATAGAAACGCAGGGTACCAAAAATGCACAAAATGTATTTCTCATTTATATTACCTAACCTAAAAATGACTCTCTCTCTCTCTCTCTCTCTCTCTCTCTCTCTCTCACACACACACACACACACACACACACACACACACACACACACACACACACACACACACACACACACACACACACACACACACACACACACACACACACACACACACACACACACACACACACACACACACACACACACACACACACACACACACACACACACACACACACACACACACACACACACACACACACACACACACACACACACACACACACACACACACACACACACACACACACACACACACACACACACACACACACACACACACACACACACACACACACACACACACACACACACACACACACACACACACACACACACACACACACACACACACACACACACACACACACACACACACACACACACACACACACACACACACACACACACACACACACACACACACACACACACACACACACACACACACACACACACACACACACACACACACACACACACATATATATATATATATATATATATATTACACAACCTATTGTTCCTATCTCTAAATGCTTGTATAGAAAAATCAAATGTGAAAAAAAAAACTTGAATTCAAAAATTTATCATAGGCGTAGTTGATGTTGAGCACTTCAATTGATTGGATGTTGAGATGAAACTTGGATTGAACGAATTGAATGGAGTAGAAATAAAACTTGAATTGATAAAGAAAACTTGCATAACCAAAGATTAAAAAAGACACAATAGAACACGCATAACCAAAGAGTAAGAATAACTTTTAATCTTTTAATTTCGATCTAAATTATCATTCTATAATTTCTTGAGACCAAAACATAATTCCCCTAAATGCATTGTGAAAAGGACATTCACTCAACAATTAATAAAATGAGCCCGATAAGGGTTATCAACAATGCATATAAACTCGTAAGCAGCTTGAAATGATAGATAAATAACTACGAGGCGACAACAAAAGTCCTCAATATGCAAAATAAAAGGCTTAAATAAGGGAAAAGACGACGGAAAATTAACCATGTCATGCTTGTTACTAGGGAATCCCACATGAATCTAAACACATAAATGCTAAAAATATCAAATGAAACTCCAAGAAGGAGGGAAATCATATAATGAACCAACATCAAGCTAAACAACAAGTGATGTTCAAACCGAATAAAAGGCGGACGAAAACCATAATCTTTGAAAAATGTTTAAGCGGTGGAAAAGACAACTAAAAATTAAATATTCCATATTTGTTACTAGCGAATCCCATGAGATTTGATTAATGACACAAAATAATACGGTCATGGGTCGTATTTGAAGATAAGCACACAAATGTTGGAAAGATTGAATGTAACTCTAAGAAGGAGGAAAAATCATATAATGTGTTCTTGCTAAAAACATCATTTGAGTAACCCTCCCGATGTTGGCCAGAAAGGGTCGCAATGGGTAGATTTTTGTAGGTTTGGGGGGGATTTGGGTCCTACGAAGATGACTCGTATTGAACCAAGAGAAATATTTGGCTTATCCCTCTTGCGGGAACCCCTCTATGTATGGTCTATTGAATGTCAGATCAGATCCCTTTTCCATTCTCCAAGGACTCATTCTATAGGCAAGTCTTTGGTCTAATGACCATTAATCTTCTTTCGTAACATTTGTAACCATCCATAAATATTGTAACGTTCGTAACCACCCATAATCACTTATAACATTCATAACCATTATCTATTGAGTTCCGTAACTGCAACCAACTCGGCCAGGCATATCCCAGCCAGGCACAACTAGGCCTGGCACAACCCGACAGGTCTTTAACCCAACCAGGTCTTCAACCCGGCCAAGTCTATAACCCGACCAGGTCCTCAACTCGGCCAACACAGCTAGGCCAGGCACAACTAAGCCAGCACAACCCGACCAACACACCTAGGCCACTACAACTAGGCAAGGGAGCTAGGCCACGGGCATACGATTAGGCTATAGTTAATCATCCTCTATTACCTTAGCATTGATTGATATATCCGATTGTACACGACCCGAAGAATTATGGGGTATAAAACAAGCCCCCCGAGCACGAGTCTGTTTACCGTGGTTTTTGGTAAACAACCGTTGATCCTCCAAAAAGGAAATTACTTCTAGTTACTCGCGGGATCGATCAGATTGATCCCAGAACATATGCTAACTTTTATACTGGGTTAATGTAAAATAAGAAAAGAAGCCCAGGAAGAACGCACGTTCGACCAAAGACAAGATACTTAGTTTTGGAGAGTAAGAAAGTTAATAGAAATGTAGAAATGCAGGTAAAGATGCAGGAAAAGTAACTTAGCAAAATAAGATCAAAACAATGTAAAAATACTTTGTTAATGAAAAGTGGTGTTTCCAACGTACATTACTCAGTTTATCCTTTCTCACACAGCAGGTACTTAGACAATATTTGAGTAATTAGCACAATAGGTTGAACACACGGAAAAAACTACACAGATTTCCTAATTTATACTAAAACTATGTAACTGTCAAGGGATGGTTATGCTCTAAGATGAGGACAAGTGTCCTCTGCATGTCCCTCGACCTCTAGCTTCCAGCCACGTTGCTTTCCTTTGGCTACTGGCGAAACCGTCTTTCCCTCCAATAATTCAAATTCAAATGTCCCTCGCCTTTGGTGTCGACGCGAGGATATTCTCTTCTAGTCGAAGGTCATAAGACCTTCTCAGTCGAAATCTTGAAAGTGAGGCCTGGTCGAAGACTAAAATGTAACTTAGATATTTTCTCTAAGTTATTTCACACGTCGAAACATTCTTCAGCTTGGTTTTATTTATTCCATTTTTTGGTCTGAAACACCAAATATAGTAGGTGTCGAATTCAGGAGCCAACAAATTTTCCCCCAAGAATGTCTATTTCGACGCCAAAAGAAATAACCATTCTTTGATCTTTCCGTTTGACACCTGTCTCTCTTGCTGTCCACAAAGGCCTGACGTGCGCTTTTCGTCTTCCAACAACTTCCGCTTTCAAAAACCCATCATTACTCTTTTTCCAAAATGTCTTTTCCAACTGCCGTTACCACGCTGCCATGATGACCATTATTCCTAGAACCTAGGCAAGCATGTTAAAACGTTTCCCATCATCTGCACGGTAACCGCTCCATGGTCCGCCACGTGCCCCACTATCTTCATAGCATTAAATGGCTTTGACGAGACACATCCCTCTCTGAAGACTATAAATACTCTTGAGCCTCTTCATTTGGAACTTTCTGAACTCTCAGTATTTCCAAGTCTTCTACCTAAAAATACCTTGCATTGTCAACTTCGCTTCTTTCAAAATCTGCAAAAATGGCTTTCCTTTCTAATGCACCAAACAACCCCAAACCTAAAAATGCTGCTGATATCCAAAGCCAACCAGAGATCTTTTCTACTAGCCCTTCTCCTACTTCGACTGATGGGCCACGATTCGTTTCTGAACCTGCGACTAGAGAAAGGCGAGAGGCGTATAATTCTCAGCTTCTCATTCCCATTAGGTACTCTGAAGACATATACGCTATGTCCGGTCCTCTTTCCATATGCATCGAGGACCCTATGAAGAACCGCGCCTTCTTCCCCACTCATCCAAGACTCAAACCCATAAGTTGCGCGAAGAAGCCCAGGGACGATTGATAACACGAAAACGTATCGCTTTTTAGGCCTAATTTACACGAGTTATTTGTACATTTTTTATCAAATAATATGCATCAAGAAGGTATTTTCATTTGTTTCAGGTAAACTATATTTTCCAAGACATAAGATGGCAAATTAGCTAAAAGGAGCAAAACAAGCTAGGAAATGGCAAGAAGAAAGAAGAAAAGGGGCAGTCTGCTAAGAAGCTCACACCAGAAGGGCGTTACGAGCGCAACGCCAAGCGTTGCGAATGCAACACCTCGAGAACACCGTTACGAATGTAATATAACGTGTTACGGACGTAATAAAAATCCTAGCTGTTACGAACGTAATGAATGCCATTACGAACATAACACTTTAAATACTCGGTCTATGCAGTAAACCATGAAGCGGCCACACGAAGTCCACACGACCTCATTTCAACAGCCAAGAATTTAGCGCACGTACGAAATTAATGGAAGAAGACAGTTACAACCAAGAGCCTATATATATGTTGAAGAATTCACTTTGAAACGGTCGGAGATTTTGCTACAGAACCATATTTTTTCCTTCCTGCATTATTTTGTTTACTTGCTTTTAAAACCATTGTATTTCCCTTCGAGCCTCTGAAACTTTCCAGTTCCCAAAAAGTGTTAATTCTTCACATCGAAGGATTAACACACTTAGTTCTATATTTCAATTAATCGCAAAGCTACTGTACGAATTCAAGATTACCACGGCAACATAATTACAGGTTTTTTATGCAATTTGGTTTTATTGTTTATATGTTATGTTAATTATTTTTATGAACTGTATTTTACGTTGCATGTTTGCTAAATACATTATGTCTGGCTAATTTCGTTTGTACCGTTATGTGACTCCTAAGCACCGAAGGAATTTGGTGATAACTTGGCTAAAAACTTATATAAATAATTTCTGGTTTCCACTTTCCATATTTAATTTAACTACCCTTATCACGAGAGTGAAAGGATATTTAACACGATTTTTCCACGAGAGTGGGAAATTAATTAAGGCAAGAACCTGCATGCGAGAGCTGGGGTTTGACCCAGATAGTGGTAACGAAACATTAATTTTTAAATACACGAGAGTGTTTTAACAAATTAATTAAACTCAAGTCGTTTTCAAAAAGTGTTATTAAATTTAAAGTGCATCCACTAGGTTTAGTAGCATAACTTATTTCATGAACACGAGAGTGTATGTCTCAGGTTTTTAAACAATTCGTTTTTACCGAAATACTTTATATGCCAAGTGATTCACCGAGTTCCCGAAGTCTGACTATCACATACCGGTATAACTATTACTATTGTTTTTAATTAAAATCTTTTTCCCCTAAAACCAAATATTCATCGCTTAGTTAAACATTTTTAACACTAGATCGTATGCGATTGATCCTCAGTCTCTGTGGGTTTGATAATCATTTAAAACTAGAACGAATAAACTGTATACTTGCAGTTAGTATCCCGATAGACTCATAAAGTCCCGATCAAGTTTTTGGCGCCGTTGCCGGGGACTGATTAGTCAATTAAGTACGATTCTTCTGTTGCGCGTTTAGACTAGGCAACATAAACCCTTTTTCGATTTGTATGCCAAGGACTTGTTCACAAGGCGAATCACTTGACAAATCGACGGACGAACCTAAACGCATCCTTTCCATAAGACAAACAGTCAGGGATTATTGTTTAAATCACGCTATTCCTTTACCGAAGCCCGAGATCAAGATTGATTCCGAGACAAATTCGAATTCTTCCTCTGAAGCCGAAATCAATCCAAATGTAGACATGGCCGAAGAACGAAGGACCCGTCCACTGAAGGAGTACGCAACTCCATCACAACAAGAACCCCACAATAGCATTGCTACTCCAGCAATTAATCGAAACGATTTTGAGTTGAAACTGTCATTGATATCAGCTATCCAACAACGCCAATTCTCTGGAAATCCTACCGAGGATCCAAATGAACATCTTACGAAATTCGTTCAATTTGCCGACACAGTTATAGCAAATGGTGTTAGTAAAGATGCAATAAGATTACGTCTTTTTCCTTTTTCGCTAAGAGATAGAGCTTGGGCTTGGTTGCAATCCTTGCCGTCAAATTCCGTCACTACGTGGGAAGGACTTAACACTGTATTTTTAGCATGATACTTTCCCCCAAGCAAGACTGCTGCATTAAGAGCTCAAATCAACAGATTTAGGCAGAAGGATACTGAATCGCTATTCGATGCATGGGAACGCTACAAAGATATGATGTGAATGTGCCCACATCACGGATTAGAAAACTGGCTGATTATCCATACATTTTACAATGGACTCTTGTACAACACAAGACTCTCAATAGATGCCGCCGCAGGTGGTACACTGATGGACAAGCCTTACGACAAAGCTAACCAACTCATTGAAAATATGGCTCAAAACCACTATCAGTGGGGAGGAGAAAGAACACCCGTGGAGAAAACTCCAACCAAAAGTGGGATGTACGAGATTAGTAGCTTAGATAAAGTTAATGCTAAGGTAGATGCTCTTACCCAAAAGATAGAAAGCTTGACCTTACCTCCTGCAGCCATTGTGGCTGCCGTAACCCCAAACTGCGAAGTTTGTGGAGTTCCTGGTCATGTTGGATCCGAATGTCAAATCCTAGCAGGAATATCAGTTGATCAGGTGAATTACGCTCAAGGTAATCCTTATGCTAGTACCTATAACCCTGGTTGGAAAAACCATCCTAACTTCTCGTACAAGAATAATAATGCTTTATATGCACCTGGCCAAGCACCCGTTGTACCTCCAGGCTATCAAAAACCCGTTGCTATTGTTCCTAACATTCCTAGGAAGTCTAACCTTGAAATCCTAATGGAATACTTTATTACTACTCAAGCTCAACAAAACAAAGAATTCCTCAATCAAAACATTCACACCGGTGAACAATTGAAGCAATTAGCAAGTAAGGTAGATGCCCTAGCAACTCACAATAAAATGTTAGAAACCCAAATCTCCCAAGTAGCACAACACCAAGCTAGTTCTGCCGCACCTGCTGGTACGTTTCCTGGACAACCACAACCCAATCCTAAAGGACATGCTAATGCTATCACATTACTAAGTGGGACAACACTTGATGGACCGGTAGATCCTAGACTCCAAAACCCGACCATGTATCAAAAACCTGAAAAGGAAGCAGAGAAATCGAAGGAACAATCTGAGAATGTAAAGGAAGATGCAAACGAGAGCGGAGAGGTTTCAGATAAACCTTACGTACCTCCACCGCCATATAAACCACCAATTCCATACCCTCAAAGACTTGCAAAATCCAAAAACGAGGGACAATTCAAGAAATTCGTAGAACTTCTGAAACAACTAAACGTCACTATTCCGTTTACAGAAGCTATAACTCAAATGCCGTCATATGCTAAATTCCTAAAAGAAATACTGTCTAATAAGAAAAAAAATTGTTGAAAATGAAACCGTTATGCTAACTGCCGAATGTAGCGCCATAATTCAAAATAACATGTCTCCAAAGCTAAAGGATCCTGGTAGTTTCTCCATACCATGTGTAATTGGAAAATCTGTCATAGACAAAGCTCTATGCGATTTAGGAGCAAGTGTTAGTCTAATGCCCTTATCTATTTGTGAGAAGCTCAAACTAGGTGAAATGAGACCTACCAAGATGTCCCTACAACTAGCCGACAAATCAGTCAAATTCCCTGTTGGTATGCTAGAAAACATTCCTGTCCGAATAGGACAATTTTACATACCTACTGACTTTATAATAATGGACATAAAGGAAGATTCAAATATTCACATCATATTAGGAAGGCCATTTTTAGCCACTGCATGAGCCATTATCGACGTTAAGAAAGGAAAGCTTACCTTCGAGGTAGGAGAAGAAAAAGTAGAATTTATTCTTTCCCAATTCTTCAAAGCCCCTACTATAGATGACTCATGTTATTTCCTAGATATTATTAATGAATGTGTCAAAGAACTAGAAAGCCAAGAAGACACCTATTATGGGATATTGAAAATTCCGACACCAACTATTTTCGAGGATGATGACTGGAGACGGGAATATCACGATGCCAACCTAAGCGAATGTTTCTCCTTAACACCCGACCCTACCCCAACTGATAAGAAAACTGGTATAGAACTTAAAATGTTACCTAAAGATCTAAGGTATGAATTTTTAGATAACGAACTCTAACGGCCAGTTATAGTCAATTCCAATTTAGGGAAGATCGAAACCGAAAAACTTCTTAATGTGTTAAGGAAGTATCCAACCGCGTTAGGATATAACATATCAGATCTAAAAGGAATAAGTCCTTCTGTCTGTATGCACCGAATTATGCTAGAAGAGGATTGCAAGACTTCTAGAGAACATCAAAGACGAATAAATCCTATCCTAAGTGAAGTCGTAAAGAAAGAAGTGCAGAAACTACTAGAGGCAGGCATCATATACCCGATATCAGATAGCAACTAGGTCAGTCCAGTTCACGTAGTACCTAAGAAAGGAGGTGTTACGGTTATAACAAACCCAAAAGGTGAATCGGTAGCACAACGTACCCAAACAGGATGGAGGATGTGTATTGATTACAGAAAACTAAACAAAGCTACGCGCAAGGACCATTTCCCATTACCATTCATAGATCAAATGCTCGAGCGTTTAGCTAAACATTCCCATTTCTACTATCTTGACGGATACTCAGGATTCTTCCAAATTCCCATTCATCCTGATGATCAAGAGAAAACTACGTTCACATGCCCCTATGGTACCTTTGCATACCGAAGAATGCCATTTGGACTATGTAACGCACCTGCAACTTTTCAACGATGCATGATGGCGATTTTTGCAGACTTTTTGGATGGAATTATGAAAGTATTCATGGACGATTTTTCTGTCTGCGGAGAAATTTTTGACGGATGTTTATCAAATCTTGAGTTGGTACTGAAACGCTGTGTCAATGTCAACCTAGTGCTCAACTGGGAAAAATGTCACTTCATGGTGAGACAAGGAATTTTGTTGGGTCACATTGTATCAAACAGAGGGATTGAAGTCGATACCGCAAAAATCGAGATTATCAAAAACCTTCAACTACCTAAAACAGTTAGAGAAATAAGAAGTTTTCTAGGACACGCTGGTTTTTACCGACGTTTTATAAAAGATTTCTCTAAAATCACTAAGCCGCTAACTGAACTATTGATGAAAGACGCCGAGTTTATTTTCGATGATAAATGCTTAAACACATTTGAGACGCTTAAAGAAGCATTAATTTCAACACCTATAATGCAACCTCCTGATTGGAACCAACCATTTGAAATAATGTGCGATGCGAGCGATTATGCTGTAGGCGCAGTCCTAGGACAACGCAAGGATAAAAAGCTTCACGCTATTTACTACGCAAGCAGAACACTTGATCCCGCACAAATGAATTACGCCACTACGGAAAAGAAACTCTTAGCTGTTGTATTCGCGTTGGACAAATTTCGTTCCTACTTAGTAGGCGCCAAAATCGTTATTTACACGGATCATGCTGCAATCTGATACTTGCTAAGTAAGAAAGACGCCAAACCAAGACTACTCAGATGGATCTTACTCCTACAAGAGTTTGACTTGGAAATAAAAGACAAAAGTGGAACTGAAAACGTAGTAGCAGACCATCTATCAAGATTGGATGGAATCCAAACCGAGAGTGTTCCCATAAACGAAGATTTCCCATATGAACGCCTTACTGCTAAACTAGAGATAGCTCCTACCGACAATTTAGATCAATGCGATAAACATTTAACAACTGCGGTAGTATAAGCCGTCTGTACCAACACCACATTACCATGGTACGCTGATTTTGTTAACTACTTAGTCGCCGGTGTTTTACCACCCGATTTAACGTACCAACAGCGAAAGAAATTCTTCCATGATCTTAGACACTACTTTTGGAATGAACCACTACTCTTTAAAAGAGGCGCCGATGGTATCTACCGTCGCTGTGTTCCTAATGATGAAGTGGACGACGTCATTGCTCATTGCCATTCCGCCCCTTATGGTGGACATGCTAGTACTTCGAAAACTTGTGCAAAAATACTTCAAGCTAGTTTTTTTTGGCCTGCCTTATGGAAATACGTCCACGTAGCAATTATGAACTACGATAGATGTCAGCGCACAGGAAATATATCTAGACGTGACGAAATGCCGTAAAAAGGGATTCTCGAAGTCGAAATTTTCGATGTATGGGGAATTGATTTTATGGGACCGTTCCCTGCATCCTTTGGAAATTTGTACGCTCTGAAAACATCATCACAAAGCTGGTGAAGGCTTTTTGAAATTGCTGACCCTAATCAGTCGGAGTCAACAAGGCTAATCTGGTACTTCGACCCTCCTATTCAGGATTTTTGGGGCCTCTTCATTTATCTTATTCTTTTGAGGAAGAAAATATTCGAAAGTGGCGTTAAGCCAGAGTTGAAGAAGCCAAAAGGGGCCAGAGATGAGCAAGCTTACCCTATCTCCAATGAATTTGTGTTGAGTCACACCATTGCTGATGGACTCATACAGGTTGGCCAAGATCAATTCAGCCAAACAGAGAAGGTAACCATGGTGAAGTTGTGTTGCAAGCATAAGCATATTCTTAGTTACTTGGAGTGACTTAGTACAGAAGACGAAGCGAGATAGCCACATAGCCAAGAAGGCTATATGTTCCACCTTCGACACAGTGCTGCAAGATTTATCATGAAAATGATTGATAAATGTGGTATATGTGGGCTTCGTGGCTGAAAACCCAATGGCATCCTCAGATAAATCTTCTGGGTTGAAGTAATCACCAGTCGGTCGAAGACCGGTAATTGCTGTTATATCAAAAAGGGTCGGGGTCACCATTCCATAAGGAAGATGAAATGTGAAATGGGTGATGTCCCAGAAGTATAATGAAGACACTAACATGAGAGGGCAGTAAGATAACTATGTCTTCGACAGCATCACCAGGTCATAGATCCCCATTTCTTTCCAGATTGGGGTTTGCACCTTCTCCATTTTGTTCAGCCAGTCTGAGTATTCTGAAGAAAGGCTAGGGCATGATCGAAAGATCCTATTCCCTTTATTCATGAACTGAAGATTAATATCTTCCTTCGTCTGAGCATATTATTGATTGGCTGGGGTTGCATCCTCAGGATCATTCCTGGGTTTCTTTGCACAGCCTATAGGCTTAAGCCTAGGGTGAGTCGGAAAGAAAGCACTATTTTTTGTGGGATTTTTGATGCATGCAGACAAAGGGCCAGACATGGCATATATATCCCCAGAATACCTGATGGGGATGAGGAGCTGGGAGTTGTACGCTTCACGCCTTTCTTTGGTCATAGGTTCAGAGACGAACCTTAGCTCCTGAATCGAAGTAGGAGGAGAACTTGTGGGAAAAATCTCCGGTTGACGCTGTACGTCAGAAACATTCTTGGGCTTAGGGTTGTTTGGAGCATTGGAAAGGAAGGCCATTGTTATGAGTTGGTGAGAAACGAAGATGGTAAAGTCACTAAGGTATAAGGTATTTTTCCGCAGAAGAGATGAAGAATTCTAAGTGTTGTGAAAGTTCCAAAAGAGAGAGCTCAAGGCTATTTATAGTGCTCAAGGAGAAGTGTTTCTCGTCAAGGTCATTTAATGCTATAGACATAGTGGGGCACATGGAAAGCAGTGAAGCAGTTATCGTACAGGTGATGGAGAATGTTTGACATGCTTGCCTAGGTTCTAGGAGTAATGGCCATCATGGCAGCATGGTAACGGCTGATTAAAAAGACATCTTGGGAAAAGAGTAATGATGATTCTAAGTGTGGCAGCTGTTGGAAGATGAAAAGTACATGTTAAGCCTTTGTGGACAAAAAAGAGACAGGTGTCGAATAGGAATATCAAATAATGACTATTTCTCTCGACGTCGAAGTAGACATTCTTAGGGGGCAATTTGTTGGCTCTTAAATTCGATACCCACTGTTGTACCCCAAAATTTGCCCTCTCCTTTCCTCAACATTTTCTCATCACTAGACCCTTGGAGCTCAAGATCAAGTTAGGGTTTGCTCTGCTCAAGACTCCTCCTTGCACTGTTGACCCAAATTAGGGTTTGAGTTTGCACAAAGATGTTTTGACCTAAAATGCCCAAAATGACTTTCATGCTTCATGTTGGACTCACAAGTTTATCCATACCAAGTTTCAAGCCTTGATTCCAATCTTTGCCCAGTCAATTGGACAGTTGACCTAGAAATCAGTTGTATTGGGGAAAAAGTCAACTGTGGCCAATTAACAGTCAAACCTCATGAAATTTGACCCTCATCAACATTATGAACTCATATGGACCATTTGATCAAGTTTGGATCACAATTCCACAAGAAATTTGATCAGATCACCAAAAGGGCAAAATGGTCATTTTTAGGGTTTTGACTGCACAAAGGCAATTTTTGACTGTTTGACCTAACCAATGGCAATTCAAGCTCACATATGGACTCAAGGACTCAATGAAATGGTCTTGACACATTCAACAAGTTCAAAAGATCCCAAATGTACAAGATTGACAGATGAATTTTCCAGTCAACTGATCAAAATTTGACTGTATACTGAAAAGTCAAACTTTGACTTTTTGGTCAAAATCAAGTGTCAAGATTCATTTTTCATCAAGACATGTCAAATTATGAAACTTGTTCATCAAGAAATCAAAAATTACAAATTAGGGTTTGAAATGAAGAAATTTCATAACTTAGAAATTTTCTAAGTTATGAAATTTCCTAATTTTTTCCTAACTTTGTCCCATTTTTTCATCAAGATGTATTTGGATTAAAACCAAACTCAAAACATGAAAGTTATAGTCCATTGCAAAATCTACAACTTTGATTCACAAAGTTTCCTCAAAAGAAGCTTGTAGCTCAAGTTATGATTTTTGGAATAGGGGTGCAAAACATTCTTAACTTAGAAATTTTTTGACCTATTTTAGGCAGGATTTTTGCCTAACTTCATGGCCACTTTTCACATGCTTCCACTTGGAATTTCAACTTGCATTAAAAAGATGGATTGTATTACACATTCCAAGCTTTCCAAATTATCCAAGAACTCATCAAACACCCTTGTGGTTAGGGAGATTCGAATTTGTAAAGATGGGCAAAAGTCACTTTGTTCATGGCCAAAGGCATGTTCATACACTATGCATTTTCAAACTCAGCTTGCACAAACTAGATTACAGGCCTTTTATCTCATCCACACTCAATAATTTAATGCATATCCTTTGTGTTCATGTCTTGTTTTATGTATTTAACCATTACATACAAGATTAAGCCATATTTGGAAAAAGCATTTTAGCCATTTTTGAAAAGATCAACTTTATGTCAAGTTTACAATCTAAGAAGTACAAAGCAGATCTTTTGGGCACAAGATTATGGACTAATCCCACTGATCAAGGAGAGAAAAGGCAGCATGCTTGAGGGGCCTGTGGTAGCCTATAATCAAGTTTGACAAACTTTGCTTAGATAAGAAGAAACTTGCATTTTGAACAACAACTCACATTCCTGCAAGAACTAACTCAAGCAAACTTTGTGAACACATTTGATACTCCATAACTGACCTAGAACACGAGCCCTTGACCCTGAATACCTCCTCATCCATCAAAGCACCTTTTTTCTGCAAAACAGAGTCCCTGTTGCAGATTGACCTCCACGGTTCATTTCCCTCGTGCGTTTTCATCCAAACCAGTTCAAACACATTCCTTACCATCCATACAAACTATCCCAAGCCTTGGAAACAGACTGTAACACCTCTAACCAAGTGTGCCATTTTCACTTTTCTCTCTTGCAGGTTGACTTCCATGGATTGATTCAGAAGGATTCAAGGCACACCAAGCATAGAGGAAGTATCCTTGGACCTCAGGCAAGCTGTACAAATCCACAAATTCCATTGAAAGTGCCTCCATTGTTGCACACGATTCAAGCTGAACAGGTAAAAGTTTGAACTTCTATCTCTCTATCCAAGCATATCTAGGCTTAGGTTTGTG
Organism: Vicia faba; assembly: GCA_948472305.1. Lineage (NCBI taxonomy): Eukaryota > Viridiplantae > Streptophyta > Magnoliopsida > Fabales > Fabaceae > Vicia > Vicia faba. Next base: position 710,290,730 of record OX451739.1, read on the forward strand.
AAGAAGTTATGTCCTACTCATGACCCTGAAGCTACCCATATCATTACTTTTCATTTATGTTGTGTGTACTGAGAGAATTTTGAAACTGAACATCTGAAAAAAGCTAGGTCAGGAATTGGGGGAGGAGAAATTCTCTCTCATTTCTGAGAGTTAGAACGACTTCTTTATATGTTTAGAATCGTGACATGATGCTCTATAATGTTTATGTTGTGAGTTTTTGTTAAAAGTCAAAGAATCAAGAGATAGCAGGGATGGAAGAAAACGCGCGTTTTTGTTTGAAAATGGCTGGAGGTTGAAGACAAGCTTGCCTTGGGCTGGGCCTGATCTGTTTTTTCTGTTTGCACCACATTTTTTCACTTACACCCCCTTGGCCCATTGTGTGTTATTTTTATCATTTTTGATTTTTTCTTTTTGTTTCTGACTTATTATTTTTTGTCAAAACATAAAAAATATTAAAAATATTTTTTCACCCATTTTTGCATTTTATTTTGAATTTATTTGCTTTATTTATACTTATACATATAAAATAACATATATACTTTTATTTAAAAATACAAAAAAATAATACAAATACATTTTATTTTCTGATTTTATTTTGTTTTATCTTTTGAAAACATTTCCTTAAAATATACCTTTTTTTATATAAATAATAAATATTTTATTTTTTGTATATATTTAATATGTTTAATATATAATATAAATACTTATATATTTATTAGAATATTTAGGATAAAAATACAAAATAATACATTTTTCATTTTTATTAATATTTGACCTCAAAAATTACTTTTTATAATATACTTCTTTATTTATTTATTTTTTGTATATAATTAATAAATATTGTATATGGTATAAATAATAAATACTATTTATTTACAAAATTAGGGTTTTGCCCTAAACCATGAAAATATCCAAAAATTAACCTTTTTTTTATTTTTATTTCACTTGTAAATATTCACATACACTTACACAAATACATTGATACATACACATTTGCTTTATTCTTATACATTACTATACATTATATTTTACATTTGAGATCGCAATTCGATTTGGTTGTAAATTATTTGGACACTACTCTCCTATTAAAGTCTCATCCCCATTTGAACATTTGTACCCCCATCCCCATGATTATTTTGTAATAATTTAGAACTTTAAATTCCGCATTTTAAAGCTTTCTAAATATGCCATGATAGACTTAGGGTTTGTATGCAAATAAAAAATGACAAATAGCTTGACCTAATTCAAAGACAAAAAAGCATGAAAATGGACAACACCAATCACACTTGCACCCCTAGGGTTACTCCACTTGTTGCCTTTAATAATAGGCCATGTTGCATGTTGGGTGTCTTTGGCAAAACAAAACAATTCAAATGATCATAGTCCCTCGATGACGCTTTCGAAAGTTGCCTAAAAATGATCAAGTCCCTTAAAGGAAAAATTGCCAAAGACACTTGGCACTATTGCATTCATGGTCTAAACGATGACCCGCGCCCGTCCCGTTAACATCCTAACACAAGATTGTCCACCAAATACAATGGTGGAACAATACTGTTAAAAGGGTTAAAACATAGGGAAGATCTTTGAGAAATTTAGGGTAGATAGCTCTTGGTTACTTGACCAATCTTGCAAAACAATCCTTGCCATTTTTCAAACACATCACAACACACTTTCAAAACAACTTTCAAAAACATTGAAAACTTTTCAAAAGACAAGTACACCTTTGTATACATTCAAACATGGATCATTACAAAGGTTGCCATCACAATGGCCTCTTTTCAAAACATTTTTCAAACCCACACACAAAGCACCATTTCAAACAATTGAAAATGCAAGGCAAGTGATCTAAGCAAGTAACTAAGAGCCCATGGATAACCATGGATAGAAAGGGTGCTAATACCTTCCCTTTATATAATCTACCCCCCGAACCCAAGAAAACATCTCAAAGGTTTTTGCTGTGCTTTTTAACCTTTCCTTAGGATAAAATAAAAAGTCGGTGGCGACTCTTGCTCAACCGAAACATTTGCGAAAACAAAAGCAAAACCCAAGTCAGTTCTCCCACCATATCACACCCACGATAAATTGGACACATGGGCCAAAAATAGAGCAAATGAAGCCAAGCTGGAAAATGCTTCGACGAATGAAAAAACTTAGAGAAATATCTGAGTTACAAATTGGTCTTCGACCAGGCATCGCCATCAAGCCTTCGATTGAAAAGGTCCTGTGACCTTCGACTAGAAGAATAACCCTCGTGTCAGCATCAAAGGTGAAGGATATTTGAATTTGAAGAAGGGAGGGAAATGCAGTTCGCCTAGCAGTTAAGGGAAAGCGACGTGGCAGGAAGATAGAGGTCGAGGAGCATGCAGAAGACACTTGTCTTCATCCTAGAGCAAGGCAACCCCTCGACAGTTACATGATTTTAGTATAAAGATAGGAAGTTTGTGTAGATTTTCCGTGTGTTCAACCTTTTATACTAGTCACTCAACATTATTCAAGTACCCGATGTGTGTGAAAGAATAATTGAGAATGTACGTTAGAAACACCACCTTTTATTAATCAAATCTTTTATATTGCTTTGATCTTCTTTTTGCAAAGTTTACATTTCCTGCATTTTATCTTCATTTCTATTTGCTTTCCAAAACCATAAACACCAACTTCCTGGTCGAACGTGTATTCTTCCTAGATATTAACTTTTACATCAAACCAGCACAAAAATTAGCATATGTTCTGGGATCAATCTGATCGATCCCGTGAGTAACCAAAAGGGCTTTCCTTTTTGGAGGATCAACGATTGTTTACCAAAAACCACGGTAAACACCAACGAAGGCATCTTGTTACCCCCGAGTTATTGCATCTTCGCTGCAATAAGGTTTATGGGAACTTCGGAACTGCGCCTTTGTCGGTGAAGTCCATTCATATCCTCACTGGGATACATGGTGACAGAGGTTATGAATCTCCGATAACCTCTTACCTAGCGCGCCAAGGTCGACGATATCTTTATCGGAGGTTATAGAAACACCAAAGTCTAGATCTTCAGCGGGTACCCGACTTCGTCACAATAGTATTTATCCCAGTTGTCGGTGTAGTTCCTCCAATACACTAATTCAGGCATATGTTAGAAGTAACGACGTCAGATGCCAAGGTCAATCAGGGTTCGATTCTCGAAATGCTCAGTGACTTGAGATAGATCCCAATTCATCAACTAGTGAGACACATATGGAAATCATGTAATTCATGATGAATATGAGTTCCTCTCCTCGATCTATTATCTTACCAACACCTCCACAGATTTCTTCATTAGATCCGAATAGATAGCCATGTGGCCTCCAAAGATCACCAAGAAACATATTTACTAAATTGGAAGATGAACCTCACAATACCGTCATTGTGAGTAAATTAGTATTGTAATGAGATTAGTGTGGCTAGGTTATTTTTATCGGGCCTCCACGGTGGACGCCAAATGTTCTTGTTAAAAACATCATTTGAGTAACCTTCCTGATGCTGGTCAGGAAGGGTCGCAATGGGTAGATTTCTGTAGAATTTAGGAGGATTTGGGTCTTACGAAGATGGCTCGTATTGACCCAAGAGAAGTGTTTGGCCTATCCCTCTTGCAGAAGCCCCTCTATATATGGTGTATTGAATGTCAGATCGGATCCCTTTTCCATTTTCCAAGGACTCCTTATATAGGCAAGTCCTTGGTCTAATGACCATTAATCCACTTTCGTAACGTTTGTAACCGTCCATAAATACTGTAACATTTGTAACCACCCATAATTACTTGTAACATTTGTAACCGCCATCTATCGAGTTCCGTAACTGCAACCAACTCGGTTAAGCACAACCTGGCCAGACATATCCCAGCCATACACATTTAGGCCAATCACAACTCGACCAAGTCTTTAACCCGACCAAGTCTTCAACCCAACCAAGTCTACAACCCGACCAGGTCTTCAACCCGACTAACACAGCTAGGCCAGGCACAACTCGACCAAGCACAACTAGGTCAACATAACCCGACCAACACAGCTAGGCCAACACAAATAGGCCAGAACAACTAGGCCAGGCAGCTAGGCCACTGGCATACGACTAGGCTATAGTTAGTCAGTCTATATTACCTTAGCATTGATCGACATATCCGATTGTACTCAGCCCGCACAATTATGTGGTATATAACATCCTATATACAATTTGTTTATATTAGCTCCAAAATGACCCATCTCTTTCGAAACGACGAGACCTTCAGGAGAAAACCATAGAGAATCACTCGTGATCACGTGTCTAAGAAAGGGAGTATGTTAATCAATTTTTCCCCAAAAAAACCATGTGTTCGAATATTTCTTACAACATCCCTCACAAATGAAACATTTAAAAGAAATCACATTGCAAATCAAGCGATCTTACCCACCTAGCATAGTAAGTTCAGAGAATAAAGTCTTATTCCCATAAATCAAAAACCCTAGTTTTATATTTGGAGAAACATGAACACCCAATATTTTAGAGGAATCACAATTTCTTATAAATGAGTAAAATAGAACGCCACAAATAAGAAATCAAGTTCATATTTAAAGAATCCACAAGAAACTCGTCAGAAGAAAGAAGTCACAATAAGTAACGAAGATTTTGATATGGAGTAATATAGAGAGACTTCGAATACAAGACTGTCAATATTTAACCATATTTAACAAGACTGTCAATACAAGACAACTCAACGTGAAAGTTCTTCAAATACAAGACTGTCAATATTTAACCATATTTTGTTTGAGACAAATTTTCTTGTTGAAAAGAATGATTCACATTAACACTGGTAACAATTCCACATCTCTCAAATATGAATGGAGCGTTAAAATATTAATCTTTATTTGACAATAATCATTGCACTACAGAGATCATCTTCAATTTTTCAACACAAAATAAATTTTTTTCTCGTTTTTTTGACATTGATCATCATTTGAATTTAGATGGACCACAGTAATAATTCAATTGATATTACTTTGTCTGATTTATTTGTGTAAAAACAATAAATACGCTATGTTTACATAGGTGTGAATGAATATTTAGAAACAAGCCATAGGATAATAGAAAACTATAGTTGGGCAGCTTTACAAATTGAAAAAGAGATGGGTAGGTGAAGAAATCGGATAGTGTAGGTAGCAAATCATCCCATAATGTAAGGAGCCCAACCTAAGCCCAAACGGACCAACAACACTACCGAGCGACCCACCGTTACTACCGTGCACCCCAGCAGAGACAGCAAAACCTCGAAGAACACGATACAGTCAAAATGAACGAAGAACACTCCATACCAATTTGAGTAATTGACCCCATACCAATTTTCCAAGTGCCACAAATGGATGTTACCGAATCACAAACGGATCCAGTTTCTCTCGAAACCCGACCCGGAATCTTCATCATCGGATCCTCCACCGTCGGCAAACGCACCCTCCTTTCCCGTAACCGCCTCTTTCAGTTTTCCTCCGTTCATTTTACTCGCACCTTTCAATTTTTATAGGATTGTTTATTTAGGTAGTGAAATTTCGTTGACGTTTTGTTTTGTTGATGCTGAGTATAGGATTGATATCTGTTGATTCTGAAGATGCATTTGATTCGGCTTCTGAAGTAAATGTTCATGGGTATGTTTTTTTATTTTTTTATTTTTTTTATTTTTATGAATGATTTAATTTAAATGATTGTTTTAGGTTATGTTTTTGAGTTTTTGTTGCTGTGTAATTTGATTATGGAATTATCAATAGGTGGACTATTAACAATAAATATTATACTGCCGATGTTGCTGTTTGGATGGCTCATCTTCATGACGGGTTTTCTGTCGAGAATGTTTCCGGGTTTGATCAAATGACGGCTTTGGTGATGGTCTTTGACATGAATGATGTTAGTTTCTAAACTTTTGTTTTTATCGTCGCCAATTTGTACTGTTTTTTCTGCGTGTTGTTGATTGTATAGTCCTTGAGGAATGTCTTATGGTCGGTGCTATTGTTTAGATTTGATATTCTTGTGCCCAAGAATGGTAGAATTGTTATTTGAATGACTCCATCTCTTTCAAAATTAGTATTGTTTAAAGTTTTTTCATACGGATTAAGAAAAAATACTTAATGAATGAATAAGTATAACAATTTTATGAAATTTTCCTCCTTAACTATTGACTATTAACCGTTGTCGTAAATACATAGTTGGATATAATTACTTGAAAGCGATTATAATTACTTGAAAGCGATGCTCACAACATTAATTTAGGGGTTAAACCAGAGTAGTCAATCCTGGATAGCGGGATAGCCGCTATTTGATCATTTTTTGGATGAATTACATGAATAGTAATTATAAGCATATGAAGTGAGAGAGGTGAGGGACGAACTTGTGTTTTTTCTTTGGAATGGCTAAAGCGCAGAAATGTTGGTGAAGGAAGGTTAGGGTTGAGTCTCGACTCAATTTTCATTCAAAAACCCAAAATTACTCTTAAAATGTTTTAAATTTAAAGGGGTAATTTTGGTTTTTCAGAAGGGAAAAGAATAGCGGGACAAAAATAGCTCTGCCCCCACTACCCGCCATTTACCCTATAGTGGCCGCTATAGTGTTCTGCACTGCTAAGGCTCTTTCCATAGCAGCCAGCCTCCACTCCGCTCCGTTATAGCGGGATAGCGCCGCTATTGACTACTCTGGGTAAAACTAGGATACATTAATTAATGTTACATTAGAAATATATAATGACACTTATTTTGAAAAAAAAATTATTTGCTTAAACAGCGTATATTTGGAACAGAATGAGTACTTTTTGTTTTACTTGTGGGTTGAGTATTCATAAGGCAGTAAAATGTGTATGTAATGTATAGTTATTTTTCTCATTATGTGCAGTTATCTTCGCTAACTGCACTTCAAGGTTGGGTCTCACACACTGATATTCAAAACTTTGAGATATTACTATGTATTGGAAACAAAGTAGATCTGGTTCCAGATCATCCGGTTCATGTTGAATACAGAAGACGGATGCTGAAACTCGAAGACTCTTCTGCGAATGAATTCTCCGAGTATGGAATATCTGAATCTGAAGGAACTAGTTTATTGGGGAGTGAAGAACCATCCTGGGACATTAGAAAGTCATGTTTGGAATGGTGTGCTGAGCAGAACATTGAGTTCATCGAGGCTTGTGCTTCTAATGCCGATTTTGACAAATGTAAAACTTTGCATCCTTTTATATTCATCTGGTTTATAACATACTACACAGTACACATAACTCAGACTCTTTCCGTTTTATATTGATCTGGTGCAATTTTGTTACATGTATAATCTTATATCTTGACAAAAAGAAATGTTGTTTACAGGTTTGTCTGTAGACGGTGATTTACAAGGAGTTGAGCGCCTCTATGGGGCACTTTCCGCGCATATGTGGCCTGGGATGGTACTGAAATCTGGTGAAAGGATAAGCCAACCATCATTTCCAGAGATAGAAGGTCGGTCTCTATTTATTTTTATTCTTTGCAGCATGCTCCTAGTAATTTAAAATAAATGTGTACTAATTTTGGGTTATCCTTTTTCTGTTCGTCAGAGATATCTTCGGAAGAATCTGACTATGAACAAGAGTATGAAATTTTATCCGATGGTTTAGAGGATGCTTGGGACGGAACTGAACAAGGATGGGTTTCTGCAACTTCCTTAGAAGCAGGGGGATCATCAGTTCCTCAAAACAATCCCAACATAGCTTGTGAAAATGACGATCGAAATAAATCTGATAAAGAGCTCCAGCCCACGACTTCAAGTACTGAATTTCAGAACCAGGGTGACACGGCTGTTGTTCACAGTACGGTAAATTCTGAAAGAGACGGGAAATTAGACCAAAGTGAATGTCTTGAATTAGAGGATTTGGAACAGTTGATGTCTGAAATTGGAAATATGCGCACAGGATTAAGATTGATGCCTGATTTTCAAAGAAGGGAAATGGCCGCAAAGCTTGCTATGAAAATGGCTTCCTTATTTGGAGGAGATAGTGATGAAGGCGAAGTTTAGATTCGGTTTAAATTGTAAGGATCCATAGTGAATGTACTCTTAGTATCTTTATACGAGTCATCGTGTCGAGAAGATGAGCAGCCTCTGTTACCTAAGGATGATGCTGAACCTGATCCAAGTTCAGTTACTCCTGTTTTGTCATGCACTGTTCAATAGCACTATTTTGTGAGCATAACTTTATAAGTTTAAAATTAAAAATGTGATATGTTTAGACAGGTTCATGGTACTGAACTTAGTGGTAGTGGTGTGTGAAAAATTGGAGGCTATGACATGTGTACATGTGGCAATTTGTTATTGTTGAAATTGATAGAAAAGTGTACTTAAATACAAAGTGTTTTAACTACGTGGAGAAAATGACAAATAGTCACACTTTGTGATTAGTTTTTAGGAATAACATGGCTTTAGGTATCTTCGCACTTTTTTTACGGAAAGTATATTTACTTATAGCCCTTCAATTACTATGAAGTTATTATAGAATAAAGACATCAAAGTATATTTGACCATGAGTTTTTTACTTTTTTAGACAACAATGTGATCCCAATTACAGAGTTCCAGTAGAATAGAAGTAAAATTTATCTTGATCCATCACTTTAGAGTTTAGTGATTTTCATGTGAATTTGGCCAATTCATGTGTTAGATATTTACAAACAAGTTGTTGCGTATAAAGAAAGATAGGTGTGAATGTGAAACGTAAGTGTTGATATTATAAAGAGTAATAGTCAAGTTTGGATGCTTATAAAGGATAAGGATTATGTAAGATAGTCTAAAATTTGACCCACCTTTCCTTATAGATTCACACAAACACACACAAAACATAGTAATAATGATGGAATAAGTTGCTTGCGGTTTTGTCATGTTTTGGTTAGTCAAGGACTTGAAAAAGGCATATGATAAGTTGAGAAAAGTAGGCAAAGTAACCATTTATTAATGAGCCCCCAACTCAAGTTAGTTGAAAAGTGAAAGCAAAGGAACGCATTCAAGCGTATCTGATTGTCCGATCAAAATCAAACAAATCAAACAAATAATTTTGAGATGATTTAAAATGTTTTGTAAATCGTATGATTAAGATCAAGCAGTCAATATCATCTTGATAGCGTGAATAAGTGAAAATTTCAACCACAAGGGATTCAAATGGAAAGACAAACCAAGTTGGTTGAAAAGTGAAAAAATATTTGAATTAAATGATACTATCTCGTTTAATTTAGCCATATATTCTGAGTTCGAGAGTATTAATTTGGAAAACGCATAAATGTAAAAAAAAATTATAGTTACCATGATTCTTCCAAATTCTATGGATAAATTTGTACAAAAGCATGGACCAACATGGACCAAGGTGGGAGATATAAATGCATGCCACATGCCATCTTTGGTAATCATGGTGCTTTCTAATAATGTCTATAAGATCTTAAGAAAATATCATTTATTGCTTTTTCGAGTCTCAACTTTCAACTTTGTTAGTGAGTTGTGTTTATTAACACTAAAAGCTATATCATGAGAGAAGAACAAAAGAAAACCTAGTAAGATAAATGGTGGGTAGGACCACATAACATTATCTTATTACATAAAACAAAGGCTAAGAGTAGAAGATGCCATAAATAATCACTTTTCTATTTAATAATAAGCATCAATGGCATGGGAACTCTTATAGTCCTCCCATTGAGAAAGATTAAAGTAGATGGGAAATGAGAATTAGGATAGATGCAAAAAAGGGACCATCTAGTTAAATAGCATCTACACTTTTATTGTTATTATTATTTTCAATTACCAAACTATATAATAAACATTTTCACAAACTTTATGTCCTTCATTTGTCATATCTTAGCTTTAAACTTTATTTTGTTTTGTTTTGGCTCCTTCTTTTGGGTATTTTCCTTTTGCTAATGAAGATGTAAAGAGATGATTCACATAGAGTGGAAATTAAGCTTGTTGCATAAGGTTGTTTGATAAAAACTAATAGTGGTGGTTTATAACATTCAGCACTAACAAATGCACCTTATTCTTTCATGTGATTCCATTTGACTAGAATGATTAAAATGTTATTCTCACTTATTTTAGTACAAATATTTAGTACTTGTTGGAACATAGGAGAAATGTTAAAAATACTCTCTTTTTTCTTTTTCTTTCACTTTCACTTTTTACACTTCACTCAATATTCATTATTTGAATCCATGTGCTACTATTTTCCTCATTAATTGATTTTCAACAAAATAAAAATAGTAGATACACATGATAAATTTGAAACCAACTTGCATGTTACATGTATATAAATGCAAATTGTGATAGTTATTAGGATTGTTTGTCTTATTATGGTTGATAATTAAGTTAATTAGACGTTGATTGCTTTAATGTCTACCACTATGTAACATAAATATCTCTTTTCAAATTTTTAGAAGCATAATATCTCATTTATTAAAAGGTAAAAGCATTATTTTTTAGATATTTTATAAAAATAAAATTGTCTCAAAATATCTTCTCATGCTACAAGATAATGAGACTAACTACCAAAATTTGCAACTAGGACAAATATCTCTCCCAATATTTGCTTTTATCCCAACCGCAATGTGCACCTTTCTACTCGTCTAACACATGTTGGCTTTTAAAACTTTTGCTTTACTATTAAAGTTGATTTAAAATATCAAATTGTATTTTCAACTCATTATTTTTCAAATGTATTTTTTTTTTTTCACAATGCAATACTCTCGTAATAGCTACACTATTTTTTTTTTATGAAGTGATAACTACAAGGTAATTGTAAAAAGACTAGTATTTTTAATCATACCGGCTCATGGACATTAATATTTAATCTTAAATAATTTTGGGAAATTTTACCCAAAACCCCTATATTTATCTTTATACTTTTATATTTTATAAAAAAATCAATTTTATTCTTGTATGTTTTTAATTAATTAATTATTTTATTTTTTATTATTAATTTAAGATTTTAAAAAAATTGCATACTATCAAAATTATAACACTCTAATTTCCCCACGCGTAATATAACAAAATAATTCAATAATATATCATATTTTTATATTAGAATATGACACATCAAATCAAAATCTATTATGTAACATTTATAATTTAAAATAAAACATTTGACACTTGTCATCTCATGGTCTCTTTCACTTAGAGTATCATCGTAGCGGAATTTATCAAATAAGCATGTTTCACAAATTATATAAGTCTCATAAAAATATTTTATTAAAATTAAAACAATACGGTAAAAGTCTCTGCAAATCAATGTAGGTATAAAAACGTCGAGAGTATAATATTCAACTCTCTAATTAACGTAAAACGGAAATAAAGAGCATCATTCGCCCCACCTAGTGTTACAGATCAGAACAACATAATTCTAAGAACGCAAAACAAAAAAGAGAAGAAATACCTCAACGCCATCCTCCAGCTCTAAGCACCTACTCGATTACATGTTTATTTGTACTCCGAAGAGGAGCACATGCCACAACAATAACAGAGGAATGAAAATTTACATAAAAACATTAAACATAAAAACGGCAAGGTAGAACATATACAACTATACATATTTCACAACAATTACACAAACACATTCTCACACTCAACTCAACATCATACATAATTACGATTAAGCATACAACTCATTATATAATGTGACTCAACTATGCAACTCAATGCATATGCATGTGATACCAACTCAACAAATGGTTCCTCGTTTGAACTGAGCCCCGCAATGAACCTCGAGTCGTACACCAAACTCCAAGCCCCAACACCGAGCTTGGGACAAGTCACAAATCTCGCATCGAACCTGTGAGCTCGCCTCTTTCAAAACAATAATGACATATGATGTATGTCATACAATGTCAATGAAACCCAACAACAACTACAACATTTAAAGTTCACACCGATTGTAAACAACATGCATTGACAACAACATAATAATCTCGCACCAAATTATTATTCAATAACCACCAACAATCAACAACAATGACATAATTATGCTTATGTAGCAACAAGTATTCAATAGTACACATAACAATTCATCACAACATCATCAACACATTCATACATATTTACCATTCGTCAAATAATTTATAAAATCGATTAAAAATTATTTTTATTCATCGATTCACATCAAAATAGAATCAAGCACTACCCAACAGTAGCCAGCAGTCCATAAAAGTCGAAATAATTGAAAACTGCAATTTAAGACAAGTAAACAAAAAATTTATGCAAGTTACAGGTGCATGACGGGTTACCCGTCATGGGCATGGCGCCTGCCACTGACATCAAAACACAAACCTGTCACCTACGTGACGACCGACTCTAAAATTGAGTCTGAGCTACATGACGGGTTACCCATCATAGCCATGGCGTCGCCATAGACCTTGAGATTGTCAAAAGAATATGATTTTGATGATGGAGACTTGTGGAGTCTCCCAAAATCAATTCCAATCACCCAAAACAAATTTAAAACCATACATACATGTCATATATTCATATATGTCATCTAATTGCATCAATTCAACACTTTTAATTCATTGTCTCATGAAACTATATTATTTTCTAAACCTTTAAAACTCCATCAATTGTCATAAACACATCACATCAACATAAAAATAGAATTATCACACGTGAATGTATACAAATTTCACACACAAAAAATTAATCACTAATAACACGATTATAATAACAAAATAAAAAATTCATTGAACACCTGATTTCCCTATTAGAGGTTAAGGGCTTCTCAAGTTTACCCCTCATGCATATACTCGTTTATTGAATATTTCTCCCCCTTATCTTATTATCCTAGCCGCAGTTGAATGATATTTATTCATAACAAACACTTTTGGATAGCCTCCCCGAAGTTAATCAGGCAAGACCACAACAGTTATGTATGTTCAAGGCTATTGGATTTCCCGTGTTAATGTGTATCTTTGTATCGTTGCCCCTCCCTCCATGGGAGGTTCTCCTTTTATACTTTGACCTTCAGCCTTGCATTTATGGAGCATTGGCTCTTCAGGTACAACATTCAAGAAAAGATTCTAACGTCCTTTGTCATCTTTATGAGGGTGTAACATTTCCCTCATTAATCTTCGTAACTCTCATAAAGCCTTTGGAGTACCGTAACTGTCATGCCAGCTGACACTTCGATCGTCCGACTAGGCATGTCTCTCGCCATGTTCAACTTCATATATCGGCTACTTGACTTCATATATCGGTAGTCTGGCTATGTAATGTTTCCTGGTGTGCATCGATCACCTACTCGTTTTTACCAGCTTGTTCAATATTTCTTCTCTGATTGATTCACAATTCGTTTCTAAGAATTCTAGTATGTACAATCTTGTTTTGGTGTTCTTCTCTCCCTTAACCTCTAGCCTCTCCTTGCACTTTCTCTTGCCCTAGCCTTTTTTCAAATTTTCTACATACTGCAGAAACTCCCCATAATCTCTCAACTTCCTTCTTATAATAACCAAAAAACCCTTAATTTGGATTTCCCTCTTCTACCCTCCTTTTTCTCACAAGATTCCAACATTACCCCTCCTCTTTTATCTCTATTTTATTTTTACTCTATTCTTATTATTTAATCTTAAAATAATAATAAAATATAGTAATAATACACTACTCCTCTCACTATTTAATTTAATTACTATATTACTATTATTTTCAATTATTTTAAATAATTCTCATAACTACTCTATTCTCCACACACCCTTAAATACTCGTAACACCCCACTTAGCATATAACAACTATTCATTTATTTTAAATAAAACATGTAAAGTCACGTAAACATACAATATAATATAAATAAATAATTAAATAAAAATTGAGGTGTGCTAGTGCGTGAGATACTTTTAGTGAAGAGAGAAAGAGAGAATAATATAGAAAATAAGGATTCTATTATTCACTTGAATTGTATTGTACAAAATAAGGATACACACTATGACTATTTATATACAACCCTAATTCGGCTTGGGCTTACACAACTTGGATTATATTTAAATATTAAATCTAATCTAATCAAATATAATATAATATTTCAACACACCCCTTTAATCCAAGTTGTCGAACATACTTAAAAATAGTCAACCTGAACTATTCCTAATTTCTTTCTTAAATTCAGGAATATGTCGATCTTAAATCCTTTGGTGAAAATGTCGACCAACTGTGCTTCACTTGAGCAATGCCTAACTTCAATTTCACCTTGTTTTACCTTTTCCCTCAAGAAGTGAAACCTATATTCGATATGTTTGCTTCTTCCATGCAAAATTGGATTTTTTGCCAGATTTATAGCTGACTTGTTATCGATTTGCAGTACAAGAGGTTTCTTCACTTCGACATCCATTTCTTCAAGTATAAATCTGATCTAAATTGCTTGACATGCAACATAGGATCCTTCTATACATTCATCTTCACACGATGATAATGCCACCACAAGTTGCTTCTTCGAACACCATGAAATTGGAACACCAAATACTTGTAAGAAATATCCAGTTGTGCTTCTTCGATCTTCCTTATCTCCATACCAATCAACATCTGAAAAAAATTAACTGTTGCTTATTTGCTTTCAGAGTCTCGTCGAAATAGTATTCCACAGTTTATTAATCCTTTTAAGTATCTTAGGATTCTTCTTACAGCCTTCATGTGTGACACCCTTGGTTCACCCATGTATCTTCTCACTAATCCGACTGCAAAACCTATATCAGGTCGACTGTTTCACACATACTTCAGAGATCCCATGATTTGCTTGAACAAAGTTACACCGACTTTGTCTTCCTCTCCATTCTTCTCCAACTTCACATATGGTTTGGCAAGTAAGGATACAGGATTTGAATCATCCATTCTAAATCTCTTAAGTGTCTCTTTGACATACTTCCTTTGATGTAACACCATACCTTGCTTCGACATTTGAAATTCCATGTCTAGGAAATAAGACAATTTTTCCATATCCAAAATTTTAACTTCCTTCATCATCAACTCTTTGAAATTAGACAAGTTCTACAAGCTATTTCCAGTTACCCGTAAGTCATCGACATACAAGAAGATGATTTTTAGGTCTTGTGCTACAACCTGGACATAGACACCATACTCAGACTTGCATTTTACAAATCCCATTTAACTAAGTATGAGTCGATCTTCTTGTTCCATGCCCTAGGTGCCTGCTTGAGGCCACAAAGCGCTTTGTGCAGCTTATATACTTTACTCGCTTCATTTCGAATGATAAACCCAGGAGGTTATGTGACATAGACTTCTTCGTCTAAAGGACCATTCAAAAATGTTGATTTCACATCTAAATGAAATGTCTACCAGCCTTGGTGATATGCCAATGCTACCACTAGTCGAACAGTCTCCAATTTTTCTATTGGAGTAAATACTTCAGAGTAGTTGAGTCCTGCTCTTTAAAGAAAACCTCGAGCTTCTAATCTTGCTTTATGTCTTGCTATCGACCCATCAACATTATGTTTCAACTTAAACACCCACTTTACATTGATAGATTTTGTATGTGATGGTAATTCGACTAACTCCCATGTGTTGTTTCTTTCAATTTCCTGTAACTCTTTGACCATAGCTAACTTCCACTGTTGAATCTTTAAAGCTTCATTATGGTTGATTGGTTCAACACTTGCAAGTAAAGCAAAATGAACTAATTCTCTATCTGGTGTGACTTGATCATCACCTACCACTTTATAATCATGAAGTCTTGTTGGAAGAACTCTATTTATTTGAGGTCTTTGGCTTGTTCCAAACACACCCTCTTCAACTTAGATATTGTCAGGAATGTCAATAAATTGTTCTACTTCTATTAGAATATTAGTAATTTCTTTTACTATGACTTCATCAGTTTCTTTGTCGAAACCATAACTCATCAATGGCTTGTTAATTGTATCATTAGAATTCCAATCCCAGGCAGAATTTTCATCAATCACAATATCTCGATTCAACACAATCTTCTTATTAACTGGATTGAATAGTCTGTATGCACCCATTTTATGATATCCTACCAGAATCATAGGTTCACTCTTGTCATCAAGCTTCCTTCTTCTCGCATCAGGAACATGATTGTAACACATAGAGCCAAACATCTTCAAATGACTCACTGATGGTCGTTTTCCACTCCATACTTCTTCAAGAACCTTGTTCTTCAATATCTTGGTAAGGAACCTATTCAAAATATAAACTGCAGTCGAGATAGCTTCACCCTATAAAGATTTTGGCAAATTCTTCTACTTTAGCATACATCTCGCCATATCCAATATGGTTCTGTTTCTTCTTTCAACAATTCCATTATGTTGAGGAGTATAAGGAACAATTACCTCATGATTAACACCATGTCCTGCACAAAATTTTTCAAACATCTTTGAAGTGTGTTTGCCACCTCCATTTGTTCACAGAACTTTAATCCTCTTCTCACTCTGATTTTCGATAAGCATCTTGAATCTCTTAAAGATTTCAAATACTTCATCCTTTATATTAATCACATAGATCCATAGATTTAGACTAAACTCATCTATAAAAGAACAAAATATAAGTTTCCACCAATGCTATGTTCTTCGAACGGACCACATACATCTGAATGTACCACTTAGAGTATGCATGATGGTCTCATTGACATGGTCGAAATGAAAGAATTTATGGATTTCTTTCTGACTAAACAACCTTCATGGAGTTTGTCGAGCATCTTAAGACTTAGGATACTAGATACCATATCTTGAGTAATTAGCTGATTGAGTGACCAAAAGTTCAAATGTCCAAACCTCAAATGCCACGACAAACTATCTTTGTGATCATAGTCTTAAACATCATGTTCTTCGACAACGAAGATTTTAAGACCAAATTGTTCTGAGTTTAAAACAATTTCAAAGCCACATCTTTCATAATAACTGAGAAGCCTTTTTCGACCAATTGTCCAACACTTAGCAGGTTGCACTTCATTCCAGGTACATATAGTACATCTTTGATCATAACTTTCCCTCTATTACTCATTTGAAATAATATTTTTCCAGTACCTTCTGCTTGCAACAAACTATTATTAGCAAGTTTTACCTTGCTCTTCTTTAACTCGTCAAAATCTGCCAACCACTCCTTTCAACCAGTCATGTGATTCGAGCAACCTGAGTTGAGGAACTAGATCTTGGATTCGACATGGTTATCTGCAATTGCATCCATAACCTCCATACCACCTTCAGAATCATCTGAATCTTGGGGTGCAAGGTTTTCTCCTTCGTCCTTGCCTTTTGTCGATCCATTGTCTTTCCTATACCAACAATGTTTAGCCAACTGGCCCCACTTTTCACATTTATAACATTGCATACCTTTCTTATCTTCTTCGTCCTTTTGATAGTTTCGTCCCCCCCTTTTCAAGGATTCATAAGGTTTATCTTCGACCTTATTCTTATGGGGATTCGACCAAGACTTCTTGCCCTGAGTCTTATCAAACTTACCATTGAATTTGTTATAACCACCATCCTTTTTCCATGACTGAGCTTGCAGTGCCTGTATCGAGTCCTAAACTCTTTTCCTTTCGACAATCCTCATCTCATGCGCCTCTAACGAACCAACCAAATCTTCCACTTTTAGGTGTCGTAACTAGAAAAAAATAGAGAGTCTCCACCATTACTTTTTGTCCTAAAGGCGAGAAAGAACGAATAACCCTAATTTTTTTAGAGATTCTAAGTTCGTGAGTTGGTTAGATGAAGGGAAGGTGTTAGGAACCCTTCATCTCCCTTGTTCTCAACGGGCATCCTATTTTAGGTTCTAGGGTAAATCATGAGTTTTCTATTTAACTTTTGATGTTTCCAGATGTTTGAGAAAATGTTTATTTTTTTAATTAAGGGACTCACCTTAGTTTTGACCGCATGCCTACGTATCTCCTTACGAAAAATCAGAGACTAAATTCGTAGTTCGTACGTGTTTGGTTAGTTTTTTTATGGATTGTGTAAATATTTTTGAATTATCCTCGAATCTTGTATGGGTTTGAAAATAGTGTAGTCGTAGACGTAGTTAGAAGTTTGATTTTGAAAATAAATCGACAATCCTTTTTGAAAAGGATATTGAATTTGAAACTAAGTTAGTAAAAAATATGTTAAGTTTGATTGGTTAGATATCGTGAATGCATGATGCAATTTTGAAAAGATAAGTTTGGATGATGAAAAAAATATTTGATGAATTGATAAAAAGAGTTAGTATTTTAGAAAAAAGTTAGTATTTTAGAAAATAGTTAGTAAATAATTATTTCATTATTATTAGAAATATATTAAATATTTATAATAATAGGCAAATATTTATTTATCAACATGATTATTTATGATAAATAAAAAAAATATTATTTTAATACAAATGATAAAAAAGTGATATGAGAAGAAAATTGATAAATATATGATATAAATAACTCAAATAAATAAAATAAACAAAATAAATAAATAATATAAATATATTAAATAAATCATTTAAATAAAAAGAGGGGGGTGTATTCTTAGTTAACGTAGTAAAACAAGGGGGTTAAAATAGCAAGGGCTTAAGCCCAAAAACTAATCTGAAGCCCAAAGTGCATAGGGAGTATGAATTATGTTGAAAAAGTAAGTATGGGATGTGTGGAAAGAAAGGGCTTAAGCCCAAACATTTATTTTGATCCAAGGGTGCCCGGGGGTTTAAATTATAGTTGTGGTAGTAAAAGGATGAGTGCCAATATAAAGGGCTTAGCCCAAAACAAGTTATTGGGTCTGTTGGACGATTTGTGAAAAGGTGCACGCATTAGGGTGTACCAGCGAGATCAGAAGCGTTCAATCTTGATCCAATGGTCTTCAGAGGTTAACTTTGGGGTGTTGATCAAAAGTGGGAAGAACATAGGGCAGGTTTCATTGTTGACTAAGGGTGCATGATAACATGTATGCATATAGAGACGGAGGCACTATATATTATTTTTCCATCCATTTTTCCTTCTTTATCCGCCTCTCTCTATCTAAACCCTTCCCACTTAAACAAACCTAGAGAGAGAAACTCTGACCTCTCTCTAAGATTTCCTCATCAGAAATCGTCGTTGTCGACCGAAAATCACTTTCGCTGGTGGTGCAACCTTAGACCATCCCCAAAACCACCATTATCTCCAGATCTCTGGTTGAAGTTCAACCAGGATCTTCAAAAAAATATCAGAAACATTTATACGCCCTAGAACCCTAACCCTTGTACATGAACCCTAGGTTCTATCCACTATGGACAGACGTCTAGGTCGCCGTTCCAGATGAAGGCCCGTCGGGAACCTCATTTAGTTTCCAATAAATTCAACAATATAAACCTTATCCCCCCAAGAACCCTAAGAATATCAACCCTAACCCTTAGAACCCTAGGTTTATACAAAAATCCTAACTCTAGGATGAACCCTAACCCTAGAATTTTCCAGAGATTCACAAATTAAACCCTAAATTTCAATAACCACACAACACTTAACAAGGCCCTAAGCTAAGTGTTTTTCGTGTTTACCTCTCCGCAGTGATTCTTGTAGTATAATCCTCTCTGATTTCTCTTCCTTGCCTCTAATCTCTTTCTTTGTTTCCAATTGCAAGTACAAGGATTTTGGAGGATTTGCGGCAAGATCTAAATATTTGAAGGTTTCGCTCTTTTAAATTCCCCTTTTATTCCTCTTCTTCAATCTTCGATCCCTTTCTTAGTTTAGAAATTAGGCTTTTATAGGCATTAGGAATTAGTTCAATTTGGAAATTTGTTAGTGATTTGCAGTTACGAATTAGATTAGGAGTTGATTTGATTCAACTTCCAGATTTGATTTTATTTAGTTTGTACAATAGATTTAGGGTTTCCATAATCTGGATGTACTTGGACGTTTTTATGTACTGATTCATGATTAAATCAATAAAATAAAGTTGTCAATCAAATATTCGAAAGAGATTTGATTCTCAAATGTTTGAATTCTGGGCTTTGGATGACTTGGGAATAAAGGGTCCAAGTGCAACTTGCACAAATGGGTCAAAGAAACCCTAATTTTGACTCTTGGTCAAAATTCTAACAATATTAATGATAATATAAATAAAAGAAAAAAGTAATGCAAGAGGGTTAGTTGACCTTAAGTCAATCTAAAAACAAATATTAACAATAAAAAATAATGAGAATAATTTCAATTATATAAATGACATGTGCTAATAATGTGTAATAAAAAATGCAAAAAACAATTGGACACCAAAGTTGACTTCGGTCAACCTAAAAATATGATATGGGCCTCAAAATTTTTAATGAACCTCTAGATGAAACTTTGATAAAATGATAAATACACCCTTACCCAAGTGATTTAGATGTCAATAAATTAGTATAAAAATATGAAGATTGATAAAATAAAATACATTACCTATTAATACCAGTAGGGAAATTTTGGGGTATGAAAATTATCCCTATTTAATTACTGTTCGATTAAAGGTACGAGAGTACAAAGGTCTCGCACATTCGGATTGGATGGTTATTAAATAGTGGAATACCCCCAAAATTTGACCGAAAGATTTTGAAAAAGATAAACTATATGATAAACCTAAAAGTAAACAGACAATGATGACGCAGTTAACTCACAAATGTCTGAGCATGAACATAAATGGTCTAGATGTACGACGCGAATAATTCATCAACACCTAGAACAAGTAATCACATATTTTGTGTATTTACCATAACCTAGGGGGTAAATAACACTGGTTTTAAAAAATAATAAATAACTTGTTGCTACTTCGAGAGTAATGCAAAAAGTTAAATCACAGACATTGCATATTTACCACGACTTAGAGAGTAAAAAACACAAGTTTTATAACTCATTATTACTTTGAGACTAACACAACAAATTATATCGCAGATTCTCACACATATACCATAACCTAGGGGGTAAACATTGTGTGTTTGAAAATAGATAACTAATTGCTGCTTCGAGATTGATGCAACAAATTATATCGTAATTTTTTTGTATATCTACTACAACCTAGGGAGTAAATGATACGGGTTCAAAAATATCTTACTAACACTTTGAGAGTAACATAGTAAGCTATATCATAGATTTGCATATTGATCACAACCTAGAGGATAAATATCACAAGCTTGACAATTCATTGTTGCTTCGCGACTGGCATAATGAACTATATCATGGATTTTTGCATACTTATCACAACCTAGGGGATAGATAATACAAGCATTGACTCTATTTACTCCAGGGGACTAATCTAATAGAGTCAGGTCTAGTAACAAACTAGCTAAAGCTTCAAGACTAACATAGCGAGTTGTAAAGCATACTTGCATATTTATCATAACCTAGAGGATAAGTAATACAGGTTTGATGTTTGAAATTGAGTTTGATAGTCGAATCTTAGATGACTAAACCAAATATTTAATCGCAGATATATCACTTAGTGAAGTTCCAATCTACCGATTGTGTATGTTCTCAACTGAGGTATTTGTTGCTAATGGTGTGAACAATGCTAAGGCTTGAATTTTTGGTTTGCGTATATCTCTTAGCTGGTAATAGACCCCAAGATATTTCACAGTAGTCTTGGCCTAAAAATTATGGAAATGAAATGTATGAGGTATATGCCCAAATTGATATGATGCCTCATGATGATTGACGTGGATATGTATGATGCCCAATGACAATATATGTATAATGCCTAATGGTGATGTTATTGATATGATACCCAAGTGCTTCATATGTATATGTACCAAGTGTTTGTGAATTCTTTTGATAATTCTCTCCTTTTAGACCATTGGGTTTTATAAGCCGCTGACTTCCCAACATTGTCTATTATTCTATTGCGGTATCTCCAAGTTGATCTGTATTTTGATAAGTTATCGTGAACATTGTCAATTTGATAATGGTAATTGTATCGCAGACGTAGGCATAGGCGTGGATGTAGGCATGGATGTAGGCATGGATGTAGGCGTGGATTTCTTTTGACGTTTTTCTAACCAAAGTGCTTTTTAATGCTTTGTCAAGTGCTTTTATTATTTTGTCAAATCCCTAAAATAATTTCAACGCAATGTTTACAAGAAATAATTGTAATATTTTATAAACAATTCAGAAAAAAGAAAAAACAAAATTGAACAATATTTGAAAATATTGAATTGTATTATTAATGAAAATTCCTTTGAATAGGAGAAAGTACAAGATGCAATTACTAAAAAGAGGTAATTACAAAAGTTTTAACAAAATTGAAAATGGCAATGAAAGTGATAATCGATGTTGCTATTTCTCCACTGTTCTTTGATAACTCCAATCTCCTTTGCTTCTGAGAAATATGATTTAGATGAATCCTTACCCTTAGTCGTAGTCGTAGTAATGAATTCTCTAATCAGTCTATTTGTTCATTTTTGAATAAGAATCCCTAACTTTTACTTGGATCTCTCTTTCGGGTTTTCAATCCACCGGGATGATGATTTACCTTATATGTCCCTAATTTTTGCATGAATCTCCTTTTAGAGTTTTCAATCCACCGGGACGCTCCTTTTTGTCTAATAAACTCATTTAGGGTTTCGACTTAGCGGACCTTTTATACATAGTATTTTTTGACTGCGTCAGAGTTTAGCGGATGTGGTAGTTCTTCCCCATCCAATGTTGTAAGGATAAGGGCTCCTCTAGATAATGTTGTTTTAATCACATATGGACCTTCGTAGTTAGGCGTACGTTTAACACGTGAATCTAGACGAGGTAGAAAAATCTTCTTGAGGACTAGATCTCCTTATTTGAACACTCGAGGATGAACCTTTTTATTAAATGCTTTCTTCACCCGCTTTTGATATAACTGGCCAAGGCACAAAGTTGTTAAGCGTTTTTCTTCAATGAGGTTGAGTTGATCAAATCGCGTTTGGACCCATTCTGATTCTTCAAGCTTGGTTTCTATTAGAACTCATAGTAACCGAATCTCTACTTCAATAGGGAGTATAACCTCCATGCCATGAACAAGAGAGAAAAGAGTTACACCTGTTGAAGTACATACTGAGGTACGATAGCCATGTAGAGAGAAGGGAACCATTTCGTGTAAATCTTTGTATGTCTTCACCATTTTCTGAATGACATTCTTGATATTTTTATTGGCAACTTCAACAGCCCCGTTCATCTTGTGTTGGTAAGGTGATGAATTATGATGTTCAATATTGAAATCATCGCATAACTCCTTCATCATTTTATTGTTCAGGTTGGACCCTTTGTATGTAATAATTCTTCTAGGAACTTCATATTTGCATATGATGTTCTACTTGATAAATCGAGTGACCACTTTCTTGGTAACATTTGCATAAGACACAACTTCTACCCACTTGGTAAAATAATCAATGGCGATTAGTATGAATCGATGTCCATGGTGAACTCAGGACATTCAGAGGAGTTGGTGGTACATGCACCTTGTCAGCATAAATTTGGCACTTGTGGCATATCTTCGTATAATGGTAACAGTTAGCTTCCATCGTAAGCCAATAGTAACATGCTCTTAATATTTTTTTAGCCATGGCATGTCCATTTGTATGAGTCCTGAAGGTTCCTTCGTGGATCTCTTTCATGAGTGTATCTGCTTCATGTTTCTCCATGCACCTGAGTAACACCATAACATGGTTTCTTTTGTACAATACATCACCATTTAAGAAGAACTTCACAACTAGATTTCGCTCGATTGTCTATAATTGAGGCACCTTCTAGATATTCTTGTTTTTCTAGATGCCTTTTGATGTCGTAGAACCAAGGTTTGATATTTGGTTCTTCTTCCACTGCGAGGTAGTGTGCAGGATCTTCGAAATGTCTGATTGTGATGCGTAGTTCATGATTTGGCCAAGTTACTTTTAACATGGCTGACAAAGTTGCCAAGGCATCGTCCATCTAATTTTCTTCTCGTGGAATGTCAGTGAAAGTAATCTCTGAATTTTGTAGCTAGCTCTAAAACATAATCCCGATATGGAATTAATTTGGGATGCTGAGTATCCTATTCACCGTTGACTTGGTACATGACTAGTGTTGAGTCTATATATACTTCGAGGTATTTGATCCTTAGGTCTATAGAAACTTCTAAACCCAATATACAAGCTTCGTATTCAGCAACATTATTTGTAAAATCAAAACATAACCTTGCAGTATAAGGTTTATGAATTTTTTTTGGAGAAGTCAATACAGCCCCAATACCATGTCCTAGTGCGTTTAAAGCACTGTCAAACATGAGTGTCCATAATGCCCCTATTTTAGGTCCTTCTTCGGGTCCTGGTATTTTGTAGTCATTGATAACCATGATGTCTTCGTCCATAAAATCAAACCTCATTCGTTGATATTCTGCCAATGGTTGATGATCTAGGCAGTCCGCTAGTACACTCCTTTGATACCCTTTTGAGTAACATATTGGATGTCATATTCGGATAACAACATCTGCCATCGTGTAATTCTTCCTGTAAGAGTTGGCTTTTTGAACACGTACTTCAGAGGATCCATTCTTGTTATTAACCACATAGTGTGAATTAACATATATTGTCTCAGTCGTTTAGTAGCCCAGGCTACAGCGTAACAAGTTTTCTTGAGGAGTGAGTATCGAGTTTCACAATCAGTGAATTTTTTGCTCAGGTAATAGATGGCGTGTTGTTTTCTACCTATTTCGTCATGTTGCCCCAATACACATCCCATAGATCCTTCCAGAACTATCAAGTACATGATAAGTGGTCTCCCAGAAACAGGTGGCATTAGAATTAGTGGCTCTTGTAAATATTGCTTTATTGTTTTGAAGGATGTTTGACAATCTTCATTCCACTCCACTGATTGATCTGTTCTGAGTAGTTTGAATATAGGCTCGCACATGGTAGTTAGGTGCGATATGAACCTTGAGATGTAGTTCAATCATCCTAAGAAACCACAAAACTCTTTTTCTATTCTTGGAGCTGGCATTTCTTGTATGGATTTCACCTTTTCAGTACCTACCTCAATACCTCACTGGCTTACAATAAAACCCAATAGTTTGCCTGACTTGACACCAAATGTACATTTGTTCGGATTCAACCTCAATCTAAATTCACATAGACGTTCGAATAATTTTTGTAAGTGAATGATGTGATCCTCCTTTGTATGAGATCTGGCAATCATATCATCCATATATACCTTGACTTCTTCATGGATCATGTCATGGAATATTGTCACCATTGCTTGTTGATATGTTGCCCATGCATTCTTTATACTGAAGGGCGTTACTTTATAACAGAAGGTACCCCAAGGAGTCATGAAGTAGTATTTTCCATATCCTTGGGTTCCATCTTGATCTGATTATATCTTGAGAAACCATCCATGAAAGAGAATATCAAAGCTTGAGCTGTATTGTCCACCAAAACATCTATGTGAGGTAACAGGAAATTATCTTTAGGACTTGCTTTATTTAGATACTAATAGTCTACACACATGTGTACTTTTTCGTCTTTCTTGGATACCGCCATAATGTTAGCTATCCAAGGTGGATAATCTACCATGGCTAGGAACCCTGCATCAAATTGCTTGAGGACTTCTTCTCAAATTTTGTCAGACATGTCTGGACGAGTTCTTCTGAGCTTCTGTCTGACAAGAGAACAACCTTCTTTGAGAGGTAGTTTATGAACCACGATATTTGTATCCAAACCTGGAATATCTCGGCAAGACCAGGAAAATATATCCACATATTCATGCAGAAGTTTGATCAACCTTTATTTAACACTTTCCTCCAAGGCTGCACCTAGCTTGATCTCTTTTGGGTCCTTTTCGGTCCCAAGATTGATGGTCTCAATAGATTCCTGGCACGGTTGTATATTATCTGCCTTTTGCTCTAGTAACCTCGCTAATTATTCAGAGAGTTCAAGACCTTCCTCATCTTCCTCTTCAACTTGGTTAATTGGTGCATCAAAATCATATCGGACCATAGTAGTATCACTACCGGTGAGTTTAGATGTGGATCTGCATATTTTATCATGTTTTGGTGCTTTTTAGAATGCAAATTTGGAAAGTGCGTATGAAGAAAAAGTATTTCCATTTTGAAAATAAAAGATAAATGTGAAGGGGTGAAAAACACAAGAAGGGGGGGTTGAATTGTAAAACTGGAATCTTAAATCAATTGACAAGATATTTTTATCCTGGTTCGTTTGATCTCAAACTACTCCAGTCCACCCGTCAAGGTGATTTCGCCTCTCTCCAACGAGGTCTTAATTCACTATATTCAACTGAATACAAATCTGCTTTAACAACTGCTAAAGCCTTCTTGATTCAAACCACAATCCGGTTTGTCAAGGCAACACTTTCTTACAAAGGTATAAACAAATGTGTGTGAATGTTTTCTACAAAACTTTATCACAACTGTGATGTATACACAAATTAAGCTTAGAATACTAGGTTGCTAAACGCTAATGGAGTATCAGAGTTTGTTGGTTTAGCAAAACTGGTAGATGAAGATTATTGATCAGCTTTGTGCGTGTAGAGAATTGGAGAGCATTAGCCATTATAATCTTCGAAGCCTTGTTTATATAGCACTTGAGAAGATGAACGTTGAATGCAATATTCTTGATTCAATGCTAATAACAAGCTTTCCTTTTTGAGCAGATCTTGTCTAGAATGATGCCGTTGGAATTAATTAGCGTTCAATGCACAGTACCGTTGCTTCTTCAATGCACGTTCTGGCTTGGCTCATTCTGATTCTGCTTCGCTGCTGATGAACTATTGATTCTGTATCAGAGTGTTTACGCGCAGTTCTGTTCATCAAGCTTCAGCATGTACGAGCGTTGATCATCTGATCTTGACGTTCTGATTCAGCAACTTCTGATGCTGGTGTATCAAATCAAATTCTGATGCTGATGAAGTGATCTTGCTTATTTTAATCAGAGTATCTGCAAGTCAGAGCATAGTAATTTTAGGCAGCATATAATTCAAACATGAAACATATAAATACTATATCTTTTCACTTTGTTATCATCAAAACTTAAATGTAGGGTACTAGATTCAAACATTGTTCTAACAATCTCCCCCTTTTTGATGATGACAAAAACTAGATATTTTAAATGAAAAAATAACGTGAAAAGTATCTAGGAAATGTTTCAGAGTTAAGAAGTAAAAAGAAATCAGAGTTTAAGAGATACTCCCCCTGAGTTTGTTACTTCCCTTTGATATACGTGCTCTTCAGGATCAGATCTTTTTCTATCTTTGAGCATCAGATTATAGATCTTTGACTTATCAGAGAGCAGAGCTTCAGAGCTTTTCCTGTCAGAGCTTTGCTTCGGATCAGAGTGTTAGGTTGATCAGAACTTCATATTTGATCAGAGCAACATGAGCTTCTACATTTTGATCAGAGCTTCTAGCTTCTAGTCTTCATAGGTTCAGGAGCTTCCTTGTGCCTGTAGACTTAAAAACAAAACAGAAAAACATTTCAAGTAATAGAGTTAGAATGTTTGAGAATTTCTGTCTAGTTAGCCGTTATTGATTTTAAATATCATTCTTGTTCTCCCCCTTTTTGTCAGCAATCAAAAAGTGTTGGTGATGTGCTAAAACAATTTAGTTCAGAAAAACAAATTATATTAAAATAGTTCAGAGCAAAAGAACATTACAAAACAAAGTCAAAACAATGCAACAGAAAATGAAGAGAACATAGAGAATGTCATGAAAAAAAAATTTTAAGGTTGAGGTGGCATGCGTGAGAACAGGCTTTCCAGCATTGCTTGAATCTTTTCAGAAGTTTCATTCTGCTTCTGAACCATGGTGACAACAGTGTCAATTTTGCTGTCCTGTACATTCATTCTTGCTTCCATCTTCTGATCATTCTCTTCCATCCGCTGCTGGAGACGCAAGTCATTCAGCCTGAGTTCTTCCAGAGCCTGCCTGTCCAAGGCAGCTTGAGAACTTTCAGAAGGAGGGAGCTTCTCAGAACTTTCAGCTACATCTTCTGCTGGATTTTCTTCCTGAAGGGTCTTGTCCTCTGATGGTTGCACCTGTGCAGCTTGCTCTTTCTCAGACCAGGATTCACTGTCCAGAGGGAGCACAACTTCTTGAGGCAACTGACTCTCAACTTCCTTCAGCAGCTTGCTAATGTTCTGTTGAGCCTGCTCGTAGTTGACGTCCTGCAGCTTGAGTGCTTCAGCATGTACCCATAGTCTGAACTGTGACCAGAGCTGATCAGAAGCAGCTGGGTCAATCATCCCCGGACAGACTTGCTTCAAAGAAGCAATCCATTGCAGCATACCTGTTTCAAAATTCAAAATACCAGAGCCAACATCTGGTTGCTTTGGTTTGGGTATGGCAATTTTGTGTCTAAGGTCAGCAAGACGTTCAAGACTTGT
Organism: Vicia faba; assembly: GCA_948472305.1. Taxonomy (NCBI): domain Eukaryota; kingdom Viridiplantae; phylum Streptophyta; class Magnoliopsida; order Fabales; family Fabaceae; genus Vicia; species Vicia faba. The sequence continues at coordinate 710,319,003 of OX451739.1, forward strand.
GAAGTCAATGAAAGTTCTGCTGGGGTTTTCAGCGGATTGGTTTTCAGAGGTTGTTTGTTTTGGAGGAGGGTTATCAGAATCAGAGGAAGATATTTCTATTGGACTGGTTGGAGTTTTTGGAGGTGTTGATTCCTCTGAAGATGGCAACTGGGGCCTGACAATAGTGGTTCCACATGGAAACTGGATTGCCAGCGGTGAAGGTTGAGGTGAGTGGGGATCAGAATGATGAGGAGAAGGGGTTTCATAGCGGTGAAACTCTGTTTGTGGTGAAGGTGGATTATTTTCTGGTTGAGGAGGTGGAATCTCTGATTGCTCAGGGATCAGAGGTTCTTCTGTGAGTGGTTGTTGTTGTTGTTCTGGTTCTGGTTGTTGTTGTATTTCTGGTTCAGGTTGTGGTTCTGGTTGTGGAGGAGGAATATTTAGTGGTTCAGAATTTGGTTGAGCAGAAGCATGTTCACGCTCAATATCAGCTAGCACTCTATCAAGTGCTGGTGTTGTTGAAACAGTTGGTTGTTTTGGAATTCTGATTCTGGTTCTTCTGAGTTGTAAGGCCTCAGAAGGGTCTTCTGGTATGGTTTCATCAATAGTAGGGATTGGAATTGATATTCTGTGAGAGGTTTTAGGAGGGGCAGCAGATGTTGGAATATTAGATGAAATTGAAATAGGGGCAGCAGATGAATTACCTCTTTTCTTTGGAGTCTGATGAGATGATCCTTCTGCTTTCCTCTTCTTTGTCTTCTTCTGAGTCACTTCAGGTTGGACTTGACTCAGATCTTTGATCTTCAGCTTTGAACCTGCATCTTCTTCCTTGTATGAATCTGGATACTTGAGAAACATATCAGGTTGGGATTCCATTTCAGAAAATTTTGGGAAATTACTCAGAGGCACTCTTCTGCTGGAGATGTCAGCAGTTGAAGTGGTTCTGGGTTCCTTCCTAATATTTTCTATCAGCTTCATCTTTTTCAGGTTCTTAGCGTTCAGCGGTTTTCCAACAGTTGGTTCCATAGTGCCCAGCACTTGAGCTTCGCTCAGATAATCTATCAGCTTATTCTCTGTCAGAATATCTGATATGAGCCTTCCAAACGGTATCCAGTCCCTTTTGGTCCTTTCTTCTTCTCTTGTTTCTTTGACACTGGTCTTGAGATGGTTGAACAGAAAGTGTGCCAGATTGATCTTCACCCTCTGATCAATAAAGTAGATCAGAAATTGCTGATCCACGTTTATATAATCAGGAGAACTTGTTGGTTTCCTGTGATTGAAGCAGCCCAGAACAATCTTGGCCCATACTCTGCAGTGATCCTTCAGATCCTTAATTTTGCTGCTGGGAAATCCAAGAGTGAAAATGCAGTTGGCTACCACACCTATATCAGGGCATCTATCAGCCATGTCCACACAACGGACTCCACCACCACTTTGACCGATTAACCTAGCAATGAGGTCTTCAGAAATTACTATCTTCTTTCCCATGACAGAAGAGATGACTAGATGTTTATGAATCTTGGCATGAATCCAAAATTCCTTGACAAGCTCTGGGAAAGTTGGTCCAACCAACCTATCGAAATACCTCTCCCACTTTTGAGCCCTAATTTCCTCAGTTAGGTCAAATCCATTATCCTTCAAGCTTTCGAAGTCGATGATTAACTCAGAGAGAACTTCAAGATTCTTTACCGGTGTGAGAAGAGTTCTGGTAGGCACCTGATATTGTTCAGAAGTTTCTTTCTTCTGATTGCCTGCAGAAATGCTGGAGGATGCCATTGTTCTCACACAACAAAGATTTTAGAATGATTTGAGAGAAAAAGGTTTTGAAGGAGATAAACTCAGAAATATGCAGAAAAAGTTTCAGAGATTATGAGAAAGCGTAAAGAATAAGAATGAAGAATAATGTGCTTAAATAAAGTTTTCAAAAATTATTTTGAAAAATTAAACGTTTTTTAAGAGAGAGAAAAAAAATAATGATTGCCATTAACAAGCGTGATTACTTTTCATTAAATGCTTGCTGATTTTGGGGGATTTGAGAAAGATACTTAAAAACGGTTACCAGACATGTGTCTCAATGCACCCAATCAGCGCTTTGCCTTCTCAGAAGCGTGCACGCGTTCTGCTTCAGGGATTTGCTGATGATTGGATGACACTTGTTTGATGTAGTGATCAGCACGTCTGTATTTGAGATTAGACTCTCAGATCTTTAGACTTGCATCTGATACAATCTGCATGTTCTATCTTTCTGAAGGAAGATTGATCAGAAGTTCACAGTAATATAATTACATTCTGAAGATAAATACATGGAATTAAAACATTTTCATTCTGGGCATACTTTCATGCTGAGATGTTTCAGAATGAAATTAAACCTATCTTCTGAAAGGGGTTTAGTAAAGATATCAGCCCATTGATGGTCTGTATCTATAAATTTCAAGTTTAAAATACCTTTCTGAATATAGTCCCTAATGAAATGATGTTTTATTTCTATATGCTTAGCTCTAGAATGTAAAATAGGATTCTTACTTAAGCAAATAGCAGAAGTATTATCACAAAGTATAGGAATGTTACTCTCAAAAATCTGGAAGTCTTCAAGCTGACTTTTCATCCAGAGCATTTGTGTGCTACATCCTGCTGCTGCTATGTACTCAGCTTCTGCTGTTGACAGAGCAATTGTTGATTGCCTTTTGCTGGACCACGAGATCAGATTTTCTCCCAGAAACTGGCAGCTTCCAGAAGTACTTTTTCGTTCCACTCTGTCTCCAGCAAAATCAGCATCACAGTAGCCTACTAAGCTGTAATCACTAGATTTTCTATAAAACAAACCCAGATTAGTAGTACCTTTCAGATACTTGAAAATTCGCTTAACAGCTGTTAAGTGAGATTCTCTAGGATCTGATTGGAATCTAGCACAAATACATACGCTGAATAAGATATCAGGTCTTGAAGCAGTCAGATAAAGGAGAGAACCAATCATACCTCTGTAGATCTTCTGTTCTACACTTTTGCTTACCTCTTCTCTTTCCAGAATGCACGTGGGATGCATTGGAATCTTTGATGGCTTACATTCTGAGAGGTCAAATTTCTTCAGAAGATCTCTGATGTATTTGCTCTGATGAATGTAAGTTCCCTCTGGAGTTTGATTGATCTGAATTCCTAGAAAGAATTTCAGTTCCCCCATGAGGCTCATCTCAAATTCTGCCTGCATACACTTAGCAAATTTTCTTCCAAGAGAAGGATTAGTAGAACCAAAAATAATATCATCAACATAAATTTGACAGACTAAAATGTCACTCTTAACTGTTTTACAGAATAGAGTAGTGTCCACTTTCCCTCTGGTGAATTCATTTTCAAGCAGAAAGTTACTTAGCCTTTCATACCAAGCTCTGGGAGCTTGTTTCAGACCATACAGTGACTTTTTCAGTTTGAAAACATGTTCTGGATGTTTTGTATTTTCAAAACCTGGGGGTTGGTGAACATAAACCTCTTCTTCTATATAACCATTTAAGAATGCACTTTTGACATCCATCTGATACAGAGTGATGCCTCTATTAACAGCAAATGAGATTAAAAGTCTGATAGATTCTAACCTGGCGACTGGGGCAAAGGTTTCTGTATAGTCTATCCCCTCTTGCTGACTATAACCTTGTGCAACCAGTCGTGCCTTGTTTATGACGACTTCACCTTGTTCATTAAGCTTGTTTCTGAACACCCATCTTGTTCCAATGACGTTGAATCCTTTTGGTCTGGGAACGAGATCCCATACGTCGTTTCTGGTGAATTGATTCAGCTCTTCTTGCATTGCCAGAATCCAGTCATTATCCAGAAGTGCTTCATCAATAGAAGAAGGTTCAATCAGAGACACAAGTCCCATAAGAGTTTCTTCAGAGTTTCTGAAGCTTGCTCTTGTTCTGATTGGATCTTCCTTTCTTCCTAGGATAGTCTCTTCTGGGTGATCCAAACTGCTTCTGGGTAATCTCTTCTGAGGTTGATCAGCAGCAGTTGTAGGATTTCTAGCATTGCTTCTTTCAGACGTTGAAGGAATGTCTGTGTTGAGAGCTTCTGATGACTTGTCTTCAGAGCCTGCAAATTCAATTTCTATACCTGCAAGATTTTCATTCTGCTTTGACTTTTCAGAGTCAAGCTTATCATCAAAACGAACACTGATTGATTCTTCCACAATCTGTGTTTCTGTATTGTATACTCTGTACCCTCTTGAGCGTTCAGAGTATCCTAACATAATACACTTCTGTGCCTTAGAATCAAACTTGTTCAAATAATTCTTCGTATTCAATATAAAGCAAGTACATCCAAATGGATGAAAATACGAAATGTTGGGCTTTCTGTTCTTCCACAATTCATATGGAGTCTTTTCCAGAATAGGTCTTATTGAGATTCTATTCTGAATGTAGCACGCTGTGTTTATTGCCTCTGCCCAGAAAGTCTTAGCAACGTTTGTCTCGTTGATCATGGTTCTGGCCATTTCTTGCAATGTTCTGTTCTTTCGTTCTACAACTCCATTTTGTTGGGGAGTTCTAGGACAAGAGAAATCATGCAGAATGCCTTTGTCATTAAAGAATGACTCAAAAACTTTATTTTCAAATTCTCCACCATGATCACTTCTGACTTTAACGATTCTAAGATCTTTTTCATTCTGAACTTGGTTACAGAAGGTAACAAACACAGAGTGTGACTCGTCCTTGTGTCTTAAGAACTTTACCCATGTCCATCTGCTATAGTCATCTACGATCACTAACCCATACTTCTTGCCACTGACTGAAGCAGTTTTAACTGGTCCAAATAAGTCAATGTGCAGAAGTTCTAATGGCTTAGAGGTGGAAACAACATTTTTGGATTTAAAAGAAGGTTTTGCAAATTTGCCTTTCTGACATGCTTCACACAGAGCATCTGAATTGAACTTCAAATTTGGAAGTCCTCTGACCAGATTGAGTTTGTTAATCTGAGATATTCTTCTCATACTAACATGCCCCAATCTTCTGTGCCAGATCCACTGCTCGTTGTTAACAGACAGAAGACATTTTACGTTCTGACTCTTTAGTTCAGAAAGTTTGATTTTGTAAATGTTGTTTTTCCTCTTTCCATTAAACAGGATAGTCCCATCTTTCTGACTAACAGCTTTACATGATTTTTGATTAAAGATTATATCATAACCGTTATCACTTAATTGACTTATGGATAACAGATTATGCATCAATCCATCAACTAGCAGAACATTATTAATAGAGGGAAGATTTCCGTTACCTACAGTTCCAGAGCCAATTATCTTTCCCCTCTGATTGCCTCCAAAGCCAACGTGGCCTCCAGGCTTAAGTTCCAGGCTTTGGAACATATGCCTTCTTCCCGTCATGTGTCGTGAGCAGCCAGAGTCCAGGTACCATGACTGGTGTTTCTGACTTACTGCTAAAGATATCTGCAACATGTATTATTTTATCCTTAGGTACCCAGATCTTCTTGGGTCCTGATTTGTTAGTTTTACCAAAACTCTGGTTGAATTTTGGTTTCACAGAGTGCTTACTACTAGTATATTTGATGTCATGTGTGTGACCATACACAAAGTGTGAATTTAAAGGAGTGTGTTTAATGGTTAAATCCATGACATTCTTAGGTGTAGGAACCTTACCTAGGTATCCTATTCCTTTCCTGCCGTTTCTGCTAACTCCATAGATCATTGAAGCCATTCTGCTTCTATCTATGCTTTTAGCCAGGAACTTCTGGAAACTATGATCATACTCCTTGATGATCTCATCAGCGTTGCTGGGAGTTTCAGCAATTGGTTCCTTCTGAGAGTTTTGTAAAGAGTTTTCTAATTTTAAAATTTTATCTCTCAGCTCAGAGTTTTCCAATTTGAGACTCTCAGACTTATTAGAGTCAGATTCAAGATTCCTTTTCAGGTCTCTGAATTTAGCTCTAATCTGCTGATAACGTTCCAGAATTTCATTGAGGCTTTCAGCAAGTTCAGCCTTTGTAAAATTAACAGCGAAGTTAGGGAATACCTCTTCTGTGTCTGATTCTGAGTCTGATTCAGAAGCTTCACTGTCATCTGGAATGTTAGCCATGAGCGCTATGTTTGCCCTTTCATCATCTGATTCTGAGTCAGCTTCAGACGAGTCAGAGTCATCCCATGTGGCCATGAGACTTTTCTTCTTCTCTCTTCCAAACTTCTTTTTGGGCTTTTCCCTCTGAAGCTTTGGACAGTCACTCTTGTAGTGTCCTTGCTCATTGCACTCGTAGCAGATGATGTCTTTTGTATTTGGCTTCTTGCTACCAGAGGAGCCTTCAGATCTTCTGTATCCAGAGGAAGAATCTGTCCTTCTGTATCTGGAAGAAGACTCGTTCTGATCAGATCTTCTGGGATTCCTGAACTTCCTTTGTCTTTGCTTCCACAGTTGATTTACTCTTCTGGAGAGAAGGGAAAGTTCGTCTTCTTCTGATGAGGATCCATCAGATGTTTCTTCAACTGCCTGCAAAACTTTAGATTCAGATTTTCTGTTAGATTTTAAAGCTAAAGGCTTACCTTGCTTCTGAGGCTCATCAGCTTCTAGCTCTATCTCATGACTTCTGAGGGAGCTTATAAGTTCCTCCAGAGTGATTTTGTTGAGATCCTTCGCTAGCTTCAGAGCAGTAACCATAGGCCTCCACTGCTTGGGTAAACTTCTGATTATCTTTTTGACATGGTCAGCAGTAGAGTATCCTTTGTCCAGAACTTTGAGACCAGCTACCAGAATCTGGAATCTAGAGAACATAGTTTCAATGGATTCAGATTCTTCCATTTTGAACGCCTCATACTTCTGAATGAGCGCCAGAGCTTTTGTTTCTTTGACTTGAATGTTGCCCTCATGCGTCATTCTGAGAGAATCAAAGATGTTCTTAGCTGTGTCTCTGTTGGAGATCTTTTCATACTCAGTATATGAGATGGCACTGAGGAGGATGGTTCTGGCCTTATGGTGATTCTTGAAATCACGCTTTTGTTGATCAGTCATTGATTTTCTTTCAATCTTCTGACCAGTTGCATTCACAGGGTGCGTGTATCCATCTGTCACCATATCCCACAGATCAGCATCATGTGCTAGAAAGAAGCTTTCAATTCTGTCTTTCCAGTAATCAAATTTTCTCCATCAAAAACTGGAGGTTTGCCGCTGAATCTGTCTCTATCCTCATTGTTGTCATTGCTGAAATGAGAGTTGTTTCCTGCCATTGTGTTTTTCTGACGCTGGATCTTTTACTGACACGGTTAAGTGTTTTAGCTCAGAACCAGGCGCTCTGATGCCAATTGAAGGGGTGAAAAACACAAGAAGGGGGGGGGGGGGGGGTTGAATTGTAAAACTGGAATCTTAAATCAATTGACAAGATATTTTTATCCTGGTTCGTTTGATCTCAAACTACTCCAGTCCACCCGTCAAGGTGATTTCGCCTCTCTCCAACGAGGTCTTAATTCACTATATTCAACTGAATACAAATCTGCTTTAACAACTGCTAAAGCCTTCTTGATTCAAACCACAATCCGGTTTGTCAAGGCAACACTTTCTTACAAAGGTATAAACAAATGTGTGTGAATGTTTTCTACAAAACTTTATCACAACTGTGATGTATACACAAATTAAGCTTAGAATACTAGGTTGCTAAACGCTAATGGAGTATCAGAGTTTGTTGGTTTAGCAAAACTGGTAGATGAAGATTATTGATCAGCTTTGTGCGTGTAGAGAATTGGAGAGCATTAGCCATTATAATCTTCGAAGCCTTGTTTATATAGCACTTGAGAAGATGAACGTTGAATGCAATATTCTTGATTCAATGCAAATAACAAGCTTTCCTTTTTGAGCAGATCTTGTCTAGAATGATGCCGTTGGAATTAATTAGCGTTCAATGCACAATACCGTTGCTTCTTCAATGCACGTTCTGGCTTGGCTCATTCTGATTCTGCTTCGCTGCTGATGAACTATTGATTCTGTATCAGAGTGTTTACGCGCAGTTCTGTTCATCAAGCTTCAGCATGTACGAGCGTTGATCATCTGATCTTGACGTTCTGATTCAGCAACTTCTGATGCTGGTGTATCAAATCAAATTCTGATGCTGATGAAGTGATCTTGCTTATTTTAATCAGAGTATCTGCAAGTCAGAGCATAGTAATTTTAGGCAGCATATAATTCAAACATGAAACATATAAATACTATATCTTTTCACTTTGTTATCATCAAAACTTAAATGTAGGGTACTAGATTCAAACATTGTTCTAACAAAATGCAAGAGAAAGATAGGGATCTTAATTGAATGCAAAACACAACTTTTATTAATTGAAAACATTGTTTGAAACTAAATGGGGGCCCTTACAAGCTACCCCTATGCCTCGGGCGGGGCATAGGTTCTTTTAAAAATAGAAAATTGCTTTGGAAAGAAAAAAATCTCTGGAATCTCCACAGCTGTCCGATTCTTGAGTTCTTCACCTGAAGCACATTCTTGGATGAGGTTAGATGCTCCTTTGCTGATGCCTTTGTTGGATAACATTGACACTTGTCCACCATGATCTACTCATTTGCTGACGAAGGTTTCCTTGATGGGAGGAAATTTCCATTTTCCTTTCTTGGTAGTCTTTGACGGTTGATAGCCCAAACTAAAGCGGTCTTTCTTCTCAGGTATCTCCATAATCTTGCCCCAACCTTTAGATATTCGATCTTCCACAGTCGTTTGTAAGTCTCTCCACCAAGAGTGTAACCGCTGTAGCCACTTCCAAGACTTGGAATGGCATCTCCACACAATCTTCTTCCATACTGATATATCTGTAGGATTCTAAATGACTTACGAAGATGTCTTCTTCTCCATCAATTATCACCAATTTTATTTCGACGAGGAACTTTATATTTTGATGCAAGGTTGAGGTGACAACTCCTGCAGCATGGATCCAAGGTCGCCCGAGCAGGAAAGTATATGCTGGTTCTATATCCATTATCTTAAAGGTGATGTAAAACATATGCAGGTCGATCTTTACTGGGAGATCCACCTCCCCAAACAAAGTTCTTTGAGAACCATCGAAAGCTTTGACCACCATATAACTTGGTCTTATAACGATGCCATCCATTGTTAGTTTCATCAAGCTAGCCTTTTGTAGCACATTGAGGGAATAACTAGTATTAGTGAGTACTCTGGATAGGCTAGTTGTCCCTATTTGGATTGAAATGTGCAATGCCTTGTTATAAGCTATACCTTGTGGAGGTAACCCACTGTCGTGTTTCTGACGTTAGATTAGCCACGACTCCATCAAATTGGTTTACTGTGATCTCCTTTGTAACATGCATCAAACTTAGAATTTTCATTAGAGATTCTCGGTACGCCTCTGAATTGATCAGTAATGAGAGTATTGAAATCTTGGTCGGGGTTTGATGTAGTTGATCCACCACCCTATAGTCACTTTTCTTGATCATTTTCAAGAAGTCGTCAGCCTCTTGATCAGTAAGCGTCTTACTCTGAGATATTTTACCCTTATTAGTTTCATCCTCAGCCTTTCCTTTATCCTTAGTCAAGGTATCACCCTTCTTGTGTTGCTCTGGAGTGAATACGCGACCACTGCTAATCATGCCCCATGTTCCTGCTATATTTGTAATTGCAGGTCCTTGGCTTGTTGATGGTTCACATTCTTGCTTCTGTCCATTGATATAGATAGTAGTTTCGTAACTCCATGGCACGACTTTATAACTTTCGTAAAGAGTGGGAGACGGCCCCCTGATCACCATTATACTCTTCGGAAGCACTGGTGTTGTTACTCGTATTTATGTTAAGATTGGCTCTCCACATGGAATGACAAGTGGTTTCTTTGTAGAACATAAACCTTGGTAAGGAATCACCAATTGTCTTCTTGTGTTCCCATTGATTGCAGCTGCATATCCTTCTTCAGGGTAATACTCGAATTGGACTATCTTTTGATCCATCAACTTCTTGAGAGTGCTTTCGAAGGCATCATTGTGCTTCAAGAGAAAGCCATGTTCCAATAAATGCTCCTTCAACATATCTATTAGAGCTTTTACCCGTTTAGTTTCTCCAAGAATAGTGACTACCTCAATTGCATTCACAGTTGGACCACCATGCAGAGGCATAGGGTTTGTCTTGATATTCGTCTTATTAAAGGTGATATATTGGGAGTCCAATAAATCTTGAACCTTGTGTCTGAAGGTCTAACACTTCTCTATGGTATGTCCTGGAGAATTAACATGATATTCGCACCTTGAATTCGCATCGTATTTTGGTGGGAGTGCCCCAATTGGAGGTGCAAGTAGCTTCAGATCTACCAAGGATGCCTTGAGTAAGTATTATAGTAATTGACAGCGTGTCATAGGGAGGGGATCAAATCTTCTCGGAGTTCTTTTGAACCTATTTTGTTGTTGCTATTCTCGTGGGATTACCAATGGTTGTTGTGCCTTTTGGTGGGCAGCAAGAACACTAGTTTCTCCTTCCTTCTTATTTGAGAAGTGTGGAACATGCTTCTTTGGATTCTAAGGAGTACTAAATAATTCTCCTTGTATCTTGCCACTTTTCACACCAGCTTCAATTCATTTGCCAATTATCACCAAGTCAGAGAAACCTGAGAACACGCTACCTACCACTTTCTCATAATACAAAACTTGTAGAGTACCCATGAACATGTCTACTAACTCCTTTTCAAGGAGTGGTGGTTGCACTCGTGCTGCCGTTTCTCTCCATCGTTGAGCATATTCTTTGAAAGATCCATCCTTCTTTTGGGGTAAATTCTGAAGTTGCATGAGATTAGGAGCCATGTCCAAGTTGTACTTGTATTGTTTTAAGAAAGCATTTGCAAGGTATGCCCACGACCGAACATGCGTTCTTTCCAACTGCATATAGCAATATAGGGACGCCTCACTCATCCTATCTTTGAAGAAGTGGATCATTAGTTTCTGATCATGAGAATATGCATGCATTTTCCTACAGTACATGCATGGATGATTCCTTGGGCACGTGAGTCCCTTATATTTTCCAAAGTCAGGTACTTTGAATTTGGGAGGAATTACTACATCTGGAACCAAACCCATTTCCAAAGCATCAATGTCAAAAGCATCCTAACCCTCCACAGCCTTCAGTCTTTTGTTCAAGAGCTTTATACTGGTTAACTGCCACAGGATCTTCAACAGTTTCTTATTGGGGCACTTGATTTACACCTTCCAAATTATGGTCTCTATATTGCAAGTCTATGTAGTTATCCAAATTGTTGACTAGACTTTGTAAAGTATGGTATGCCCCCACCTTCGGAGGAGGTAGCATGAAACCTTTAGTCATAATGGTCTCTTGTTGAGCGACAATTGACTTTGCGGGACCGGATTCTGGTTCGTCTCTTGGTTGGTGACTAATGGTTTGGGCTATCTCTTCAAAATCTACCTTTGGAATTTGATCTTGTCTTTCTATGAGGTTCTTCAAGGCGAGCATAACTTGACTCGTATTATCTTTCATTGAGTCTATGCTTCCTTTCACTTGTTCCAAGTCTTCTTGAAAAGCAACTTGATTCTGTTCGAGTTTCTCCATTGCTTTCTTTTGGTGAGCTCTTGTTTGATATGGAGGTCGAGAAGGTAGTGTGGTTTTCCAAATGATTTAATTGGAGATGATATGAAAACCATGAGTTTTTTGTATGAAATGTGAAATACGATGTTTGTGGTTGGATGAATGCGTATGGATAATGCTAATACTTTTTTAATGTCTTATTCATATTGGATTTCCTTTTATTATTCATCCTTATTTCTCAGGTTTTACTTTTTATTGGTGAGTATCCTAAAATAAATACACAAATGAAATATTGAAACAAAAATACTTTTATTGAATAATAACCATCATCCTTGAAAAAGGGGAATACAATTCAAATACCAAAACAAATACTGGATGGAAAACACTGAATCAAATGTCAAATACTAAAAGAAATAACAAAAGGGAAACTAAATCATCTAAGTACATTTGTGGATCTCCGCCATAAAACCATCCACCATCTCCCTACAAAGTTTGAGGAAGTCTTCAACATCCTTCGGAAGAGGGACCATCACGACTTCTTCATCTCTCAAGCTTCTAGGAATGTCACCAATGAGATTGTTTTCTAAGAAGGAGAGATTTGCATGATTATCTTTATACCTCAGATATTCCTTGTAAAGTGTAGGGATTATGACCTTGTTGTCTTCTCCCACTTGTGCTATTTTTGTATACTGCTCTTCCCAATATCTCTTTTTCAGCTTTCATCTCCTTATACAGTTCTCTTTGTATAAGGAAATATTTTCGAAGTCCTTCTAATTCTTGAAAGAGTTGTTCATATTCCTCCACCTTTTGAGAGAGAGGTTATTCTGTTCTCATTTTTCTAAGGAGTTCTCCCACCTATGCTTCTTGACTTTCTTAGAGACTTGTGAGAAGGATTTGAATCTGGTCTGCTTGATCTTGAGCAACTTCTTCTAATCCTTGGATTTGGATTCTCAGAACCTCTTCCAATTCTCTTTTGTCTTGTAATGCCTTATCATACCATTTCTTTAGCCTTCCAATTTCCCTAGAAGTATCATCCAACCGTTGATTGTGGGAATCAAGATTTAAAGTAGCACTTAGCAACCTCTCAGTCATACGCTTTCATTTAGACCTCTCTTTCTCAGCCAATTCACGATCATTTTTTGAATTTGTTGCTCTTTCATCCCAAGCCTTGTTGTAACTGATTCTTCTCAATAGCAAGGTCATAAAGGTTATATTCCAAATTCTCCTTGTCCCTTTGAGCTTGCTCAAGGGCATTCTTTATCTCTTCTATCTCCTCCACTTACATTAGAAGGGGATCTGGTATGTCTGGTGTATAGGTAGGATCAATATCAAATGGCAGTTTGACGATTTGAACCCTCTCCAAAACCCATTGAGTATAAGGCTCCCTAGCCATAACAATTTTCTACCAAATTCAACACCTTTCTTGTGAACCTTACCCCAAGCTTGTATGACTTTCTTGAGTAGCTCGGGGTTGCTCTTACCCATGTCATAAAGGACCCATTATTGAAGTTTCTCGTCGGAAGGTTTATCTTCCAAAGGGTACCCAAGTTGACGTAAATCCAAAGTGGATTTATAGATGATACATCCTCTCATCCCAATCATATGAACATTTGGAAATTCTCCACAACTATAAATAATATCACCTATGTTCAACTTCTTAGCTGAAGGAACCGAGAAAATCATTGAGAGAAAATCAATGAAGTTGCCATCGAGTATTTATTTATCCCATGGGAAGGGAAAGGAAAATCATCGAAGAAAAATCTGATAAGGGATAAATCACGATCATGCGATCGAGAGATCGGGTACGAGAGTCGATTCGCAATGGGAACATATTAACACCCCTCACGTTTGTGGTACTCCACATGGTCCATTCTTTTTATTCTAATCAAAGGGTGTGTTCATATCTAAAGCTTACGAGCTAAATGCATGGATGCATCGTGTATATACAAAAAAAGGTTTTATAAGTCGTGCCTTCCTTGGTTGTGAACCTTTGTGCCTATGTACCCTCTCCGTGCAATGGGAGATCAAGAATCTCGTAGTTCACCTTAAATTTTTTGGTTTGTTGTATTTTTTTAATGAACAATGCTAATTTCATATTCTACAGCAGCTAGACCTTTGGAGACTCACCGCATTATAGTAGAAAGGAAATAACATGTTCTTATCTAAAAAATTTTTAAAAGAAAAAGGTCTTAATACAAAAAGGTTTATATTGGTTGGTGTTTTTACCTTGGAAAAAGGATTTAAGTGAAGTTAGAGTGTTTTATAAATTTGTCAAAGAAAAAGAGTTTTAGTTTTAGTTATGCAAAAGGGGAAGAGAAAAACTCTAAAGGAGACTAACCATGTTCTATCCCTAGTGTTATCATACAATGATGGTCCTAAAGTTAAGGATGAAAGGGAAATCTCTACCTAAATTAGCATGCATGAATTAAGAACCTAATGTCTAACTTGAATCGAGAATGAAATAATTGATCCTAAGGGAACATGCAAAGGCGAACCTAAAAGATCAAGCAAAGGTGCAAGGAAATAAACAAACAAAGGATGCGAATAAGCATCAACACCATGAGCTATTTGTACAACCACTCAAAGTAAACAAGTCGAAAGAACATTCTACACTACAATAGCTCAACCAAATCGAGTAAAACCTCGAAGCATCAACGTCGAGCAACATGAGCTGATTTCGCTGAAGTCATGATAAGGTGTGGGGGATGATTGTGATCCATTTCCACTTCATTTGACTTGAGGATAAGAGACGGGCAATTCAAAGCACCAACGTACGACGTGAGCTAAGAGTGACACGGACTAGAAAGTGTGGTGGCCGATTACGAGCCCTATTGTTCCATTTTATTTGACTTGATAGCAAGCACAAAATAAAAGGGGAGGGGAATTTCCTTCTTTGAGGACTTTAGCAAAATTGCCTCTTTTTGAGGTCTTTAAACAAACACAAATATTGCCTCCTTTTGAGGTCTTTAAACAAACACAAACATTGCCTCCTTTGAAGACATTAACCAGAATTTCCCACCTAAAGTAGGGACTCCCAGTCATGTATCTCTATTCCCACTTATCATGGCAAGGAAAAGAAAAGACAATGCAGAATCAAAAATCAGAAAAATACCAAACGAACAAGAGTCCATTGTTTATCTGACAAAAGCAAAAAAACCTGAAGGTCTTCGTGCAAGCTTCACCAAGCAAACAAAAGCAATCAGAAATCAGAGGCACAGGATAAGAATCAGAACATCACAATGTGAAAATAAATCACATGCGGAACAAGCATCAAGCTATGGCCTTGCACAAAACAATACTACACAACCAAAATAATCCTTAAATCATGTAGTGCAATAAACCTCCTTCCAAAGCTTGCACAATGCCACAAGATGAGTTAGTAATTTCAAGGAAAATCAACTGCAATCGAACAATCACTACCACAACTCAAATTGGGAGTTAAACATGAATAAAACAAGTTTGAGCAAGCATCAGAACCAATACATCAATTCTCGGGAAGCAACTACATCATCTCATGAACCGAGCAAAAAGTCAGTTTAAAATCGTAAAAACTTGACATAGATGCTATGAAAATGCCGAATAAAACTCACTTATGCATTAACTAACAATTAAATAATGCATTTATGCATACTTACCGACTCTGGGCAACACCATATCTAATCACAAAATTGCTCGAAAAATTGAGTTGAAACCAACAAAAATCATCATAGATGACCAAAAAATACATAATTATGCTCAAGTATGCATCACTCAACATTTAAGGCACAAATTAAAATAGATTTTTTAAATCCGGGCAGCAACTTCCATGAGTCGGTATCAACCAAAATTGATTTCAAAAATTCACAATCGAATGCATAAAAAACACTTACCAATTCAAGTAATGTTGCTAGGAAATTACAAATAAATTGCAAACAATTAAATCACATCAATGCATTGATTTCCAAGAACAAACAACATTTTTTAAACATTGATACAATTGATCGGATCAAAGGTTTTCAATGTCTAAAAAAATTAAATCATCATTTAATCGACTTAGAATTGCATCAACACATGAATTCAACATTAATTCTTAATAAAAAGGCAACTCGAATTTTCACATCAAGGCTAAAATCATCAATAATTAAGTACTCTAATCCACACTTCGACACACAAATTTATTCACAAGTAATAACCAAATCATCAAGATCCATAACAATTTAACAATTGTCTATCCAATTCTACATGCGTCTATCATCATTAATCTCAAGAATAACTTTATTCTAAAAATTCAAATCATGAATCACAATCAATTAACTCCAAAATTTCACCAATTAAATTTCTCAAATACAATAAAATCAAGTGGTGAATCAAGAAATACTACCGGAATCAGATCTTGGAGTGAAGAAAGCCAGACCGGACAGCAAGGGAGGTGGACAAAGACGATCGAGAACGACAAGGCAAAGGGAGTTCCGATTTGAACTGTGTGACATAATGAGAAAAAGGCCGGTCACAGCTTGGTCGTATGTGCGGAGAATAGGGGAGATCAAAGGCAGGAGCGGCGGCTCGGTCGTGGAAGGGAAGACCAGTGGTGGTCGTCGGAAATGTGGTGGTTTCCGGTGAGAAAGGGAGATTCCGGTGAGACTTTTTTGGAGGGAAAGAGGATTTGAACTCCTTTTTAAATTTTTTGAGACTTGAAATTCTTTAGTGTTATTTTTGAGTAATGAAAGCCAAAGTCCATTCCAATTTGAATTTCAAAAATATAAAGACAAGCCCCTAAGTCTTGTTTGGCAAGTGGATTTTTTTAGTAATGTATAATTTTTGGCTTATTTTGGTGTATAGCTCGAGAACAAACAATAAGCTCGTGAGTTTCGGTGCATAATCCTTGTGAGTGCAACTTCACTATTAGATGTTTTGCATGATGTTAAAACTCTGAAAGCTAGCATTTCAGTATGGTGGATGGTATCCTTATGTATTTTGGCACTCCTTTGTATTAGAGGTCTTAGGAATCATTAGAAAGCATTTTGAAATTGATTCAAGTCATTAAAAACAAGTTTCTGTATGATTTTTTACTGCATGTTGAAGCTTTTCTGAAATTACAGAAATTTCTATTTTAGGTGTCAACTCATTCAGATTTTAGGTCGACACATTTACTATCATATTAAATGTTGTAGCTTCTGTAACTCTTCGGTCGACACATGGACCTTTCAAGTCGTTACATTCATTTCAAATTTCACGTATGTGTCGACTCATTCGATTCTTAGGTCGACACATACTTCTTTACTTGGTCATTTTTATAATTTCTTTTATTCCAAAGTGATCCCTTTTTTCCCTAAATTTTCCAAAACCATAAATACTCATTCATGCATTATTCCAACTTAGGGAAAACCATAAAATTAGCTTATTTCTCTCTTCATCCTCAACCTCCAATCTATGCATACACACTGACATTACATTGTAACGATATTCTATTGGGGTGTCATCTAGACGAGGACTACTAGTATCCAATTGTCTATTGAGTGGATTTTTGTAGGGGTTTTCTTCCAGGAAAAACATCGGGTATATCCTTCAAGATCATTGGTTGATTTGGTTTTTTTTATGCAAGATCGTTCAAGAGGGAATTGCGGTCAAGTGAATAACCTTGGAGTGCTTAAAATCTTTTCAAGGAACATTGGAGTGTTTGAAATCTTTTCAAGGAAGTAGCTTAAAGTGCCGGATAAAATTGAATATCTTGTGTTGATAGATTGCAATCAGATTCTCTCGAGTGAACAACCTTGGAGAGTTTAAAATCTTTGCAAGGAACCCTAGAGTGTTTCAAATCTTTGTAAGGAAGTAGCTTAAGTGGAGAATAGGTTGAATTTATTATGTTCTTGGTCTTGTTGAATATCAAAAGAAGAGAAGGGGTTGAATCAACATCAAACGTTAGGGTTTGTAGGATTGGTTTGAACACTTCTCTGGTAACCATACTTTTGCAATGTAAGAAATTATCCTAATTCCAAATTTGGAATAGGGGGGGATATGTGTAACACCCCAATTCTACTCGACCATAAATATGAAATTAGAGTTATAAAAATTAAACAAATAAATCAGGATGTTACAATTTAAACTTAAAACAACGACATTCATTACAGATACATAACACATTAAGCTTGGATGAACCAATGACAATATAATTTAATCTTTTGAAAACAACAACTTTCATAACTACGCAGCGGAATCAAATATTCAACTTAAATGAATATATCATCTTTGTCCAACTAAACAAATTCAAATAATAAGTATTACTAACAACAACTTAAGGTTCAATCAACTGGAATAATAACAACAATAAAACAGCAAGCATTCATCCCCCCGAGTGTTACATATCAGAGTAATGACACCGACTTGAAATACTGAAGGTAAACAACCTTCACTCTAGATTACCTGCATGTTACTAACATTGGGGTAACATTCAAACATAAGGGGTGAGATATTGAACAATATAATCAGGTGTATGATAATATTACATTAGAATTAGTCTATGCCAAATCACCACTTCACAACTTTAAACAACGTCAATCACAACGAAAACATCAATGAAACATAATAAATAATTTACCAACACAACAACTTAATATGAAACATGAAATGCAACTTGTTACTATGCACATGCATGTGGTACCAGCGGAGCAGAACTCTCAACTTAAAAACAGAGAAAAACTCCCAACTTAGAAACGGAGCAGAACTCCCAACTTAGAAATGGAGCAGAACTCCCAACTTAGAAATTGCTAATTAATAGAGGCATCAACAAGGCGTGAACCTTCAACTTTAACTTTTTGCCAATCCAGGCCAACTTGTTATGCTATGCACGCGACAACAACAACTACAACATCAACCATTCAACAACAACACAACAATAATAATTCAACTATAACTTAACAACAATTCAACAACAACTTAATAATAATTCAACACTGGCCATAGGCCTACAACTTGATAATTCAACTTAATTCAACATTGGACATAAGCCTACAACTTAATAATCCAACTTAATTCAACATTGGCCACAAGCCTACAACTTAATAATTCAACTTAATTCAACATTGGCCATAAGTATACAACTTAATAATTGCCAATTATAGATGCAATACAACACAACTCACCACTACCTGCAACTTCAATGATTAATAACAACAACACAACAACTTACACATGCCAATAATATTATTAACACGATCCTACTAAAATACTTCTACTAAATTATTCTGCCATAAGCCTCATTAATAGTTTTCTACTAAATTAGTGAAACTATTATTTTCCTGCTACTTAAGTTATCTCTACTGCTAATATATTTTGGGTACTAATACTACTACTATTTAATGCTAGTTCTGTAACTAAAACTATACCAGTTGTTAATTCTATAATCCACTAATTATCCTTGCTAAATATCTACTGCTATTACTTTCATAAATCACTACTACCAATAATTTTCATTACACTGTCTGCTAAATACTACTTTTATGCTAAATTACCAGGTAACAGACACGCATAGGAACAATTAAATAAATATTGGACAATGAATTCATGCCCCTCAACATGCAAGATCGTGCCCCTCGGCACAAAGGCATGGTGTCGGTCGGAACCCTTCACCAACATGCGTATGCTGCTCGGCATACGTCCATAATTCCAGCTGCAGTTCTGCAACTTCGTCCAAATTTCATGCGATTAGTAATTCCTTCTCTGTCCAGAATCTCAGGCCAATACAACAATTATGGCCATATCAACATGTGGTAATTTCCAACAATCGATTCATCGATTGAATCACTGTAACATTAGCACAATTATCACAGATGCCAAACAACAATTTACCCATACAATAATTACACACAACAACAATTTCACACAACCCAATTCCCACGTAACATGCATCATATACCCAATTATAGAGTCAGAACCCCACCCTTACTTTGGATTGAAGGTTGCTCTATAATTTTCTGATCGAATTCCTCTTTTCCTCTTTTCTTCTTTGCTCTGGAACTTCTACGTTCTCTTTCTTTCTTCCAACCCTTATTCCTCTTCTTCTTAACAAAACCAATTTTTACTTACTCTCACATCTAATTTCTATTATTATAACTAAACTCAATAATAATAGAATCATTTCTATTGGGCTTAATTCTCATACCCCCTTAGTACTACATACCACCATATAAAATAGGCCCAACAACTTAATCTTATATTATTCCATTAATTCCAACATTATTATTATTATTATTATTATTAATCAACTAACTAATTAATTAATAATAAACTCAAAACTTATACCAACAATCCACAACATCTCACAACTTTAACAAATAATCCAAAAATAATTTAATTAAATAATTAATTAAATTAACGGGCGTTACAACTCTCCCCCACTTAAAATATTTCCGTCCTCGAAAATCTACCCGATACTACCACTCTTAACGCTAATTTTGCATCTCATTCTCTGATCCCCAAATCGGGTTTGGCAACACTTCGGCCATTACTTCTCGACACAACAATAACTCAACACGATTTAAATTAAATACACACATACTAATCATTCAACACCCTCGCGGCATAATCGTTAACACTTATCAACCACTTCAACAATATCTTGACATATCAACATTTTAAAGTAGTAACACACTTATACTTGGATATACAACATCACATTATCATCTTAACAACATCTTCAACACCAAAACACATACACAATTCCATCCCCCCCCCCCACATATATATATATATATATATATATATATATATATATATATATATATATATATATATATATATATATATATATATATATATATATATGTCAATTATCAACAACTCTATTCATATCGTCGTATCACCCTTATAGTGGCATCAACATAGCCAACAAAATCAACTTCGTCACATTATGGAGTGTTATTCATCATTTATGGTAATTAACAAAAACATCACGGCAACGGGAACAAAATCATTATAACGTCAAGTCAACAGTATTATCTAACAGATATACACACAACTCACCGTCATCCAACAACCATAATAATATCCTTATAAAATAAGCAAATGCTTAAAAAAAAAACACCGTACTCTGACACATCATCTTTATATCAGCAATCCACCAAATCCAACATGTAGATCAAGACATATCATTCCCATAGGCTTCTGATGTTTAGTCCTTCTCTTCTAACGAGTCGTACAAGCATAACAACTGCGCCATATCACGTTTTAGCTATGCAACTCTGATCATCCATCTTACGTCATTGTCATCATTAAAATTTATGTTAACTATACGATTTATATGTTTCAATTAAGTGTCAGACTTTCTTTAACATCGATTATAAAATCGTTGTTCACTTGATATACTCAATATTTCACTTTGCAACATTAGCTTGCATATAAACTCGCTACTCCGAATTGTTCAACATGTCTCAACTCTTTCCTAGTCACTCCTCTATTAATTCACACAAACTGGTGAGCGACTATCCTCATGATATAGCATCAATCACTTTACACAACATTAATGTAGCAAGATAAGTCTACACCATCCAACACGATCTCGTCTACTATTAGCAAGAGATTAAGGGTGATCAGTTCCTCAATTTGTCAATAGATAGCCGACAACCGTAGTGGAGTATAAACCATCGTTACCAAACTATAATAGTATTCCTTTAGAACTTGTACTCAAGTCACCTAAAGCACCATAATCCAATAATCTCCAATGAGGTTTACAAATACTCCCATAATTTCCCTCTCATTCGATTTTGTCAATGAGACACCAACGCTCAACATATTACACGGTCCACACACATGAAGCTTAAGTATCCTCCAACTCAAGAATTACTTTCTTCATCTCTGCATCATCAGGAATGCAAATTTGATTACAAAATCTCAACACACCCTGCACATCTAACTTAAAATCATCATTCTCAGACTGATCGAGTCCAACCATCGAATCTACCAATTCCACATCTAACTTCCGAGCTTCTTTGATACTGTCCAGAAAATCATTCTTAATCTTCAACATCCCCAACATAACACTCTTTAGTGTCACTTTGTAAACTAAGCTCATATCTCTAAATTGTTCAATTAATCCCAATTCTTTAACCATCATTGCTGAAATATGTAAAGTCTTTCGACCTAAAACATCAGCCACGACATTAGCTTTACCTGGATGATAATTCAAACCGAAATCATACTCTTTCAACAAATCCAGCCATCTTTGTTGTCTCATATTCAATTCCTTCTGATCAAATAAATACCTTAAACTCTTATGGTTTCTAAATACTTCAAATCTAGAACCAAAAAGACAATGTCTCCAAATCTTCAACATAAACACCACCACTGCTAACTCTAAGTCACGTGTAGGATAATTCCACTCATGAACTATGAGTCGTCTAGAAGCACAAGCAACGACTTATCCATTCATAATTAGCACACCACTAAGTACCATCTTAGACACATTCATAATACACTACAAATGACTCACTCAGATTAGGCAAAACCAATACCGGAGCAGTCGTCAATCTTTTCTTTAGTTCTACAAAACTTTCTTCACATGCAACATCCCATACTTGAAATGATGAACGACTATCCTTTTTAATGTCAAACATCTCATTGCTCAACTTAATCATCAACAACATATTATGCTTGACCTCGTCTCAAACAACTGCAATAATAATCATTTATGCATAAAAAGCCTCTAGTTCCGTACCTGACTTCTGAGTCCCTCCATATAGGAATGCATCTCCTGTATTTGAAAACACTTTCATAGGATAGAATATATTTCTATCTCCTCATAGGTTTAAACAGGACGCCAATCCAATACTCGAAACATATGATATGAATTTCCAAAGTTATCCGAAAATGTGAACACCGACGTCATGCAGTGACATACTATTACACACCTTACGATAACATCAGAACAAAATTTCTTTGTACCAATACCAACATTTATCACTCTTGAAATCTTACTCATCTACTCACATTTCTAACTCCGACTCGCGATTCAAAACATTCTAATAACTTTAACAACTTTTACAATCACTCACAAGGATCCCACGACAAGGTCTACAACAATATGTCACTCTATCATCGTTCAAACATCGACATCTTATGCAAGGGCTACTCAAACCGACAACTTCATAGTCGACCAGCAGCGCTGAAACATCACAACTTTCTAAATTCCATCTTCTAAAAATTATCCTTGTTACTCAACAATCACCTCCAGAAACATCAGGGATTTACACTCTACTCGTATATCAACAACCATCACATTGCTCCTCATCCTTCGAGAAGTAAACATCAACAATGTCTAATCATCCTCCCTCAAGACGTTATAACTTGATTAACAAACAAAATCTTTAATCCATGTCATCTTCAGATTCGGGAGACAACAAAACTTTAACGATACTCGCACTGTCGCCATCAACAGCATACTTAACTAACATCTTACAACCAAAATATATCCGAGAAGCAAAGATTCTCCCCCACTTATATTCAAACCAACTCCTGCATACAAGTGATTAGCAAGAAAGAACCGATAATGTTTCACACACTTGTCGCGTACTAAGGAATAAACAACATTAAACATGTTTAGTTGATGAAAAATGCTTGTTATGTTCTCAAATGATGAAAACCATAAATGTTCATTTCCAAAATATTTATTTATAACCATTGCGTGTTTTCAATGTATATGCTTATAATGACTTCATGTATTAATTCTTTCACATTTGTATAAGTTTGTTCTTGTATGTACAGGTATGTGTTTCTATTATTATTTCTTGCATTTGTACATGAGTTGAATGTAAGCATGTTAATTGCATGTACAGATCTTGTTGTAGTTAAGTCACATTTTATGGAGATATTTTCATTTTGGATTGAGTAGTGACATATCTTGTCGCTATGCTAGGAACATGCGTGTGCGGCATCGGGAGTTCCATTATGTTGTGTTACGTAATTGTGACGCTATAGAAGCAACGTGAATAGCTTGTTCTTGCATCACATTCATTATTATTCATGAAATTGCATTACATGTTTGGTAATGTTTATGTTTTTCATCTATTAGTTTTTACATCATTACATATATATGGGGATATGTAATTGTATGCTCATCTTTGCAAAAATGCATCTGTGTGATATATTAGTATTGGAATATGATACTTCTCACGATTTTCATTCTTTATTTTGATGTTGTCAAAGAGGGAGAAGCATATGCGAGATGAAGTTGGGTAGCACAAAGTCATGGGGAGCCTTTTATAACTACATTAAATGCATCATCGCACGTTTTGCCATCATCAAAAAGGGGGAGTTTGTGAGTGCAACTTCACTATAAGATGTTTTGCATGATGTTAAAACTCAGAAAGCTAGCATTTTAGTATGGTGGATGGTATCCTTATGTCTTGTGGCACTCCTATACATTATAGGTCTTAGGAATCATTAGAAAGCATTTCGAAATTGATTCAAGTCATTAAAAACAAGTTTCTACATGATTTTTTACTGCATGTGTCGATTCATCCACATTTCAAGTCGATACATACTAAAGCTTTTCTGAAACTATAAAAATTTATATTTTATGTGTCAACTCATTCAGTTTTCAGGTCGACACATTTACTATAATATTAAAGGCTATAACTTCTGTAACTCTTCGGTCGACACATGGAACTTTCAGGTCGACACATTCATTTCAAATTTCACATATGTGTCAACTCATTTGATTCTTAGGTCGACACATACTGTTTTACTTGGTCGTTTTTTTAATTTCTTTTATTCCAAAGTGATCCCTCTTTGCCCTAAATTTTTCAAAACTATAAATACTCATTCATGAATTATTCCAACTTGGGGAAAACCATAAAATTAGCCTATTTCTCTCTGCATCTTCAACCTCCAGTCTATGCATACACACTGACATTACATTATAATGATGTTCTGTTGGGGTTGCATCTAGACGAGGATTGCTAGTGTCTAATTGTGTATTGGATGGAGTTTTGTAGGGGTTTTCTTCTAGGAAAAAGACCAGGTTTGTCCTCCAAGATCATTGGTTGATTTGGGGGTTTTCATGCAAGATCTTTCAAGAGGGAATCATGGTCAATTGAACAACCTTTAAGTGCTTAATATCTTGGCAAACCTTGGAGTGTTTTAAATCTTTGCAAGGAAGTAGCTTAAAGTGCCGAATAGAATTAAAGATCTTGTGTTGATAGGTTGCAATCATATTCTCTCAAGTGAACAACCTTAGAGAGTTTGAAATATTTGCAAGGAACCTTGGAGTGTTTGAAATATTTGCAAGGAAGTAGCTTAAGAGGAGAATATGTTGAATCTATTGTGTTCTTGGTCTTATTGAAGATCAAAAGAAGAGAAGGGGTTGAATCAACATCAAACTTTAGGGTTTGTAGGATTGCTCTTGAACACTTCTCTTGTAACCATACTTTTACAAAGTAAGAAATTATCCTAATTCGAAATTTGGAATTGGGGGGAGATGTAGACATAGAAAGGATTATTGGTGAACTTCCTAAATAAATCCTTGTGTCTCTTATCTTTTATCATTTTTACTTGCTTTAGTACTCTTCAATGAATTTGTCAAATATCAATTGAATTGTAAGTAACTTTCTGAACAGTTTTTTGATTTATATCAAGTGTTGATATTGCTTATAATCACTTTTGATTATAAGTGATTTTGTGTATTAACACAACTTAAAGGAAAATTCTGAAAATTCACTTGCACACCAAGTGTTTGAAAAATTGTTTAGCTTGTTCAACTCAAAGGAAGATTGCAATGTTCTATCACTTACTCTCATTTACTCTCTATGTGCAATTTATTGGATGTGTTGTTTGATTGATCAATTCATATAGAATTTTTCTTTGATTGTTAAATTTTAAATTGATTTGTTGATTAGCTTATAATCACTTTGATTGTAAGGGCTTTTTCATATCAACTAAGCTCAAAGAAAGTTCTGAAAAATTGATTGCGCGCGACATGCTCGATAAAATGTCGAGTTATGTTTTTAATATGATTTCATTGGAAATATGAAATCGTTGTGTTTGATATTGAAATATTAATTGAGATATTATTATGTTGATTGATTTTATCATTATTCTAATTCCATATGGCTCATGCATATCTGAGTTTCCAATAACTAGGTTCGTTTAGACTACTATATTTGATCTAGGCCAAAAACTTGCACTTAACATTGTTTTTCCAATAAGTTTTAAATAATCATTTTGAAAGATATTTTTTACTTGGGGATCTATTCACCCCCTCTAGATCTGGTGCCGTAGTCTAACAATCCTGATGCGAAACCTGAAACAAAATCATCGATGACGAAATTTGTGACAAAGTGCCGAAAGAATCATCCCGATATGATAAAAATCTAGAAAGTTATGAATTTCTCAATGGCGATAGAATTGAGACATAAAACCCTATGTTTCGGTTGTGCGGCTTTTCCACTGTACTGATTTGAGAAGCGAGCCATAAACAGAAGCTTTTGAAGCACAATTCGAACTCGGGACCTGAGGCAAAGTTGTAGTTAGCATAATTTATGCTACCATGCCTTGAGAATTGTCTCAAACTGATAAAAATTGAGAGTTATGATTTTTTAAATATCGAGAAAATAGTCAACTGAACATCTGTTTCACTGTGGAATTTTTAGGTAATTTGCACTTTCAGAAATCTTCTTTACATGATTGGCTTCTGACCCAAACATATGAAATGTAAAGGATGTCAAGACGGATTTAATGCTCAAAGAATCATTCAAAAACATAGAACCATATGAAATTTATGAATTTTTGAACATCTGATAAACAATGAACCAACAAATCCAAATTTTAGGGTATTTGCATATTCGGAGGTCCTCCTCAAAGAATTGACTCTCGTTCCAAACATATGTACTAGAGAAATTGTCAAGACAATTCTTATGCTTGAAGAACCACTCCAAAATACTTTTCCAGTCAAAAGTTATGAATTATTGAACATCCGAACAAACAAATGACCAACAAATCCTCTAGATAACATGATTTCAGGTATTTTGCGCACTTGAAGATCTTCCTTACAAAATTAGCCTCCAAATAGAACAAGTGAGTTAGAGAAGATATCAAGATGGGTATAATGTTTGAAGAACCATTCCCAGACAATTATTTGGTCTCAAGTTATGAATTTTTGAAGTTGCACTGTGAAATACTGATTTTCTGTTCAAATTGTCCGGAATTAACTAAAACGCTTGATTTTCTTTGCAATTCAAAGCATGATGGAACATATGAGAGCTTGGCATGATGATGATTTGATGAATCACCGATTGAGAAGCTCTAAAAGATATATGGAGTCCACTTGAATCCCGAAAACCCTGAGTTTCTGCTTTGCTATACGGCCTGACGGAACACTGGTATTTGTAGTTTGTCGCGGATAAATGCTTGGATCCCGTAACCATGGTATCAATGATATGTTAAAAATAGGAGAACGAGATAGTAAAATCCAAATACATGATCTTTATGCATTACGATGCTATGAGATGATAGAGGATCTTAGGGGCAAAAATTGGGGTATAACGGCTGCCCTTATTTAAATGTCTTCTATCCAGAGATACAAAGGCTAAAATCTTCATCTCAACGCGATTGGAGATACTTAAATATAAAACAAACCCTATTTTTGGCTCTAAGATGTCATGCAATGCTTATGATTATGAATGTAAAAGATGAACTCCATAGGGGCAATAAGACACCACTGGGAAAAGTAAAAATTGTAAGAACAATAAGTGTTTATACATCTGGCCTTGAGATTTTGATGATAACTTCACATCTTATCTTAGAGAACAATTGTATACACAAATGGTTTCGTCTAGCGCGTAGCTATTGCTATAATGTTCTAACTCTGGTACAAGGCGTGTGACATCATCAGGTTCTGAACATACACTCTAGAAGAAAACATGTGGTTACATGTTTTGGTAAAGTCAAGGTTCTGAAACTGATCTTCTGCAACATGTCTTAGGAACGTTAGTACAAGAAGTTCTGATCGTGGCTTTGTGGTTTAGCTTTGGATGACTTCAAAAGCTTTACTTATGTGTTTTACAAGTTCTGAAGATTATGAAGAACAAGGTTCTGCTGAATAAGTTCTAATGATCTGAAGAAAAGGAAGTTCTTACAACAAAGTGCTGAAGACTCTGAAGACAAGGTTATCTGTGATAAGTTATGAAGACTCCAAGACTTAGGTTCTAAGGCTCAAGAAAGATTCTTCTATAACAAGCTTGAACGCTGAACATTCAAATATCTGAAGCCTCTGTAGATCAAGAAGAAAAGTTCAAAATGGTTAACATGTGATAGTGTACAAAAGGTGCATAAAGTGACTGTGACCTCTACTCTTCTAGAGTGGCGCAAGGGCAGTTCTTTTGTACTTGACAACGACTACTCTTATTATAACCGTTGAAAACAAACAACTAGATTTCTGATTTACCTTTCTACCCTTTCAATGGATCTATTTTACAAGCTATAAAAGGAAGACTTGGAAGCTGAAGAAAAGTAACAAACTACATTACAATGACAAATCTATTGGTTCAAATCAAGCTCAAAAAACTACACTAAAGAGATGTGCAAACTCTATAGAGAAATCATTTGTGTATAGTTTTGTAAATAAGCAAAGAGTTGATGCTCATATCTTGTAGTAGTTCATTGTGTTAACAATTCCATGTAATCTGCTTAAAATAAGAAAATATGTAATACACTGAAAGTACTCAACTGTTGTTGAACGTTACCTTTGAGAGAATGAGTGAAGGTCTTAGCTCAAGAAGACTCCCGATGCGGCTTGAGTGGATTTACAATAAGGATCAACAGAATTATTGGGGGCACTAATAAGGTTGATAAGACTTGTTGTGGGTTATTCTACAATCAGTTTGGTTATATTGGATTAAGTCCTCGTTGAAGGCAAAATCATCCATGCAGGGCGGACTGAAGTAGCTTAGTTAACATCGAACCTGGATAAAAATCATTGTGTTCATTTACAGTTTTATATTCTAAGCATACTTAGTTTGTCACCAATGAAAAGATTTTATTCGGTGAAACCCAATTCAACCCCCATTTTCTTGTGTTTCTCACACCTTCAAAAATAATATAGACAGACTAAAAAAAGATAGTTCAACCAGGAAAATAAATCATTGGGGAACAACACGACTCTAAAGATGACTATATATAGGCCAACCCAATATCACAGTTAAAAATACAAAATGCAAAGCAAGAATTTTGATGGGGAAATCCTTAAAAATGCAAGCAACAAGACAACAAGGATGTAATTTAAAAAAGAATTACCAACACAACTGGGGAAAGAAACTTGACTCCATTGGAGGAAAATCAACTCCGCTGGGGAAAAGAGGACTCAATTCTATTGGGGTAAGGACTAAAGAGAATTCAAAGTAACATCAACTCAATAAATAAGGAAAAATAAATGGATAACAACGACCAACATATAACAGTGAACTACCCACTCACAGATGAGGTAGAAAAAAAATAGCAATACCGACTCATAGAGGGATAGTAAAATATCAACTCAGGGTTAAAGGTAGACAATCAGAATAATAACAAGTTTCCCAAAATTCTGGCGTTCCACCTAGAACGGGTCTCAACTTCTTCTTTAACCAAGGCATTCTACCTGGAAAGGGTAACAAACTGATGTAAGAATTTATCAATGAACTGTATTTGTCATATTGAAAAGACCAACCATTCATTGAAGTACAACCATCCTCAACAAAGAACTATCTCCCATAATGAATAAACTACCATACATCAGAGTAAAATGAATCTCCACAACAAACTATCTCCCATAATAAAGATACTACCATCCATATGAGTAAATCAAACCTCGACAATGAATTATCTCCCATAACGAAGAGACTACCATCCACTGGAGTAAAAATAAATCTCGACAACGAACTATCTCCCATAACAAAGAGACTACCATCCATCTAAGTAAATCAAATCTCAACAACAAATTATCTACCATAACAAAGAGACTGCCATCCATCAGAGTAAATAAAATCTCAACAACAAACTATCTCCCATAACGAAGAGATTACCATCCATCGGAGTACATAAAATCTCAATAACAAACTATGTCCCATAACAAAGAGATTACCACCCATCAGAGTGAATCAAATCTCAACAACGAACTATCTTCTATAACGAAGAGATTACCATCCATCGGAGTACATCAAATCTCAACAACAAACTATCTCCCATAACAAAGAGATTACCATCCATCGGAGTACATCAAATATCAATAAATAACTATCTCCTATAAAGAAGAGATTACTATCCATCAGAGTACATCAAAATAATCTTCTCTAGGAAATAACAGACTTACTGGGGAAGTATATGTTGCTCAAATAAAGAGACAACTGCTTGCTGTTATGAGAAGGATGCAATAACATTGCCGGGAAATGAATTTTGACTTCCTGGGGGAAGGAAAACACATTCCTTTTGAGAATATAAAGTCCTCACGTGCAAAATAAATGCACATTCTCAATCTAGGTTTCACATCCTAGAGAGATCAGAATAATTATTGCTGTCGGGAACCAAGATTCAAACTAGAGGTAGACCGGAGTGAAACAATCAATCAAGACACCACCCAGTGAGGAATAAAACTCAAATGGGGATTAATTTCCATCCGGATAATGAGCTGGGTAGGAAGGCTAAAGCAAAATTCTTCCACGAGGAATAAACTCAACGGGGAAGGTGAAAGGATATACACTTTCCGCTTAAGGTTGAAATTCTATTGGAGAGAGGATAACACAACTTCGTAAAGAGGATAAAATATCAACAAAAACATCAATGAATGCAAATTATCAATGCATTTTAATTCAGCTATGCATGGTGTATGTATGAATGTATGAATGTTGTCATGTGTATGCTGACAAAACAAACATACTGCACTGAGGAGAAAACAAACGAAACGAACTTGGGTAAAGACAACAATCGACTAAAACTACACCCGAGAGGGGAAATTCCATAAGAGAGTAAGCAACCAATTGAGAAAATAAAGTCCTACACCAGGGCTTGACTTATCTGGAAAGAAACATGGCTTGAAAATAATCCAAGCACAATCTGATAGCAATAAAATTATAAAGCTGCGGGGATATACTAAACTCCTCCAGGCTTCACCGAGGAATATCATACAGACTTCACTAGGGAAGACGATGCCACATCTGCTGAGGGGAGACCACAAACATTCTCCAATATCAAGAATGGTGGTTGCACAAATTTCTCTGGGGAAGATCAAAGAAACTTCACAGGGATAATAACCTTAAAGGACACATCATTCTAAGTTCATCTGGGGAAGTTAAGAAGTTAACATCACAGCCATAAGTCATATCGTGGAGATTTTAAATCAGATTCAACACTTGGCGAGAGAAAACCCAAGAAGTTGACAATTGTCTCAACACTTCTTAGAAGATATACTGCCCTTGTCTGGCTACTTGGAGGGCACACAACAACAACAATGTCATAACTGGAGAGAGTAAACTATTTTTCAGGAGATTCTTCAAGCCTCAACATGAAGGGAGAAAGAATCTAACAACTAAGGAAATGCTACACATCTTTACAGTTTCTGTTTGATCACCACCCTGTTGGGGAAGAGGAATCAAACTCAATTGGATAAATATGGACCAAGACTTAACTGGGGAATATGAGTGAGAGGTATCAAACCACACAAACCCAACACCATATAACAACTTGGTGGAAATCCAGCTATCCAAATAACATCCGTAGGGAGACTATGCACATGACAGCAAGAGTAACTCGAGAATACTTCCTGGAGAAAACTTTTCAAGACTTCGGAGTTCGTCCATCCGTGGAACCACTACTTTTGTCCTCTTGGTTCATAAAATCGAAGTAAAAAGTAATTTTCAATTTTTTTCAAAACATGTTTTTATTATTTAAGTCTTTTTGTTTTGAAATTTATTATCAATAATAAATTAAATTTTTGTAAACAGAATAAAATAAGAATTGCAAAGAATTGGATAAAGGCTCAAACTTTATTTATAGAATGGTAGTTCGCAAATGGTGTGACTCCATAGATGATTACAAAGTTTGGAAAATGGTAAATACATGGAAAATGTATATTGAAGTACAAGACCACTATTCTCTCTAACAACTTTAAATTCCTGTGTATAGGCTTCAGTTGAAGTGCAATGAGAATCCAAGAAGATTGTTGCTTTAATGATCAAGTCTTGTGTGATGCAGTTACTTGCCTAGAAATACCTAACTTTGGCCTAGGTTGCCCTTGCGAGTTTTCAATATACCGGGAAAATTTATTCTGTTTATGTCTTTGACTTTTTCCTAGACTGCCCTTTTGGGTTTCCAGCCTACCAAGACGCTTATTTTTGCCTAAGTCGCCCTTTCGGGTTTTCGACTTCGCGAGCTATTCTTCTATTTCTTTAGGCGAAGTATTTCTTGACTGCATCAACATTCATGGGACGTGGGAACTCCTCACCATCCATAGTTTCAAGAATCAATGCATCGCCAGAGAAAGCATTCTTGACAACATATGGGACCTCATAATTGGGAGTCCACTTGCCCCTAGAATCAATGTTAAAAGACATGATCTTTTTGAGCACGACGTCGCCTTCTCCAAATTCACAAGGCTTGACCTTCTTATCAAAAACTTTCTTCATTCTTTTCTGATATAACTGACAATGAAACAGGGCCATGATTCTCTTTTCTTCGATTAAGTTCAATTGGTTAAACCTGTTTTGGACCCATTTAGCCTATGACAACTTGGTTTCTAATATTACATGTAAAGAGGGAATTTCAACCTCGTCAGGGAGCACTACTTTCATGCCATACGCAAGAGAGAACAAGATTTCCCCTTTTGAAGTGCGAATGGATGTATAATACCCATGTAAAGCAAACAAAAGCATCTCATGCCAATCCTTATAAGTAACAACCATCTTCTGGATAATCTTCTTAATGTTCTTATTAGCAGCTTCAATGACCCCATTCTTCTTAGGCCTGTAAGGAGACTTGTTCTGATGGATAATATTGAATTCTTTGCAAAGTTATGCCATCATCTTATTATTCAAATTATAGCCGTTATCAGTGATAATCCTGCTTGACAAACCATACCGACATATAAGGTTGTTTTTGAAAAAACATACTACCACCTGCTTGGAGATATTAGCATAAGAAGCTGCTTCCACCCATTTGGTCAAGTAGTCAATTGCCACTAAGATGAAACAATATACATTTGAAGCCTTGGGTTCATTCATCCTGATCATATCAATACCCCACATAGACAAAGGCCATGGGGAAGAAATAACATTGAGGAGCATTGGAGGCACATGAATCTTGTCAGCATAAATCAGACACTTATGGCACTTCTTTGCAAATTTGTAACAGTCAGATTCCATCATCAGCCAATAGTAGCCTGCCCTAAGCATCTTTTTTACCATTGAATGTCGATTGGCATGGGTACTGTTGTACCCCAAAATTTGCCCTCCCATTCTCACACAAGAAATGCTCCTAGAGGTTCTCAATTGCTCAAGGTTGACCAAGAATTGACCAGACAATTCTCCTCCTAAGGCAATGAACCCCCAACTAGGGTTTCAATTTTCATCAAGATGGTTGAGCTCCAAGAGTCTAAAATTCTCCCCATTATCCTAATATGTCTTTAAGATCATCCATGCCAAGTTTCATGCCTTGCTCAATAAGTTTGCTCAGTCAATTGCTCAAGTATCGGAAAATCAACTATGTTAGGTCAAAAGTCAACTGTGGCCCATGTACAATTAAACTTCAAGATTTTTGGTCAACATCAAAATTTTGAATTAATATCCATCATTTTATCAAAGGTTGATCATGATTCCTCAAGAAATGCTCCTAACCCATCAAAAGTCAAAAATGGCAAATTAGGGTTTCTATAGGAAAAGTCAACCAAACTTTGACCAAGCATAACTTTCTCATAGTTTATCAGAAACTTTCCAACCAAAGCTCATTTTGAAGAGAATCCAATTCTCTGCAACTTCTATTCAGCCCTCAAGTTCATGAAATTCACCATTTGAAAGAACAAGTTCATACATTACAGGTCATTTTTAGAAAGTCAATAAAAGCCACGTTTTTCCAAGACCTTTTACCTCAAGATAACATATTCAAATGAAAAATTGATCAAAAGATGGATTAAAGTAGCCACCTTAAGCTTTCCAAAAAGTCCAAGATCATCATCATGAGATAAACATTGAGCAAGTTATGCCTTTCCCAAGTTGGGAAAATTTGGGAATTTTCAAGAATTATGCATTGAGCAAATTTGAAGTTTTAAGGCAATGGCTCAATTTCTTGGATTTCAAACATCTTTCTAAGATTATAGAGGACCTCCAAAAAAACTCTTACCATGCCTTACATTTTTTACTTATTTTGTACACATTTATTTTAATTTATTTCAACTAAATATAAAATAAAGTGTATAAAATAATTGGAAATAGGTTTTGGCATTTGGGATGGTATTTTAGCTTGCCTTGAAGCCAAAAATTTTGTGCATCCATGTCCATATTCATTCAAATTCAAAAAATGACAAGTTTCCTTGTTTTTGGCCAAAGTTACAAATTTCATTCATGGCTTTGAAACGTTTGCTTTAAGGTTGTTTAAACCTTTGTTTTCTTGTCTCCTCATTCCTCTATATATAAACAAGCATCTAGAAAGCATTTCAACATGCCTACACAGCCTAGAGAGAACTCTATCATTTTTGAAAAATTATCAAAAGCGGTAAAAATTTGAAACCCACTTGCAGGTACTTTTGGTCCGAACTAGTAATCATACATTGCTCTTGAGGTTCCCAGGGACTTATTCCAACCATCCTCAAAGCTTGCAAGGTCCAGGATCACCGAATCCTAGCTATCACCATTTTGGTATAATCTCAAATTCGAATCTCTATTTTTATTAATTGTTGAATGTTCTAATGTGTGTATATGAGTTCCTGGATATCCTTAGAGCAAGTTAGGGGAATTACATGGAATGCATGACATCTAGAACATGAGATACCATGTACTATCAAGTACTGCCCACGCTGAATCTAAGGATAGACCTGGGCTTCATAATCCGAGCTTAGCGAAATTTTAATTGCACCTCCATTCTACTTCAGCCGTCAAGCCTAATTCCTTTTCTTTTTGCTTTATTTAATTATTTCATCTCTTAATCATTTTAATTATAATAAAATGAAATCACAAAAAATTAGTATTAGATTTTTATATTATATAATTAATTTCTTGAATTAATTAATAACTATTTTAATCATTTTTTTCTCTTTAATTAAAATTGAATTAGAACTTGGGATTTAATTTAGGTTTAATCATTTCTTTATTTTTTAATAAAAAACTAAACAAAAAAAGCTTAGACTATTTTTCTTAATTAATTTTCATTTTTCTAAATAGACTTTAGCATGTTTAATTTAATTAATTTTTTTTAAAAACAAAAACAACCAAAAAGATTTTTCCTCTAGGTTTTAGAACGTGTTTTCATTTATCGCGCGTTTATTTCCTTTTGCATTTTATATTCATGTAACTGTTATACGGGATGTAATAGGTAATAGAAATTTACTTTATTGCTTTATTTTCTTTTGCCCATTTGGTTTGGAATGTAAATGCCCCCCTCCCCGAAGCCATGTAATAGTCTAGATTTATACTTTCCGCATTTTATTTCCTATATATAATTGCTAGTAACTTAGGCGTGCATGACAAGATAAACTCAATTAAATGTTAGATCACTAACCTCAAGATAACATAACTGAAAAAACACACTTCTAACACTTGCACCCTTAGGGTATTCCATACTTGGCTGCCTCGGAAAATAATGGTCATGTCCCTCAAACGTAGGGATATCTTAGCAAATACCCTCGGTATAAAAGTCGTCATAAAAGATCAAGGTCCCTTACTGCCCCTCAAGTTGCCTACGAGAAATGATCTTGTCCCTCAATGTTGCTTATATGATGACAGTCCCTTCGAATGCTAAGATATCCTTACATGTTGCCTTCAATGACCATAGTGTCCCTTTCGGTAGTCCCTCAACATCCAACAATAGGGCTACTTACTCACTAATAGTAGGATAGCACAATCTAAAGGAAAGGAGAAAAAAAACGTCCTTTTTCGAGTAGGTAGATAACTGTTAGGTACTTGCTTAAATCTGAAATTTTCACACTTACACACTTTTCAAAAATCTTTTCAAAAATGCTTTATCACACTCTTGAGGACTGATACAAGAGTTACCATAAACAAAAAATCT
Organism: Vicia faba; assembly: GCA_948472305.1. Taxonomy (NCBI): domain Eukaryota; kingdom Viridiplantae; phylum Streptophyta; class Magnoliopsida; order Fabales; family Fabaceae; genus Vicia; species Vicia faba. The sequence continues at coordinate 710,354,709 of OX451739.1, forward strand.
TTCAAAACACACAAACGCAAACAGTTTTCCAAAAATGAGCAAGTACGTAAGAGCCCGTGGAAAACCACATATGGAAAGGGTGCTAACACATTCCCTTTCCATAATCTACCCCCTTACTTAGAAAATCTCGAAAAAGGTCTTTTTTGTTCTTTTCACCCTTTCCTTTGTTTGATAAAAGAAAAGTCGGTGGCGACTCTTGCTTACCGCGACATTTGCAAACAAAAAATGCAAAACCAGTATTAAACAATTGGTTCTGCCACCATATCACAGAACTGACGACTCTGCTGGGGAGTATTATAAAATGGGGTTTACCTTAGGGTGTAGATCATTTTACTTCTTTGTTTGTTTGTTTGCTTTACTTTTAAGGGTATTTGTTTGGGTACTATAAATCCTACACCCGAATCTGGGGAAACCTTTTAGGTAATTAGAAATAGATCATGGAATTTTTGTGGGGTATACTAACACGGTTGAAGCGATGGCTATGTTAATGCGACACTCTGGTTAGTATCGGTAGCCCTTGAGTTAATCAAGGAGAATACGGGGCCGTTGCATGGTGTCGTGAAGCGTCAACTGACCTTAGAACCTTTAAATGAATAACTTGGCCATTAGGACGTAGTGAGATGGCCGTCTTTGGTGTATTCCCAAAGTCGGCAGATACTCGATGCTACACTCATTGAGATTTGACTCTTGAGTTTTGTTTGGTTGCGAGTCAGTCACCTATCGGACGAAACTTATGGGAAAGATCAGTGGTATTGATATCCCTTAGAACCTAGCTACTATTTATAGGACAGGTTGAACCAATCCAACTTCAAGAGGGTATGACCTTAAAACCCATGCAAGCCTTAAACCTAAGGTCTTGGTGTGATTTGCTTGTGCTTGCTATATATGCAATTTCTTGGCATAATCATGACATCATACCATGGCATATTATACTAACCATTTCAAGGATTTTCTAGGGCTTATCTTTGTCTTGTTATGTAGGACATGACATCCGCTCGCATGAACACTATCCAAATCAACCTTGTGAAAGTGCATCCTCAACTCAAGGAGTTAGCATCAAGGATTCCTGAGAGCTCTCCCTTCACTGAAAAACATGGTTGAATTCTCAACTTGGTCACTTCAACCCCTGATGAAGAAATGTTAAAGTTTCTCTTTCAGTTCTTTGACTCGTTGCACCACTGCTTCACTTTTCCTGATTACCAGTTAGTGCCTACTATAGAGGAGTTTTCTCAGTTATTGGAGGTACCTATCCTTAATCAGATACCATTCAACAGTACATGAAGAGACCCAAAGCCCGAAGAGATTGCCCAAGCTCCGTCTTTACAACGGTCTGATGTAGTGGCAAATTGGGAAACCAGAAGAGCTGTCCAAGGATTTCCAGTTAAGTTCCTATTTGAGAAAGCTCACTAGTTTTGGGATAGCCCGGATTTACAAGATTTTGAAGAAGTGTTGGCCCTCCTCATCTATGGGATGGTACTATTCCCTAAAACAGATCAACTCATAGATGTGAATACGGTTAAGATTTTTCTGTCTCATAATCCGATACCTACCTTACTTGGGGATATTCTACACTCTCTGCACACTCGCACTCTAAAGAGAAAAGGGACCCTTCTGTCTTGCACTCCTCTATTGGCTAGGTAGTTTTTTTCGCACCTACCCCGGTCTATTCTGAGAAATGAGCAGGGTATAAGATGGTTACATAGCCTGATATCCCTTACACATTCAGATATTCATTGGTGTTCGCGATCCTCGAAGAATGTTACCACCATTGATCGCTGTGGGGAATTCCCTAATGTCCCTCTCTTAGGCATTAGGGGAGGAATCACTTATAATCTTTGTTTGGTGTTGCGATAATTTGGTTATGCTAGAAGGGATGGTCCTCACGACACGCTCATCCAAGGAATCACATTTGACTATGAGAATGATGTTCAGGGTTATCGTAAGAGGTTCATTCGAGCGCAGGGTATGATAAACAGAGTTGATAGCAAGACACTGGGGCACAAGAATTCCATCCCTCTTGAGCCTTACCTCAAATGGGTGCGAGCTCGTGCTCAATGTCTTATGATGCCTTACCCTGCCATCTTACCTGTGATTGTGGAGCTAATTGCTGAAGGAGACACTCCTTACATTGTGCTTCATCCTGACATGCCAACTGATTTTGAGGAGCTACGAAAATCCTGGATCCAACTCAAAGAAGAACGTGATATCTTCGAAACCCAATTCTACGCCAGCGAGAAGAAGGTTTTAGAACTCACCAGGCTACTTCACGAAGAGAAGAGTATAAATGCTTACATTGCACCAAAGAGGATGCGCCTATGAGAAGCTTGAGTCTTTCTTTACTTGGAGAGTTTTATTTTTCCTTTGTTATTTCCCTTGTAAGCCCAAGAGGCATCATTGTGATCGATAAAAATTCTTAATGCAATTAACATATATTCTCTTTCTGTTTAAGCAAATTAGAGTCTTAGAAATCCTTGAAAACATTGCATACATATATCATACATATCATTGCATAATCAGGTTTCAAAGCAGGTTTCTCATCCTCTTCGCTGTTTATTTCAACAATGTCTCTAGAACAAACAGTGAAGGATCTACAAACTCAGAATGCCCAGTATCAACAGATGATCATGGCTCTGACCAAGGGACAAGAAGAACTGAAAGCCCTGCTTGTTAAAGAAAAGAAGAAGCCAAGGAAACCAGCTGGTGTGGTGAACTTGGGGAGAAGGATCAGAGGACCAGTGCGGCGAGCCTCTGAACTGGTAATTTCATTAGAGGAAGGAGACAATCAAGAGGAGGAAACAAGAGAGGAATACTCTGGTCCAAAAGAATCTGATGATGAATCTGACTATGATGAGGAGTAGTATCCTCCTGCTGATGAAAAATACAAACAGCTGGAGGATCATTTGAATGCAATGGAGGTCCAAAAGGTACCAGGTCTGGATTTCGAAGAGCTGGGTTTGGTCTTTGGGGTTGTCATCCCGCAAAAGTTCAAGGTGTCAGTGTTCACCAAATATGACGGGGTTTCATGTCCCAAGATGCACCTCCGATCTTATGTAAGGAAGATATAGCCTCACACTGCTAACAAGGACTTATGGGTCCACTTCTTTCAGGATAGTCTGTCCAGAACTCAACTAGAATGGTTCTACCAGCTGGAAAGGGTCAACATCCGTAATTGGAAAGACCTGGCCACTGCTTTCTACAAGCAGTATCAGTATAATGCAGACCTTGCTCCCACCCGTACACAACTCCAAATCATGTTCGAGAGAGGGCTTTAAAGACTATGCTCAGAAGTGGAGGGACTTAGCAGGAAGAGTCCAACCCCCCTGTCTGATAGGGAGCTAGTGGATATGTTTCTGGGTACCCTGTATGGTCCATTTTTCATTCACCTGATTGGAAGCTCCTCAGCTGACTTCACTGAATTGATCTTGACGGGAGAAAGAGTGGAAGCTGTAATTAGAAGTGGTAAAATCCAGAAGGATGCGTCCTCCAGTGCAACAAAGAAGCCATTTTCTGGGAAAAAAGTGGTTAGTGTTGTGTACAACCAAAGGAATCAGGACAGAACTGAACACCGTCCATCGGTAGGGGATGTTATGATCTCTAAACCTACACCTACTCAATAAAGGAACAATCAGCCTAGGGCAAAAAGGCCTGTAAGACAATTTACCCGGATAAATATGACTTTGTCTCATGTTTTGCCACAGTTGTTGAAATCCAATCTGATAACTTTGAAGGAAGCCCCGAAGAATCCTAATATCGCCTCTCCCCGCTATGATCCAAATGCTCTATGCGCTTACCATTCTGAGACTCCGGGGCATGACACGAACGATAGTTGGGCTTTGAAGAACAAGGTGTAGGATCTGATCGAGGAGAAGGAGATTGAATTTGATCCCCCTGAGACTTCTAATGTCATAACGACACCCATTCCCAAGCATGGCCCGGGAATCAATGCTATTGATGATGTCTTCGATATGGAAGACGTTGACAATGACTATGACATGGATAGCTGGATCTTCTCTACTACCAACGGTGGATCCAGTAACTGGACGACAAAGGACTTTATACCAATTACTTTTATTCAAAAGTAATTGTATTTATTGTTTTTGGATATGTAATAAACATTATAAACTTTTTAGCCATGTGTCTTAGCTAGGGCACAATGGTTTATTTGTGAGGGTTATCATGTTTCAATTTCATATGGCATTAATAGAGCATTGGACGTTTATTGCATACAAATTTTGCGCTCTCTATTTTTTCTTTTCTGCTTTTTACTTTGTCTATACAGCTATGCTCTTACACACACCCACGTATCAAACTGCAGATCCATATCCACTCTGGATCCCATTGATAACAGTTCTGCTATTGTTGGTTATGACTCTAAAAATCTGATCAACCAAGCCGAGGACGAAAATAAGGAAGATTGTGAGGTACCCAGAGAACTTGCTAGACTGTTACAGCAGGAAGAAAGGGCCATACAGCCTCATGAAGATCTAGTTGAGACAGTGAACTTGGGCACATAGGAAGACAAAAAAGAAGTCAAGATAGGTGCAAATCTGGAGCTTGGTGTCAAACAGCGGTTGATACAGATGCTGCATGATTATGTCGAGATCTTTGCCTGGTCATATGAAGACATGCCAGGACTAGACACATATATTGTGCTTCAACGTCTGCTGACTAAAGAAGATTGCCCTACGGTAAAGCAGAAGGTCCGTCGCATGCACCCTGAAATATCAGAGAAGATCAAAGCAGAGGTTATGAAACAGTTCAATGTTGGGTTCTTAGCTGTCACCTCTTATCCCAAATGGGTTGCTAACATAGTACCGGTACCTAAAAAGGACGACAAGGTACGAATGTGTGTGGACTACCGATATTTGAACAGGGCAAGCCCCAAGGATGACTTTCCGCTTCCCCACATTGATGTTCTGGTTGACAATACCATGCAGCACAAGATCTTTTCCTTCATGGACGGTTTCTATGATTTCAATCAGATCAAGATAGCACCCGAAGACACGGAGAAGACAACCTTCGTCATACAATGAGGCACTTTCTGCTACAAAGTGACGTTGTTTGGGTTGAAGAACATCGGGGAAACCTATTGTTGGCTCCTAAATTCGACACCCTTGTTTGTTATCAATATAGACCATTAATTATGGGTCAGAAGAATTTCCTACATAAGAAGGCTTCGACCAGCTGATCCTATCGAAGGCTCATCAGAGAATGACAAGGTACTTAGAGAATTTCCTTTAAGTGGGAATCTTGTCGTCTTCGACGTCGAAGGAACCTCTCGACAAAGGTACCTGATGCCCAGGGTCGAACGATTTGAGATTTGAATGCTTGGAGGGAAAACGGTTCCCAGCAGTTACCAAGTGCAACATGCCGAGATCAGGAGCGTCGAATGCTGTGAGCGTGCCATGTGGCGTCATCTCGAAGCGACGCAACTGCCCAACGGTTACTTAGGATTTGTTTTAGTATAAATACTAGTTGTTCACGTAGTTTTCGGGGTGTTCATCATTTTATACAAGTCACTCATCTAGATTAAAGTACCCAGTGTGAGCGAAAGAATCGTTGAGAATGTATGTGTGAAACACCATTTAAATTAATCAAAGTCTTTTATATTCAAGCACTTTATTGCTTTTCATTTACTCATCTCCGTCGAAGCCTTTTATTTAACGCTTTTATTTATTCTATCAAGCTTTTCTTCATGCAATTTACTTAAAGTGTCTTTACTTTACCGACATTAATCACCATTAGGATTAGTCAAACTCCAGAAAATCAACCATGTCTTAGGATCAATCTGATCGATCCTGCGAGTCACCAAATAAGTAACCTTTTGGAAGATCAGCGGTTGTTTACCAATTTCCACGGTAAACAAATTGGCACACCTGGTGGGACCTTGTGTTGATTTTTAAGTTTAACCGTTTTATACAAAATATCCTCCTTTTTCGAGAGTATTGCATGTTATTGAGAAGTGGTAGAATATACACCAACGATACCAATACTAGGAGAATAAGTGAAGCGATGGCGAATCCGCCAAACAATGGCGAAATCCCACAAACAAACGTGGGAACAACGGTCATCCCAACCGTAAGTGAAATGGTAACCGCTGGTTCAACACCAGCAGTAACGGTCACACAAACGGGGCCATTACCTCCATTTACTGGCCCCAGAATGCCTTTAGGAACTCCCCCACCAAGTGGAAACCAAGGAACTAGGCCTTATGTTCCCCCAGGTTTTTCGACAGTCGGTCTAAATCGAGAACCACTCTATGGCATGCCAACTTCTGAATTGGCTAGCCTGACGAATTCTGTGTCCACTTTTTCAGACCCTTTAGTGAGCGCCTCTTCGCCACTCCAAGGTTCTGGAGTTGGTATGGCGAACAGGGGTAGGACCCAACTCTTAGGAGGAACGTCCCAAGTAATGCATGGCCTTACGAATGCCTCGACAGCAGTCTTGAGGCAGCAAATGGACGAAAGCAACCACGATATGGTTCAAATGTTGGAACAAACTTTAAGCACAATGCTAAATCCTCTAATACAAAATACCACCCAGTCGAATCAGCAAATGACAGCACAAATGGCGCATCTGGCCGACTTTTTTGGGGTACCCCAACCTATTCGACAGCTCCAAAGGGCACAGATGAGGGGAAACCAAGGTATACTTCTAGAGGAAGAAACCACTACTAACCAAGTCCAGCAGCCTGTCGAAGAAAACCTTAGGATACGAATGGAACAACCCGGGGTCGAAGAACCTAGAGTCATATCCCCGGAAGTAAGGATAGTCAATAGAAACCAAAATGCTGACGAAGTAGTTCAGCAGATACAATACCAGAATATTGGTTTGGAAAATAACTTGACAGCCATGATCGAAAGAATCATGATGCAAAACGGGATGAATACGGGCTTCCGTAGGCCCAACTTTACATCCCCACTGTCAGAATATGTGTTACAAACAGACTTACCTCCTAGATGCAAAGTCCCTAAGTTCACTAAATTTTTAGGGGGCACGACAGAATCCACTGTCGAACATGTGGCGAGATACTTGATCGAAGCAGGAGAGATTTCAAACAATGAAAACCTGAGGATTAAGTATTTCCCAAGTTCCCTAACAAAGAACGCGTTCACTTGGTTCACAACTCTTCCCCCCAATTCGATCCACCATTGGACCCAGTTGGAGAGATTGTTCCATGAGCAATTCTACATGGGACAAACCAAGATAAGCTTGAAAGAATTGGCCAGTGTAAAGAGGCAATTCAATGAACCTATAGACGAATATCTAAATAGGTTTAGGTTGCTCAAAGCAAGATGCTTTACGCAAGTGCCAGAACATGAGTTAGTCGAAATAGCCGCAGGAGGTCTAGATTATTCCATTAGGAAGAAATTAGACACTCAATACCTGAGAGACATGGCCCAATTGGCCGATAGGGTTCGACAGGTAGAACGCCTTAAAGCTGAAAAAGCCAGGACGACAAAAACTCATAAAAGAGAAAGGATAGCATATGTCGAAATGGACGATGAAGATCCAGAAACATTCGACGAACCTATAACCGTCGAAGAAAGTGAGGTCGATTTAGCGGAGTTAAAACAAGGGCCACCATACTCTTGCAAACTACTAGTCCCCTCAAGTGGAAAAAACCCCACTGGTCCTGAAAGGGCCAACGACAAGTTCCCTAAAAAGACTTACAGTTTTGATATTACAAAATGTGATGAAATTTTTGATTTACTTGTAAAAGATGGCCAAATGATAATACCCCCAGGGGTAAAAGTGCCTCCTCTTGATCAAAGAAGGAAAATAGGCTTTTTTAAATATCATAATTTTCTGGGCCATAAAACATCTCAATGTTTTCTTTTCAGGGATCTCGTACAAAATGCTATCGAAGAAGGGAGGTTGAAATTCGCCGATAAGACCCCCATGACTGTGGACTCTAACCCTTTGCAGGCTGAAGCCCATTATGCTGAACCTTCAGAGGTGAATGTGATTGAGGCTTCTAGAAGTCAAGTGAAAAGGCCAGGAATAACTATGGTCGAAGTCACCAAGGATCATATAAACATGCCAATCTTTGGCAGTTTTTCTAGGAATCTTTCTAGAAAAACAATCGAAGCAGTCCAAAAAGCTGTTGAAGGCCCAAAACTGGAGACAGGTGGAGCCTCAAAATATGGAGCTAAACCCAGTTCATACTTGGCTGCAGTCCAAGGCCAGACAGAAGACCTGGAGGCCCAGATGAAGCAGATGACTCTTGCTACCAAATACACCATGAATGTCAACATGGTCGAAATCTCTGAATCGAAAGCTTCAGAGGAGGCCATTAGGAAAGAGCAAGCAAACAAAACGGCTTTCCCTCGGGAAAACGAAAATCTGGCAGATTTCCTGCAAAGATGCCAGAAGAAGAAGTCAGAAGTGATGCTGTGTCCTCGATGCAGCTCGATTTTCGACAAGAAAGCTGCTGAACACATCCAAGGTGTAAGAGCAGCAAACAGAAGAAGGGAAGGTGTTGATGTTCGACATGACCCCAGAAGAACCTACCAAAAGGGTTCAAATTAAGAAAATAGGCCACTGACTTTCAGGCCTCCAACCAATGTGCCAGTTGATACGTGGCATAAAACATCGGGTCGAAAGAGACCGAGCGAAGAAAGGTGGCACTCCTTCGAAGTGCCAAGAGGTTCATCTTTGACACACAAGAAAGAACCTCAGGTTGTTGCCTCCAAAGTGACCCAGGTATCAAGTAACTACAAGGGAAAGAATCCCATGTCTCGATCCCAATGGAGAAGATACCAGAGGCGGCGAAAGGCTGAGAGGGAAGCTATCAACGAACCAAAGCCAGAATCAAGTTCAAATGTCCCTCAGCGAAAGCAGAGAAAGCCTCTGGAGAGGCAACCAGTAACCAATAGACTGGTATGGCCTAACCAGGGCGAAGTTGATGACGAAGATGGCTTTGAGTCTGATGACACCCTAGATATCATGGTGAACATAGTCTCAGTTTTGCCAAGAGAGTTCAACCGCCAGATGGAGGTTGAATCGAACGACTGGGAAGTCGAACAAGAAATGGCCAAGCATAGGCCAGTATGCTACTTCGTTATGGATAATGGTCGTACCGAAGAGCAAAATGGTTTCTTCGAACCACCTACTGAGGCGATGAAAAATCACCTCAAGCCTTTATTCATAAGGGCAAAACTCGAAGAAGCCACCGTAAATAAGATCTTGGTGGACTGTGGGGCAACCATCAACATCATCCCTCACTTCATGCTGAGAAAAATAGGAAAGAGTGATGAAAACATCAAGCCTCATAACATGGTCCTGTCGAATTATGAAGGCGGAATAGGGACCACTATGGGTGTGATCCAACTAGACCTCAAAGTAGGATCCATCCTTCGACCAACTATGTTTATGGTCATATCGGCCAAACCAAATTATAATCTTTTGTTGGGCCGAGAATGGATACATGGTGTTGGAGCAGTACCATCATCAATGCACCAAAGGTTAATACTATGGCGTCCTGATGGAATTGTCGAAAATATAGAAGCGGATCAGAGCTATTACTTGGGCGAAGTAAATCACCTGGGGAGAGCTGACTTCGACAAAAATTTGGCTCACATTGGGCCATGCCCAGCACCTGACTTCGACATGGCGCCAACGCCAAATGCTTTTTGTTCCTTGTACCTGCACCCTGAGCATGGTTTTCAATGGGACAGAGAAGACTTGTCCCACATTGATTTCAGTGGGCTAACTGACATCCAGCCAACTGGTTGGGGAAGTGAATTCAGTGATAATGACTGAGTCACAATCACTGCAGCGAATTTCGGCTTATGTAGCCGAAACAAGGATGATAGCGGCTCTCGAAGCCGAAGTAAAATATATGGCCACTCAGGCCAACGATCAAGAGCTATCTTCTGCAGGTCCTGGAAAGGATTTCGACCCAGAACCTCCTGATATCATGACAGAAGGAATGCAGGAGCAAAGGCTCGACGCCATCTATGACGATGAGCCTTTAGGATTCGAAAAGGACCCCCTGGCGAACAACATCAAAATGTTAGCACAGGATCCTTTAGAAGAAATCAACTTGGGCGAAGGGTTAGAGAAAAGGCCAACTTACATCAGCGCCAAAATAGACCCAGAGCTCAGGTTTGAAGTGATCCAATTGTTAAAGGAGTTCAAGGACTGGTTTGCATGGTGTTGTACCCCAAAATTTGCCCTCCCATATTCTTCAAGATTTGGCAAAATCAAGCTTCAAAATCTCTCAAGGATTGCACAGTCCAATTGCCTCCTAACACAATCAAGATTAGGGTTTTGGTTCTTGCAAAGAAATTGAGGTTTTTAAGGGTCCAATCAAGTCCCATGGGCCCATATACATTGTCAAGCATTCATATGTCAAGTGTCATAGCTCACAACATCAAGTTGCACAGTCAAAAACCCTAATTGCTTCACAGTCAACTGTAGGGGTAAAATGGTCATTTGACAGTCAAAAGTCAAAATTTTTGGTCAACATCTTATTTTGAAGCCACAATCATCATTTGATCAATTCTTGATCATGATTCCACAAGCATGGCTCAAAAAGTCTCAAGATGCAAAAGTTTCTATTTTTGGACAATTGAAAAGTCAACTACAAATTGACCAAGGCATAACTTCTTCATGGTTTATCAGAAAAATCCCATCCAATGCTCATTTTGAAGGGGATGACATTTCCTACAACTCATCTTCACACTCCAAGTCCAAGAAATGCTCTCACAAAAAGTTATCAATTTCTACATTATAGGTCAAATTCAAAAGTCAACAAAAATGCACTTTAAGTCAAAGGCCATAAGTTGAGATTGGTAAATCAAAATGACATGGGACCAAAGGAATTGGTTAGAGGACTTCACGACCTTTCCAAAATGTCCAAGAACATGTTCATAACTTCAAAATTGAGCAAGATATGCATTGGAGAAGTTGGGAAATTTTTGGGAACTTTCAAAAGTCAACTTTGCCTAAAACACTTCAATTTTGCTAATGGGCCTCAAATTCCTTCTTGAATCTTTACCCAAAGCCTATGCACGACCCATTAAGCTTAATTTGACTTATTTTCTTATTTTTAATTAATTAATTGAATTTATATTAATATTAATTCATTTAATTGGTTTTAATTATAAGAAAATACAAAAGATGTGCTTTTTAGATCTTTTTGTGCAGCAAATATGACTAGGGCAAGCTGGCAACTCGTTTCTCAATCAACAAGGCAAAAAATCCATGATTGGCAAGGTTTCATGAAAGAAAAGATTGAAAAAGATATGATTAGGCAATCAAATATTCAAGTCATAATGCCATGGACTTTTGGGCTTATTCTTGACCTAATTCACATCACATACATATGCTGAGTGAAACCCTATTCCAAGACACGCACAATTGCTGCAAGAACACCATATGCAACTTTGAAAAAAAGTGAAAAAGTTCAAAACTGTTTTCTAACTTCCAGGCAGATTCAAGAGAGTTTGTTGATTCTAATCCCTTGCTGGGAGTTTCCTGAACGCATTGCAATCAAGAACGAGTCCTAAAGCTCAAAGAACGCGCAAGAACAAGTGTTTGCATTATTTTCCAGAATTGCATAGCATCATTCATGCGTATTTAACCATTTTTCTTGATTGGTTTATGTTGTTAGGAACATTCTGAAGCTAATGGAATAATCTAATTGCATTATAACGCTCTGAATCATGATCTGCCATTAACACGTTTTAGGGTTTTCAAAGCTTGAAAATTAGGGCTTTGAATATACTGTGAAATTAGACCTCAAGACCTATGGGGATAAAGTCGTCAGAACAAGACGAAACCATTGGCACCATCGCGCCCTTTTTATATTGATTGTATGCCTAATCACTATTTTGATATTTCCAGTCTGTGGGGGTTTAAAACCCCCGCTATTTGCTTGCTTTTTGTTTCAGAACAGATGAAGAAGATGATGCGTGGATGGACGTGAGTGGTGTATTCAAATATGTGGCGCGCGCTTTTGTATTCCCAGCATAATTATTGCTTTACGTATATTATTTTTATCAGTTATTACATTTACAAATGTGCATCATGGCTCAGATGGCTGGAAACGTGTCTTGCAAGCGTTGGGACCTGGGTTCGATTCCCAGGTCCCCCACATAATTATTCATATTTTTCTTAATCCATTCCAATGCAGCAACGATTCAATGGTCCACCATACGTCCTCACGCCTAAGCTTTCCAAGCGCTCATGATGATCAATCCAGTGGCTACAGAGTGAAGAGCATGGTACGCCCTAGTCAGCCAGCAAGCACGTGATGCCAAAAAAGTCAACAAGGCCTTGTGTTAATGGGCCAGAATTCCTCAAAATTCACCTCCACTTTGGGCCAGACACCCCTTGGTTTGCATGTTTTAAGTTTTATTTTATTTTCTTTTCTAATTCTTTTAATTGTTTTAATTATTTTTATTAATTCACTAAATTAATTTTTTTCCCTAATAAAAATCAGAAATCAAAAAAATCGTAAATATATTTAGTTATTTATTAATTTCATCATTAATCTATTTTTTTAATAAATACTAACAATTAATTTAGTTTAATTTAGGTTTTAATTTTAACCCTTTTTTTCTTTCTTTTCTTAATAAATAAAAAAAACTACATAGAATTAGGTTTTGACACTTTTATCTTTTTCTTAATTAATTATTATTATCATTATTTATTATTATTATTAATTACTATTATTTTTATAAATAAAAATGTAAATTAATTAATTAGTTTAAATTAGGTCAACTTCGACATTTTCATTAATAGTTAAAATAAACATAGAACTAGGGTTTTTTTTAATTCTTTCTTCTTATTTTCATCAAATACAAAAAACATAAAAAACACTTTCTTGTAAATAATTGAATAATTAGATTTAGGTTTAATTTTAATTTCATACAAAAGACACAAAAAACTCATAATTGCTCAAAAGGGTCTAAAACCCTCGGACGTTCAGTTTAATTTATGCTTTCGCACGTTATCATTATTTTCTTATTGATTATTATGTAACTGTTCAAGGATGTAATAGTAATTAGGTTTATTGTTTTTTTACTTTCCGCATCTTTATCAAAAATGGGTCTTTGTATTTTGGCGATGTATAGACCCGCGCCTTGTAATAGCGTAGCTTTTACCTTTCCGTATTTTAATTTTCTGCACTCCTAACTGCTAAACTTGCATGAAAGAATGTATGGTAATTAAAAACAATGCGTAACTCACAATGCCATGATCAAAGATAAAACATAACATGAAAACAACACACAATGCACACACCACTTCTAGGGTACGCCTCACTCGTTGCCTTCGAAACGTGGTCGTCAAGTATAGGACGTTTTAGCGGTCTCTCTTATGTCCAAGATCCAGTTGCCTCGAAACAGTTGCCTCGAAATGGTTGCCTCATATTAAAAAACGATCTAGGACATTAGGGTTACTTCTAAGGTGTCCTAACTGTTGCTTCGGTGACCACACTGTCCCTAAAATCGAATTGACCCGAACACCTCCAACGGTGGTGCTACCTACCTCTCAATGGTGGGATGGCACTATCTTAAGGACTTTTACACAGCCTAATTCCTTAGGGTAGGTAGATAACTCATGGATACTTGCTCTCTTCAAAAACAAACAAAAATCTTTTCACTGACACTTTCAAAAGCTTTCAAAACAAATTTTTCAAACACTCTTGAGGACAGATACAAGAGTCATTCAGAAATCTTTCAATGAAACTTTTTCAAACCCACTCACATTTTGAAAAGCAAACATTTTGAAAACATCAGAGCAAGTATCTAAGAGCCCATGGATAACCATGGATAGAAAGGGTGCTAACACCTTCCCTTTCTATAAATCTACCACCCGAATCGAGAAACATTCTCATAAGGAATTTTGCTGTGCTTTTGTCCTGTCCATGTTGGAGAAAATAAAAGACGGTGGAGATTCTTGCTTCCGCGACATTTCGCGAACCAGCTTTAAACAGTCAGTTCTATTTCCACCGATCACAGAACTGGCGACTCTGTTGGGGATAATTAAAGTGAGGTGTACCTTAGGATAGATCATACTACTTATGTTTTCAATTGAATGTTTGTTTGCTTTATTATTGTGGGCATTGTCTTGGAGTTTCATAGATCCTAACCCGGATCTGGGGATACCCTGTTAGGTAGCATAAGTTGTGAGGGACCTGTCCGGCGTAGACCGACACGGGTGAAGCAGTGGCTACATTGGTGTGGCACCTTAGTCTGTACCGATATCCCTTGTGTCGCAACGAGGAGAATATGGATCTTCTGAGGAGTCATTAAGCACCAACCGACCTTAGAACCCTAATTTGACCCAACTTAGCCATAGAACAGTAGCAGTATGCTACACCCATTGAGGCTAAACTCTCGCGATGGTTCTGGCCACAAGAAAAGATTGCGATGCATGAGTTATGACCGATTGAGGTTAGTCAGTGATATTGGGATCCTCTAGAACCCGGTTACTTTTGATAGGACAAGTCTTAACCAACAAACTGAAAGAGGGTAGTACCTGAACTCCATGCTGGCCTAAACTCTAAGGGCTGTGTTGTCTGACTTGTGTGCCTTATCATGTTTGCCTTTGTGAATATTTGTGGTGTGCTTTATCATGACATCATACCATCATAGACATTGCATACATCCTGCATAAGAACTGACCCATTTCAAAGACAAGAGGATTTCATCTTTGCTCTGTTTTGTAGGACATCATGATGCCTGTGCGAAGGAACACTATCCGGTTCAATTTTGTTCACCCACCTGAGTTGCTTGAAGAGTTGGTTAGCAGAATTCCAAACACTACTTCCTTCATCCAGAGGCATGGTTCTCTTCTCGGTTTAGTCACTGCAAAATGGGACCAACAACTGATGAGTGTCCTGACCCAGTTTTATGACCCCTTGTATAACTGCTTCACCTTTCAAGACTTCCAGCTGGTCCCTAACCTGGAAGAATTCTCTGATTTGCTGGGTATCCCTATCTTGGATCAGACTCCCTTCACTGGTTGGGAAAAGACTCTTAGGCTTGAGGAGATTGCTGCAGCCCTCCCTTTGACCACCAAAGAGGTAATGGACAACTGGGTGACTAGAAGCAGAGTTAAGGGTTTCTTGGCCAAGTTTCTGATTGGTAAAGCTAACAGTTTCTGGAATGACTTAGACTTCAGGGCGTATGAAGACATTCTGGCTCTCTTAATCTATGGTCTGGTTCTGTTTCTAAATCCGGATAACTTCATTAACATCACTGCCATAAGGATCTTCATGTCTCGGAACCCTGTGCCCACTCTCTTGGTGATATCCTGCAACAACTCTATGCTCGTACTGCCCGAAGACGAGGGACTATGTGGTGTTGTATTCCTTTGTTAGTGAGGTGGTTTATTTCGCACCTCCCTAAGTTCGTGCTGAAGAACAAAGAAGGAAGAGGTTGGGCTCATAGGTTAATGTCTCTCACTGATAATGACATCATTTGGACTTTCAGGGGTTTGGATGAGGTGGATGTTATTGATCGCTGTGGAGAATATCCTAATGTCCCTTTGATTGGTACCCAAGGAGGAATCTCTTATAATCCATGTCTAGCTCTTCGTCAGTTTGGAAGAGCCAGAAGAGCAGGGCCTCATGAGATGTTGGTGCCTCACATCAGTTTTGAGTTTCAGGTAGATAGTGACGAGCTGCATCGTAGGTTCATCAAGGCTTGGGACAGAATTCACAAAGCTGACCCACATGAGTTGGGATCGAAGACTTCTCTACCTATGGAATCCTACTACAGATGGGTCCGCATCCGTGCTCAGAAATTAGGTATGCCATACGAAGCTGTCAGACCCATCATTCTTGAATATCCTGATAGAGATGGGGCTCCTCCAACTGTTCTCCCCCCTCAGATACCTACTGATGTTAATACCCTAAAGAGGTCTTGGGCGCAACTACAAGAAGAACGGTATTCTTATCGGGAAAGGTTCAACGAGCAGGAATTGAAGATCCAAAAGCTGACAAAGCAGTTGGAGAACGAGCGGGCCTTGAATGACTACATCCGTACTGAGAAGAGGAGACCCTGGGATCACTGATGAGCTTTGGATGTTCTTTTACAGTGTTTATTTCCCTTTTCAGTAGTTGCATTTTATGTAACGCCTAAGGGCAATCTGTTGAACAATCTAAATTTCAAAGTTGAATCTAATAAAGTGCGCTGCCTTTTTGTTTACAAAGTTGAATCCCGATTGTCTTTGAAAACATAAATCATACGCATTCCATTCATCATATGCATCACAGGTACTCTTCTTTTCAGGTTGCTTAATGTTCTTCGCTGTTTATTTCAGCAGCCATCATGAATCCTGAATCATCTACTGAGCAATCCATCAAGGCTCTCCAGGCTCAGAACGCCCAGTTCCAAGAGTTGATCATGAGTTTAGCCCAAGGTCAAGAGGAATTGAAGGCTCTGCTGGTCAAGAAGAAGAAGAAGAGAATTGTACTATTCAACACTGGCCAGAGGTTTGGCAATACACTGCAGAATGAGGTTGATCAAGCTGGTTCTTCTGTAGGGAAAGGCAGTCCCCAAGGGGGAAGGGTTCCTAGTCCAGTGGTCTCTGACAACGAGACTGATTTCAATGAAGAGCAGTACCCTCCAGCTGAAGACAAGTACAAGCAGTTAGAGGATCGCCTGAATGCCATGGAAATTCAACAGGTGCCTGGGTTGGATTTTGGAGATCTGGGTTTATCTTCTGGTGTGGTGATCCCACACAAGTTCAAAGCACCATCTTTCGCAAAGTATGACGGGGTGTCCTGCCCTAAGCTACATCTTAGAACTTATGTGCGGAAGATCCAACCGTATACTATGGACAAGAACTTATGGATCCATTTCTTCCAGGAGAGTCTTTCAGGGACTCATCTCGAATGGTTCTATCAGCTGGATGGAACCAAGGTTCGTAATTGGGAGGACTTGGCTACTTCTTTTTACAAGCAGTATCAGTATAATGCCGACCTCGCTCCTACACGTACCCAACTCCAGGGTATGTCGCTAGGATCGGGAGAAGGTTTTAAAGAGTACGCGCAGAAGTGGAGGGACCTGGCTGGCAGGGTGCAGCCACCGTTAACCGACCGTGAACTCGTGGACATGTTCTTAGGGACCCTATCCGAGCCATTCTTCAACCACCTGATCGGTAACTCTTCTGCAGGGTTTACAGACCTCATTCTGACTGGTGAAAGGATAGAAGCTGGTATGAAATCAGGGAAGATACAGAAAGGTGCTTCCTCGAGTTCTGAGAAGAAGCCTTTCAAGAAGGAAGCCAGTGCTGTGTATGGGCCCAGGAGGCAAAATAAACCGGAACGCCGCCAAGCTGTCAACGTGGTGGTAATTGCAAAGCCTGCTGCCGCTCCTCGGCAACCTAACCAACCAAGGGGTGAGAGACCCAGAAGATGATATACTCGACTTAGTATGACCTTGTCGCAGATCTTGCCACAACTGCTATCGACCAACTTGGTAACCGTCAAAGAAGCTCCGAAGGTGGTGAATACAACCTCTCCGAAGTACAATCCCAACGCCCGATGTGCTTATCACTCTGATAGCCCGGGGCATTCTACTGATGATTGCTGGGCCCTGAGGAATAAGGTCCAGGACCTTATCGATACCAAGGAAATACAGTTTGAGGCACCCGAAAGGCCCAACGTTGTGACTGCTCCTATGCCCCAGCATGGAGTAAATGCTATTGAGGAAGACCTGTATGTAGTTTCAGTGGATAATATTGTGACTCCTTTATTGACTGTCAAGAGGAACCTGTTGCTAGCCGGTTTATTTCCGGGTTGTAGCAAGGGTTGCCTTCTATGTGCTGTTTCACCTACTGGTTGTCCGTTGCTGAAGTCAGGCGTCCAAAACCTGATGGATAGCAAAGAGATCTTGTTCAAGAAGACTGCTGTCCCTATTGTTCCCACTGAAGAAGTATCCGTTGTCACCATTTTCAACAATCCTACCAAGGCTCCCCCGAGGAAGCCAGTCAAAATCATGTCTGTTGCACCTATCATCATTACTGTTCCGGGGCCCCTCCCCTATAAATCTGACAAGGCTGTCCCATGGCATTATGGGGCAGATATTTATGTGCTTGGAGTGAAACAGAAGTTCAACACTAATACCGGCATCAGTAACATCACCGGTCCTGCTAAAGTTACTCGCAGTGGCAGGCTCTTCTCGCCTGACATTGCGCCACCAGTTATCCGAAGACCTCTTATCATCACGCCTACAAGTGCGCCTGTTTCCCCTCCTGATCAAGTTTCTACCCCTGCTGCCGAGTCATCTGACACTCGGGGCAAAGGGATTGCTGATGTGCCTGCCCGGATGGAGGCACCGAAGACTGTTAATGTTGAAGCTTCACAGCAAGATATGGAAGAAATCCTTAAGATCATCAAGAAGAGCGATTTCAACGTCGTTGAGCAGCTGGGGCACACCCCCTCTAAGATCTCTATGCTATCACTGTTGTTGTGCTCAGAGGCCCATGCCAAGGCCCTGATTTCATTCCTAAAGACGGCTCATGTGCCACAAGAAACATCTGCCGATCAATTTGCTGATTGTGTGGCCAACTTGACCGCTGACAATGGGTTGGGTTTCTCTGATGCAGATCTGACCGCTAAGGGAAAGAACCATAATGATGCCCTGCATGTCTCCATCGAATGCAGGGGCACTACTCTCGCCCACGTGTTGGTAGACACCGGTTCTTCCCTGAACGTACTGCCCAAGAAGGCCTTAGACAGGTTGGATTGTGAGGGTTTGGAGTTGAAGCCTAGTAACATCGTTGTCCGAGCCTTCGACGAGTCGAAGAGGATGGTACATGGTGAAGTAGATATTCCGATCCGGGTTGGTTCCCAAGTCTTTGATTCAACGTTCTATGTGATGGACATCCGCCCATCCTATTCTTGTTTGCTGGGTCATCCTTGGATCCACAAGGCTCGGGCTGTGACCTCCACTCTACACCAGAAGCTTAAATACCCTGTCAGAGGGAAGATTGTTACAGTGCAGGGGGAGGAAGAATGCATGGTTAGTCATCTGAACTCGTTCCGGTATATAGAGATGGACGGGGAGTTCATTGAGACCCCCTGTCAACATTTTGAAGAGGTACCTCCAACATTGGCGTCAGCGGAGACAGTGATTGAAGAAGGCTCTCCTTTGAAGATGGCTTCCTTGAAGGACGCTCGGGCTGTGATTGAAAAAGGTGAGTGTGCGAACTGGGGCAGACTTCCTGATTTTACTTTGAAGACTGACAAGTTTGGTTTGGGTTTCACTGCAGAAGCTCAGAGGGCTGTGCGTAAGGCAAGGACCGGAAGACCTCCTGTGTTCATCACCAACCCGGGAGTAAATGCTATTGAGGATGAGGTGGAGGAATCTGAATTTGACAGTTGGATCTACCCAACAACCAACGGTGGACCAAGCAACTGGACTGCGAAAGACTTCGTACCTGTTACTTTTGTTACTCAGTAATGAACTCCTTTGTTTTGAATTTGTAACGAACAATAATTTGAAACTTTATGGCCCGGTGTCTTACCCGGGGCACAGTGGCTTCATTTGTGAGGGCTTATCACTTGTCATTTCCATATATCATGAATAAAAACATTGGACGTTTTTCGCATTTCAAATCTTGTGCTCCCTTTCTTTCTTTCTTTATATATTTCAAAACAACTATATTTACACACACTCACTCATACAGGTTCCAATCCACTCTGGATCTCACTGGTAACGACTCTGCTACTGCCAGTTATGACTTCGAAAATCCGATCAACTTAGCCGAAGACGAAGGTGAAGATGATTGCGAGGTGCCTGGCGAGCTTGCAAGACTGTTACTCCAGGAAGAGAGGGCCATTCAGCCACATGAAGAGCCAGTGGAAACGGTAAATCTAGGTACTGAAACAGACAGAAAGGAAGTCAAGATCGGTGCCAATCTGGAGCTCAGCGTGAAACAACGGTTGATTCAGATGTTGCATGATTATGTGGAAATCTTCGCCTGGTCCTACGAAGACATGCCTGGGTTGGATACCGACATTGTAGTTCATCACCTGCCTACCAAGGAAGACTGCCCTCCGGTAAAGCAGAAGGTCCGCCGTATGCGTCCAGAGATGTCCGAGAAAATCAAAGCTGAGGTTATGAAGCAATTTGACGCCGGGTTTCTAGCAGTGACTTCTTACCCTCAGTGGGTTGCCAACGTGGTTCCGGTGCCGAAGAAAGAGGGTAAGGTCCGAATGTGTGTTGACTACAGGGATCTGAATAGGGCGAGCCCCAAGGATGACTTCCCCCTGCCTCACATCGACGTTCTGGTTGACAATACTGCTCAGCACAAGGTGTTCTCCTTCATGGATGGATTTTCAGGTTATAATCAGATCAAGATGGCTCCTGAAGATATGGAAAAGACTACCTTTGTTACTCAGTGGGGTACCTTCTGCTACAAGGTCATGCCATTCGGGTTGAAAAATGCTGGGGCAACCTACCAACGTGCCATGGTTGCTTTATTTCATGACATGATTCACCATGAGATTGAAGTATACGTCGATGATATGATTGCAAGGTCCCAAACTGAGGAGGAACACCTTGACCACCTACATAAGTTGTTTGACTGGTTGAAGTTGTACAAGCTAAGGTTGAATCCGAACAAGTGCACATTTGGGGTAAGATCTGGAAAGTTGCTAGGCTTCATCGTGAGCGACAAAGGTATTTAAGTGGACCCTTCCAAGGTTAAAGCCATACAAGAGATGCCAGTTCCCAAGACAGAGAAAGAAGTCAGAGGCTTTCTAGGACGTCTGAATTATATTGCCCGATTCATCTCGCACCTAACTGCTACCTGTGAACCAATCTTCAAGCTGCTGAAGAAAGATCAGGTATTACGTTGGAATGATGAATGTCAGGCCGCTTTCGACAGAAT
The DNA here is from genome assembly GCA_948472305.1 of Vicia faba. Lineage (NCBI taxonomy): Eukaryota > Viridiplantae > Streptophyta > Magnoliopsida > Fabales > Fabaceae > Vicia > Vicia faba. The sequence continues at coordinate 710,375,568 of OX451739.1, forward strand.
CAAAGAGTATCTCTAAGAACCACCCATTCTTATGCCACCGGTTGAAGGGAGACCTCTAATACTATACCTGACAGTACTTGATAGCTCAATGGGGTGTGTGCTGGGGCAACATGACGAGTCTGGCCGAAAAGAGCACGCCATTTATTACCTTAGCAAAAAGTTTACCGACTGTGAGACCCGATACTCACTGCTCGAGAAAACTTGTTGCGCTTTGGTATGGGCTGCTCGCCGGCTGAGACAGTATATGCTGACTCACACTACTCTGTTGATTTCAAAAATGGATCCGATAAAGTACATATTCGAAAAGCCTGCTCTGTCCGGAAGAATAGCAAGATGGCAGATGATCTTGACTGAATACGACATCCAGTACACAACTCGGAAAGCAATCAAAGGAAGTGTGTTGGCAGACCATTTGGCACACCAGGCAGTGGATGACTACCAGTCAATGAACTTTGAGTTTCCAGACGAGAACATCATGGTAGTGACTGATTGTGAAGTACCTGGACCGGATGAAGGACCTGAGGAAGGATCCCGATGGTCTATGCACTTTGATGGAGCCTCCAACGCTTTGGGTAACGGTATTGGCGCTGTGATCATATCCCCAAAAGGCACTCATACTCCACTTACTGCCCGACTATGTTTCAACTGCACCAACAATATGGCGGAGTATGAGGCATGCATCATGGGTCTTCAAGCTGCGATTGACTTAAGGATCAAGTTTCTGAGTGTCTTCGGAGATTCCGCTCTCGTGATCAATCAAATCAAAGGCGAGTGGGATACGAAACACCCAAACCTCATTCCTTACAAAGAATGTGTGTTGACATTGATCCCCCATTTCGCAGAGATAACTTTTGAACACTTCCCAAGAGAGGAGAATCAGTTGGCGGACGCGCTGGCTACAATGTCTTCTATGTTCAGAGTCAAATTGGATAATGAGGCTCCCCGGATCATTATCTGGAAACTGGATGAACCTGCATATTGCTGTGATCTTGAGGCTGAGGTAGTAACTAAAAAACCTTGGTATCATGAAGTGAAGAGGTACTTGGAAGCTCAAGAATACCCCGAGGGTGCATCTGTCAATGACAAGAAGTTTCTGAGAAGGTTCGAGGCAAAGTTCTTCCTTAGCAATGGCATTCTGTACAAGCGAAACCATGATTCAACTTTACTGCGTTGTGTGGATAAGACTGAAGCAAAAAAGATCATGGCAGAACTGCATGAAGGTACCTTCGGAACGCATTCCAGTGGACACACCATGGCAAAGAAAATCCTTCGGGCAGGATATTTCTGGTCCACAATGGAAGCCGACTGTTACCAACATTCTCGGACATGTCATAAGTGCCAGATATATGCTGATAAGGTGCATGTTCCTCCAGTCCCTCTGAATGTCTTGACTGCACCTTGGCCTTTTGCAATGTGGGGGATTGATATGATCGGCGAGATTAAACCTACGACACCCAACGGGCATCGCTTCATCCTGGTGGCGATCGATTACTTTACAAAGTGGGTTGAAGCAGCTTCCTACGCTACCGTAACCAAGAACGTCGTGGCACGGTTCATTCGGCATAACCTGATCTGTCGATACGGTGTATCGGAAAGGATCATTACGGACAATGGTACCAATCTTAACAACAAGATGATCACTGTGCTCTGCGAGAAATTCAAGATACAACACTACAACTCTTCTCCTTACCGGCCGAAGATGAATGGGGCTGTAGAAGCGGAGAATAAGAATATCAAAAAGATTGTGCAGAAGATGACAATAACCTATAAAGATTGGCACGAGATGTTACCGTTCGCTCTTCATGGGTACCGTACCTCAGCAAGAACGTCAACCGGGGCAACTCCCTTTTCCTTGGTCTATGGCACGGAGGCAGTCTTGCCCATTGAAGTCCAGATACCCTCTCTCCGGATAATGAAGGATGCAGGCTTGAGCGAGGATGACTGGATCCAGACTCGACTTGATCAATTAAACCTAATTGATGAAAAGAGGCTCACTGCTATTTGTCATGGTCAAACATATCAAAAACGGATGATCAGGGCATTTAACAAGAAAGTCAGACCACAAGAGTATCAAGTTGGGGACCTAGTAATCAAACGCATCATTCTTCCTCAAAGTGATCCCAGGGGAAAATGGACCCCTACGTACGAAGGGCCATTTATGGTTAAACATGTGTTCTCAGGAGGAGCCATGATTCTAACCAACATGGATGGTGACGACCTTCCTCACCCCGCCAATGCAGACATAGTAAAAAGATACTACGCATGATAAAAGACCCGCTAGGTTGACATACCTAGGCAATAATTAGGGCTTCCCGGCGAACCAAAAGGGTTCGGGCAAAAATAAGGGATGAAATGAAAAAAATCTGTACACCCGGCAAGTCGAAAACTTGAAAAGGCGGCTTGGGCAAAAATGGGTATCCCGGTGGACTGAAAACCCGAAAGGGTGGTCCAGGCAAAAGTTAGGGATTAAGGCGTAATACTATGTCTCATTGAATCACCTTGCATCCAGAATCCGGTATCAACATTAGGTTTAGACGGCATCGATCAGTCAGCTTCATCTTCAACTAAGCAGCCAGGTGATGAGACGCTCGAAGATATAAAGGCGATAGCAGAGTTGGAACCCAGTGGGATTATCTTTTCACATAGCTGTTTTTGTTTTCCTTTTTCACAAAAATTGTATAAACTCTGTTGTTCGGCGGCGTTCTCTTACTAGCACGTCAACCTCTTGTACATGAACGCCTATTTACAGGCAAATTCAAAAATCAATACAAATTCACGTTTCAGACCAATTGCCAATTGTTTTTTTTTTCCCTTTTCTGTTTTGTTTTGTAAAGAACGTCCAATGTTCAATTGTGATATATGCATTTGACACTAATTGCTAACTCATAAATATTTGCATACGAAACAAAGGATTAATTACAGATGACATTAGAAATAGGGACAATAATGAGTTGTCTAAGCAATCTAATTGCTCTGTCCACCAAGGTACCAAGGTAAGTTCGGCTGAAGAATGTAACCCAGATACCTTCACTCCCCGCCGAGTAAGATAAGACTCAGCAATACTCTCCCAAGCAGTTGGTCTCCCATCAACCCTAACAAGGCACAGTATCCCAAGCAAGTCAGCAACACTCTCCCCAGGCAGAGTTAGTCTATTGTCAGCCTTAAGGAAGTTGGATTATCCCCCGAAGATCTCAACATTCCCCAACAGAGTATACAAACATTCCTAACAAGCATCCCCGGCAGTCCTAATATAAGATTGTTCCCCGGCGGAATACAGAACATCCAGTGGAGCCATTCCCCCGTCCAATCTCAAAAGTCTCCCCAGGAAAGTTGAATCAATCTCCCCGGTAGGAAGCTTATCCCCAATAGATTCTATAAGCTTATCCCCGGTAGAGTCCAGAAGCTGGTCCCCTGCAGAGTACGAACGCATCTCCCCGACCATGTTCAGAGGTTATTCTCCACCAGAGCTTATAACTGGGTTATCCTCAGCTGTTTTCCACGGAAGGATCATCCCCGGCAAAGTCTTCCTATCCCCAGCGGAGTTCATCAAATCTTCCAACAGAGCTCAACAATGGTATCCCCAGCGGAGTTATCATCAACATCTCAGCAAAGTGCCTCTCTTCCCACAGAATAATTCCCCGCAGAGTAATCTCTACAGCAAAGTTTATTCCTCAATGGAGTCATCTTCTCCTATGGGTTTATTCTCGCAACCATCATCCCCAGCGGAAATGAAGAACTACTCTTCAACACCAGCCCAGGATTTGACTTCCCGACACCCATCAAGGATTTATTTTCCTAGACAAAATACATTCATAAACATCACATCTTCATATACTATAGCATGCACATACGCATCATGGACATACAATCTCATTTATTTTGAGAACATCACGCATTTCATACATCATGACATTGCATACAACTAACGTTTTGTCTTTTCAGGACAAAAGTCAATACAAAGATGATTACTATCAACTGTCGCAATTCCAGATTCGATACCTGTAGCTAGCCATGGCATATCTGTGAGCGATTATTTGTGGATTCGACACCTGTATCTAGCCAGGGCGTATCTGCATAAAGAAATTCCGGACTCGATTCCTGTATCCTGCCAGGGCACGTCTGAAGAGTTTGAAGATCCGATTCCTGTATCCAGCCAGGGCGTATCTGTTGACGACTATTTCCGGACTTGATTCCTGTATCCTGCCAGGGCACGTCTGAAGAGTTTGAAGATCCGATTCCTGTATCCAGCTAAGGCGTATCTGTTGACGACTATTTCCGGACTCGATTCCTGTATCCTGCCAGGGCACGTCTGAAGAGTTTGAAGATCCGATTCCTGTATCCAGCCAGGGCGTATCTGTTGACGACTAATTCTAGACTCGATTCCTGTATCCTTCCAGGGCACGTCTGAAGAGTTTGAAGATTCGATACCTGTATCCAGCCAGGGCATATCTACATGAAGAGTTTGAAGATCAACCCCTGTAACAGGCCAGGTAATTATCTTTCTTTCTCAGGTACGCAAGTTCTCGCCAAGGAATCTCTTACGCGATCGACACCTAGATGTAATCTATAAGCCCATCCTCCTATCCATCATTCCTCCAAATGGCATCTGTAAGCCCATTCCCGACATCATCACTGCTAATACTCTACTATGTGAGTGCAAATTTCTGGGCACTCTAGTGTTCAATCATCTTCTACCCTCGGATTACGAAAGGCACGCCAGCCAATCTACACCCTCAGGTCTAAGAAGATTGAACAGGGGCAACTGTTGTACCCCAAAATTTGCCCTCCCATATTCTTCAAGATTTGGCAAAATCAAGCTTCAAAATCTCTCAAGGATTGCACAGTCCAATTGCCTCCTAACACAATCAAGATTAGGGTTTTGGTTCTTGCAAAGAAATTGAGGTTTTTAAGGGTCCAATCAAGTCCCATGGGCCCATATACATTGTCAAGCATTCATATGTCAAGTGTCATAGCTCACAACATCAAGTTGCACAGTCAAAAACCCTAATTGCTTCACAGTCAACTGCAGGGGTAAAATGGTCATTTGACAGTCAAAAGTCAAAATTTTTGGTCAACATCTTATTTTGAAGCCACAATCATCATTTGATAAATTCTTGATCATGATTCCACAAGCATGGCTCAAAAAGTCTCAAGATGCAAAAGTTTCTATTTTTGGACAATTGAAAAGTCAATTGCAAATTAACCAAGGCATAACTTCTTCATGGTTTATCAGAAAAATCCCATCCAATGCTCATTTTGAAGGCGATGAAATTTCCTACAACTCATCTTCACACTCCAAGTCCAAGAAATGCTCTCACAAAAAGTTATCAATTTCTACATTATAGGTCAAATTCAAAAGTCAACAAAAATGCACTTTAAGTCAAATGCCATAACTTGAGATTGGTAAATCAAAATGACATGGGACCAAAGGCATTGGTTAGAGGACTTCAAGACCTTTCCAAAATGTCCAAGAACATGTTCATAGCTTCAAAATTGAGCAAGATATGCATTGGAGAAGTTGGGAAATTTTTGGGAACTTTCAAAAGTCAACTTTGCCTAAAACACTTCAATTTTGCTAATGGGCCTCAAATTCCTTCTTGAATCTTTACCCAAAGCCTATGCACGACCCATTAAGCTTAATTTGACTTATTTTCTTATTTTTAATTAATTAATTGAATTTATATTAATATTAATTCATTTAATTGGTTTTAATTATAAGAAAATTCAAAAGATGTGCTTTTTAGATCTTTTTGTGCAGCAAATATGACTAGGGCAAGCTGGCAACTCGTTTCTCAATCAACAAGGCAAAAAATCCATGATTGGCAAGGTTTCATGAAAGAAAAGATTGAAAAAGATATGATTAGGCAATCAAATATTCAAGTCATAATGCCATGGACTTTTGGGCTTATTCTTGACCTAATTCACATCACATACATATGCTGAGTGAAACCCTATTCCAAGACACGCACAATTGCTGCAAGAACACCATATGCAACATTGAAAAAAAGTGAAAAAGTTCAAAACTGTTTTCTAACTTCCAGGCAGATTCAAGAGAGTTTGTTGATTCTAATCCCTTGTTGGGAGTTTCCTGAATGCATTGCAATCAAGAACGAGTCCTAAAGCTCAAAGAACACGCAAGAACAAGCCCTACGGTTTGCATTATTTTCCAGAATTGCATAGCATCATTCATGCGTATTTAACCATTTTTCTTGATTGGTTTATGTTGTTAGGAACATTCTGAAGCTAATGGAATAATCTAATTGCATTATAACGCTCTGAATCATGATCTGCCATTAACACGTTTTAGGGTTTTCAAAGCTTGAAAATTAGGGCTTTGCATATACTGTGAAATTAGACCTCAAGACCTATGGGGATAAAATCGTCAGAACAAGACGAAACCATTGGCACCATCGCGCCCTTTTTTATATTGATTGTATGCCTAATCGCTATTTTGATATTTCCAGTTTGTGGGGGTTTAAAACCCCCGCTATTTGCTTGCTTTTTGTTTCAGAACAGATGAAGAAGATGATGCGTGGATGGACGTGAGTGGTGTATTCAAATATGTGGCGCGCGCTTTTGTATTCCCAGCATAATTATTGCTTTACATATATTATTTTTATCAGTTATTACATTTACAAATGTGCATCATGGCTCAGATGGCTGGAAACGTGTCTTGCAAGCGTTGGGACCTGGGTTCGATTCCCAGGTCCCCCACATAATTATTCATATTTTTCTTAATCCATTCCAATGCAGCAATGATTCAATGGTCCACCATACGTCCTCACGCCTAAGCTTGCCAAGCGCTCATGATGATCAATCCAGTGGCTACAGAGTGAAGAGCATGGTACGCCCTAGTCAGCCAGCAAGCACGTGATGCCAAAAAAGTCAACAAGGCCTTGTGTTAATGGGCCAGAATTCCTCAAAATTCACCTCCACTTTGGGCCAGACACCCCTTGGTTTGCATGTTTTAAGTTTTATTTTATTTTCTTTTCTAATTCTTTTAATTGTTTTAATTATTTTTATTAATTCACTAAATTAATTTTTTTTCCCTAATAAAAATCAGAAATAAAAAAAATCGTAAATATATTTAGTTATTTATTAATTTCATCATTAATCTATTATTTTAATAAATACTAACAATTAATTTAGTTTAATTTAGGTTTTAATTTTAACCCTTTTTTTTTCTTTTCTTAATAAATAAAAAAACTACATAGAATTAGGTTTTGACACTTTTATCTTTTTCTTAATTAATTATTATTATCATTATTTATTATTATTATTAATTACTATTATTTTTATAAATAAACATGTAAATTAATTAATTAGTTTAAATTAGGTCAACTTCAACATTTTCATTAATAGTTAAAATAAACATAGAACTAGGGTTTTCTTTAATTCTTTTTTCTTTTTTTCATCAAATACAAAAAACATAAAAAACACTTTCTTGTAAAAAATTGAATAATTAGATTTAGGTTTAATTTTAATTTCATACAAAAGACACAAAAAACTCATAATTGCTCAAAAGGGTCCAAAACCCTCGGACGTTCAGTTTAATTTATGATTTCGCACGTTATCGTTATTTTCTTATTGATTATTATGTAACTGTTCAAGGATGTAATAGTAATTAGGTTTATTGTTTTTTTTACTTTCCGCATCTTTATCAAAAACGGGTCTTTGTATTTTGGCGATGTATAGACCCGCGCCTTGTAATAGCGTAGCTTTTACCTTTCCGTATTTTAATTTTCTGCACTCCTAACTGCTAAACTTGCATGAAAGAATGTATGGTAATTAAAAACAACGCGTAGCTCACAATGCCATGATCAAAGATAAAACATAACATGAAAACAACACACAATGCACACACCACTTCAAGGGTACGCCTCACTCGTTGCCTTCGAAACGTGGTCGTCAAGTATAGGACGTTTTAGCGGTCGCTCTTATGTCCAAGATCCAGTTGCCTCGAAACAGTTGCCTCGAAACGGTTGCCACGGATTAAAAAAGGATCTAGGACATTAGGGTTACTTCTAAGGTGTCCTAACTGTTGCTTCGGTGACCACACTGTCCCTAAAATCGAATTGACCCGAACACCTCCAACGGTGGTGCTACCTACCTCTCAATGGTGGGATGGCACTATCTTAAGGACTTTTACACAGCCTAATTCCTTAGGGTAGGTAGATAACTCATGGATACTTGATCTCTTCAAAAACAAACAAAAATCTTTTCACTGACACTTTCAAAAGCTTTCAAAACAAATTTTTCAAACACTCTTGAGGACAGATACAAGAGTCATTCAGAAATCTTTCAATGAAACTTTTTCAAACCCACTCACATTTTGGAAAGAAAACATTTTGAAAACATCAGAGCAAGTATCTAAGAGCCCATGGATAACCATGGATAGAAAGGGTGCTAACACCTTCCCTTTCTATAAATCTACCTCCCGAACCGAGAAACATTCTCATAAGGAATTTTGCTGTGCTTTTGTCCTGTCCATGTTGGAGAAAATAAAAGACGGTAGCGACTCTTGCTTTCGCGACATTTGGCAATCTGGTCGTCAAGGGCTTGGGCCCTTTCAGCAAACTCTAAGCCTCGGGTAACTTCATCTTGGCTCTCTGCGTCCGAAACAGTCGAAAGGAGTTCCTCTTTGCGCTTGGCGTTAGCATTTAACTTGGCCTCCAACTCCTCGATCTGCGCCCTTATAGAGGCATTATCTTGATCTATGGCATCGATTTCCTGCTGCTTGGATGTCTTCTGTTTCGACAATTCTGCAATTCGAGAAGTTGATTCAGCTACTTCGGTCCAAGAAGAAGAACTCTTGCCATGTAATGTTTCGAGTTGGCTGTTGAACCCCCTTCGACGTCTATAGTCCGCAGAGACTTGGTCAATGATGGAGTATAACTCCAAGATGAAGCTGGAAACTTCTGGAGAAACAGCAAGCAAATCAACTGCACCCAGAACAGCTCCCAGACAAGACGGGGCAGTAGGATCCCCCTCCAAAGCCTTCATTAGATCCTTTTTGAAGAACTGAGCCTTGACCTTCTTCAAAACCTCATCAAGAGGAGAAGTCGAAGTGGACTTCCCTGATGCAGTAGAAGCATCATGACTAGGGTCAGATGAATTATCCCTACTATCAATGATGGCATTCAGGTAGCCAATTGGATCAGTTTGCTTCAAAAGGGCCAAGTCTTCTTTATACCTGGGCTTTGTCGAGGTGGTCGTTCCTACAGCAGTGGTGGCTTAGGGATGAGTTTTTTCAGTAGCGTCAGCATCAACATGACCCTCTTCGTCATGTTGCTCCTCTGTCTCATTGACCACTTGAGCTTCCTACTGCTGGTGTTCCTCTGTTTCAGCTAGGACTTCATCATCCACCAGTTCCTCCTCTCGTTGTCTACTATGGTCAGCAGAGTCTTGTGGCTCTGAAGTTTGATTTGTTTCGTTAGCAGAACTGGCGAAGGAGGAAGGATGGTGAATGGGTTCCCCCGCGCTGTTTACAAAGGAACCGGAACCCTCTCCAGGATGCCCAGTTGGTGCTGAAGTTCCAGCAGTCTCCTGAAAATAGAAGAGGAAAAATATTCTGGTTTAGAGAGATACACAATCAAACGTGATCGTCGACACCTAAGTTAAAAGTGGTCGGAGGCACTACCTGTAGAGGAACTTCAGCCCCAGGGCTAGAGTTATCACTCTCAACGGGTTTGCTGAGCAAGATGTTCAGCTCCTCCTCCGTGGGCTCTTCGATTATCACAGGAGGTGGCCTGGATTTTTTCCCTGCGACCTTGATTTTGATCGTAGGTCGAGGCTCAGGAGCAGGGGCAGCCTTCTTCACCTTTCTCCGTTTGAGAGGAACAGGGGGAGATTCATCCTCGTCGCCACTTGCAGATTCGACCGTTAATGCAGGTCGTTTCTTAGGCGCAGGTTCCTGAAACCCCCAAATGGAGTTGATTTAGAGCGCAACATTGAAAACCAGGATGTTAAAACCAGCAGGAAACAAGAAAAATTTGGTTACCTGTGCTGGAGGTTTTGTAAAGGGACCTCCACCCTGATGGCTGTCTGTGGCTTTCTTTGCCACAGGTTTTCGAACAACTGAAAGAAGACACGTTCACAAGTTATAATTGACAAGTTATAAGTCGAAATGGAAAGACAAATATAATTTGAAGAGTGAACGTACATTTCTTTATTTTGTCGAGAACCAAAACGAAGGACTTCTGGAGTTCGTCCGTAAAATCCTTTTCATCGAAGAATTCTTCGACATAATAACTCTTCCACCAGTCTTTAAAAGATGGTGAACAGAGGAAGTTGAGTTGGTAGTCGAACAATGAAAGTACAGTCCGACCAGCGTACCTACCAATGTGCTTGGTAGCAGCATCCTCAGTGTAATCATTACAAAAGTACAACACTGATTTCTCCCTAGGGTAAATGGGAGAAGGAAGCGATTGGATAATACCAAACTGTCGAGAGACAAGATTTGGCTGATAAGCAATCAGGCTCAGATGATTCTTTGAACTCTTGAAGCGCAATGGCATTATCCTGGGAGTGAGAAATGCTTCCCACAGTGTTGTGTGCTCTTCGAGGTGAGGATCCTCTGATGACTTGGGATGGGGCCTGGTGAACCACCCTGGACCAAACATTCGACGGGCGAAAGGAGCCATGGTCGAGGTAAATTCCTTCCTCCCTGCAAACATCTGAACGAAGTTTGCAAAGATCTTTTGGAGTTCCAGCCCATCCTCAGTGGGAGTCAGTAAAGCCATCCTGGTACCTTCGATACGCCTTCTGGCTATCTCAGGAGCCTGTTCGTTTATTTGAGCCTTCTGGGGTAGAAAAGACTCAAAAGTGGCGTTTAGCCATAGTTGTAGTAGCCAGAAGGGTCCAGCGAGCAGCAAGCTGGCTCTATTTTCTATTACCTTTAATAGAGTCGCCCCACTGCTTATCGACTCATATAGGTTCGCCAGTATTAATTCGGCCAAACAGATGTTTTGACCGTGATGAAGCTGAGTAGCAAGGGTGACCATTTTCTTCGTCGCCTGTAGAGATTTCGTGCAGAACACGAAGCGTGACAGCCAAAGGGCTAGAAACGCAATGTGCTCCACGTCCGTCACCACAACCGTCGATTTGTCATGATAGTGGTTGGTGTAGGTGGTGTAAGTGGGTTTGGTGGCTGAAAACCCAATCTGGTCTTCAGACATTTCCTCTGGGTCAAAGTAATCCCTTGTTGGTCGAAGGCCAGTAATGGCAGCCACGTCGAAGAGAGTGGGTGTTACCATTCCACAAGGCAGGTGGAAGGTGAAGTGAGTATAGTCCCAAAATAGCAAAGAAGCTACCAGCATTTCAGGAGAATAGTTGAGACCAGTCTTTGATAGCATGACTAGGTCATAAATCCCCATGTTCTTCCAAATCGAAGCCTGGATTTTCTCCATCTTGTCGAGCCAAGCGTTGTATTCTGGTGTAAGGCTAGGGCTAGACCTAAAAGCCCTAACCCCTCTGTTGAAGAAACGAAGATCTATCTTTTCTTTTGAAGGATCTTCGTTATCGTCTGTCGCCTTTTTAGAGCACCCAATGGGCTTGAGTGCCTCATGCACGGGGAAGAAACCCTTGATCTTCGTTGGGTCAGCGATGCATGCAGATAGAGGACCAGACATGGAGAAAACCTGGTTGGAATATCCAACAGGAATCAACAGTTGAGAAGAGTAAGTCTCACGCTCAGCATCTCCCATGGGTTTTGGAACCCTTCGCATTCCCATGGAGTTAACTGTTGGAGCGGTTGAAAAGATTGTCGGTTGAGCAGTTTTAGAGGGAGTGTTAGAACTGGGGACATTGGAAGAACGAGAACCTGAAGCCATTTTTTGGTTTGAGATGAAGATGGATGAAGAACAAAGGTTCTTGCAGAAATTTTTGTTCGACTTAAGGCTTGGATGAAGGAAAGCGTAAAGAGTCCCACGAGGGGCACTTAGTGCTATTTATAGTGATTGGAAAATCACAAGACTCGAGGTCATTTAATGTCTTAGACAAGAGTGGGGCACGTGGCGCTCATTTGGTGATGTAGTCGTTCTGCAGAACGGAAGCGGTGCAGCGTGCGTCCTTGATTTCGGGGAATCGTCATGATGACAATCTGTGAAAGGACATTGGGCGTGCCAAACGCCTTACTGAAGTGACGTCTTAGGAACAGGTGGAATAGTGGCTTTTTGAGATTGTCAGTTGGTTGGTAGGAGGCAAAAAGCGCACAAACTAATCTGTGGCTAAGAGTGAAGGACAGGTGTCGAGTGGAATCTCAAAGAATGCCTTTTTCTTTTCAGCGTCGAAATAAGACATTCTTGGGGGGCAATTTGTTGGCTCCTAAATTCGACACCCTTGTTTGTTATCAATATAGACCATTAATTATGAGTCAGAAGAATTTCCTACATAAGAAGGCTTCGACCAGCTGATCCTGTCGAAGGCTCATCAGAGAATGACAAGGTACTTAGAGAATTTCCTTTAAGTGGGAATCTTGTCGTCTTCGACGTTGAAGGAACCTCTCGACAAAGGTACCTGATGCCCAGGGTCGAACGGTTTGAGATTTGAATGCTTGGAGGGAAAACGGTTCCCAGCAGTTACCAAGTGCAACGTGCCGAGATCAGGAGCGTCGAATGCTGTGAGCGTGCCATGTGGCGTCATCTCGAAGCGACGTAACTGCCTAACGGTTACTTAGGATTTGTTTTAGTATAAATACTAGTTGTTCACGTAGTTTTCGGGGTGTTCATCATTTTATACAAGTCACTCATCTAGATTCAAGTACCCAGTGTGAGCGAAAGAATCGTTGAGAATGTATGTGTGAAACACCATTTAAATTAATCAAAGTCTTTTATATTCAAGCACTTTATTGCTTTTCATTTACTCATCTCCGTCGAAGCCTTTCATTTAACGCTTTTATTTATTCTATCAAGCTTTTCTTCATGCAATTTACTTAAAGTGTCTTTACTTTACCGACATTAATCACCATTAGGATTAGTCAAACTCCAGAAAATCAACCATGTCTTAGGATCAATCTGATCGATCCTGCGAGTCACCAAATAAGTAACCTTTTGGAAGATCAGTGGTTGTTTACCAATTTCCACGGTAAACACCTATCAGCGAGCCATGGTAGCTTTGTTTCATGACATGATCCACCATGAAATAGAGGTTTATGTTGATGACATGATAGCCAGGTATCAAAATAAGGAAGAGCACCTTGATCATCTACAAAAGTTGTTTGATAGGTTGAAGACGTACAAGCTGAGGTTAAATCCGAACAAGTGCACCTTTGGGGTAAGGTCTGGTAAACTCCTAGGTTTCGTTGTCAGTGACAAGGTCATTCAGGTAGACCCTGCAAAGGTGAAGTCTATACAAGAGATGCTGGCTCCTCGTGCTGAGAAGGAGGTTAGAGGTTTCTTGGGACGCCTAAATTACATTGCCAGGTTCATTTCCCATTTAACTACTACTTGTGAGAAAATATTCAAACTCCTGAAGAAAGATCAAGTGGTAAAGTGGAATGACGAATGCCAGACCGCCTTCGAGAGAATCAAGGAATACCTTCAAGAGCCTCTAATTCTGATGCCTCCGATTGAAGGAAGAACTTTGATAATGTACTTAATAGTGTTAGATAATTCAATGGGGTGTGTGTTGGGGCAGCATGACGAGTCCGGTCGAAAAGAGCATGCAATATATTACCTTAGCAAAAAGTTTACCGACTGTGAGACAAGATACTCACTGCTTGATAAAACTTGTTGCACCTTGGCATGGGCTGATCGCTGACTGAGACAATATATGTTGACCCACACCACTTTGTTGATATCTAAGATGGATCCGATCAAGTACATCTTCGAGAAACCCGTTCTCTCCGGAAGAATAGCAAGATGGAAAATGATCTTGACCAAATATGATATCCAATACACGACCCAGAAAGCAATCAAGGGGAGTGTACTAGCTGATCATTTGGCTCATCAGGCTGTGGATGAATACCAATCCATGAACTTTGAATTCCCGGACGAGAATATTATGCTAGTGACTGACTGTGAAGAACCTGGACCCGATGAAGGACCTGAGGAGGGATCCCGATGAACCATGGTTTTTAATGGAGCCTCCAATGCACTCGGCAACGACATCGGTGTTGTAATCATATCTCCTGAGGGCTGTCATACTCCTTTCACCACCAGACCATGCTTCAACTGTACCAACAATATGGCAGAGTATGAAGCATGCATCATGGGTCTAAAAGCTTCTATTGACCTGAGGATCAAGTCCTTGAGTGTTTTCGGGGATTCAACCTTGGTGAAATTCTGGCAGCAGATACTCAATGTCACAGTGAATGTTATGACACCGTATCTGACTTTCTATAAGATAATAAATAGAAAAACAGTAAATAACACAGTCAATTGTTTACCCAGTTCAGTGTGAAACAACACCTACTCTGGGGGCTACCAAGCCAGGGAGGAAATCCACTATAAGAGATATTAATTCAGGAATAAACCAACCAGTTTATCTCCTTCACTTAAGACCTACCCAATGCAACTTCAATCTAAGTTCAACTTAAACCTGAGTTCCTACTCACTCCCCCTCAATCACAGCAGTGATACTAAACAATTAACTAATGAATTAATGAAGACACTCTTCAGAACATACACTTGATTATGCTTCACAGCTTTTAATCAAGTAACACAAACACTCTTGCTTCAAAGCTTTGAGTGATACATTAAACCTAACTTGACCTTGCTTCAAAGCTTTAGTCAAGAGACACAAACACTCTTGCTTCAAAGCTTTGAGTGATACACAACCCTTACAATCAAAACCTATTCCAAGTCACTTATCACAATGATACTTGCTTGGATTACAGTAGTTAAAACTATACATCCCCAAGTTGTTCTTCTGTCTAAGAGTTCATTTCCAATCAGCTTTCCTGTTGAATATATATGCAGTTGTTTCTTCAGTTAGGGCTTCCACGAAAAGCTAGGGTTAATTAGGGTTAACCTCAAGACTTGGTCACAAGACTTTATCAACCAGATTAGGGTTGAGCTAGGTTAACCTAAAGTCCACGTGAGATTCTGTTCTGGAATGAATGAACCAACTTCCTGAAAAATCTCAGAATTAACAAAACTACATAACTGTTAGATCAGTACAGAATGTCTTTAACATTTGTTATGACATCAGAATTCCTGTTTACTGATTTTGGTAGAAAGTAATAAATGTGATTATTGCAACATGCTCAGATACACACTCATAAACAGCAACTACAGTATGCCATACTTTTTCTGCATAAAGTACCTAATAATCCAGAATGTTATGACATCAGTCATGACATTCACACACCTGGTTTTACCAAAAATACATGCCAATAACTAAACACTTACAAACTCCCCCTTTGGCAGATTTTTGGCTAAAACCCCTAAGCAATCAGAGAATAGAGAGCAGCAGAATGAATATGTCTACAGAAAAATATAATGTCTACCAAGTAATTAACACAAAATATCTCCCCCTCTTTAGCCACAAATAGGCCAAAGATACATGTACTTATATGTTATACAGTTATCCAAAATGAGTAATAAGAACAACAAAAAATCTGAAATCACTTGCATCAACAGGAACCAGCATCAGGCTTGACAACTCCACCAAACTTTAAGCACTGTCATCTTCAGAGGAGGCACTTTCTTCAGCATTGAGCTGATCTTCAGCAGCATCCTCTTCCCTTCTTTGTCCTTCAGTTTCCTCCTGTTCTAATATGGCAATTAGGTTCTCAAGAGTCTTTTTCCTTTTCTCCAGCTCTTTGCAGGTTTCCTTCAGCATAGCTATAACACCAGATGTCTTGGACTGAGTTTTTACAGTTGATGTCTCAGCTGATGTCATGACAATGTCAGGAACATGAGATCCCTGAAATAGCTTGTAGTGTAACCCAAGAGCAGGAGCTCTTTTGCAAACAGTATCTCTTTCCACTAGGATGTCAGGATACTGAGCAAGGACAATTCCACATAGGAGGGAGGGAAAGGCAATTGGGCCTTTAACAGCATAGCTTCCAGCATGTTTTAAAGTTTGATCAAAAATATACCTGCCATAGTCAAATTCAGTCTTGGTTCCAACAACATAAATGAATCTCCCCAATCCTGTGGAGATGGTTGATTTATGGTTGGTAGGAACCCAGTTGGCTGCACCAATCTTGTGCAGGATGGCAAATTTCATGCTTAGCTTGCTAGCATTCAGCATGCCTTTTAAGGGCCAGCACTTGACTTGTCTTGCTGTGATGGTTTGGCATACTTCATTGTCAGTAACCTCTAGTTCAGGGCAAGCCTCATTTGATCTCCCAAGGAATTTGTTAATTTCAGAGGGAGAGAAATTAACTTTTCTTCCTCTCACATAGACACATTCAAAGTCAGCTGACCTTCCATCAGCACATTCATCAGACAAATTCACTATGAATTCCTTGACAAGATTTTCATAGCATTTGGTAACCTTTACCACAGTCTTCATTAGTCCAGCAACTTTGATTAGGTCCATGATTTCCTTACAATCCATGGCACCATTGTTCAGTTCTCTTTCCAAGGCTATTCTCTTCAAATAAACATACTTCCATCTGTTGTCATTTTCAGGGTGGTGAAATGAAATGTTGTTAGTGGGGACTTAAGGAACTTTAGCCATTTTGCTGGAAGGGAGTTTCCTTCTGAGAGGAATGTCTTCAGCATCAATTTCAAATTCTGATTCCTCATCAAAATCAGAAGGTTCAGGCTCTTTCCTCTTCTTTGCTATTGGTTGTCTCACAGGCTTTGAGAGACTCCCAGCATGTACTCGGGCTTTCACCTTCCCTTTGGACAGTCCAGTCTTCACAGTTTCTACACCAGTCTTGCCTTCAGACCTGGTTTTCTTGAGATCAACATCAGCAGTCTTTTCTTTGGTCAGACATTTTGCAGCATCCTGATTACCTTTTCTGTTCATCATTCTCCTAGCTATGCTAGGGTTAATATTTGCAATCAGGTCATTGTCTGAATATTCTTCATCCACATCAATAACTGGTGGTTCAACATTCTTCTCTGAAGGGTTCTGGGTATCATCAAGATTTTCAGATGATTTCTGAATGTTGTCATTTGGTGTCTCAACATTCTCAGAGACATCTGGATTTACTTCAACATTTGGGCTTGCTAATTCTTGATTTAATGGAACAGAAATCCCCGGTACAGAGTGGTTCTCACTCAGAATTCTTGTAAAAAGCCTCGTTATTGCTTGATGAACATAAGCTGATCCTTCCCTATTTGGAACAGAAGATGAAGGTTGAGAGGGATTACCGGATAAAGTAGCTTGAGACCTTCCTGCATGCCTTGTTCTCATCCTTTTGACCTTGGAGGGGTTAGTTAACATTTCTCTAAGAGGAGTAATCTCCAGGACTTCAGAATCCATGCATGATGTGATTGCCCGAGAATCTCGATCAGAGGATGAGGATGAAACGGTCGTCTTGGATGAGGATGATGTTTGAGACATTTTGACAGTCTTAGAAAACCAGTAGCAACTAGAGAGAAAACTTTGATTGAGAGAATGGGATTTGTTGCAGAGTCGAGAGAGGAGGGAGGCAAATGAGTGTCTATTCAACTTCTTAATAATTTTGAAAGAAATGGGAAAACATATGATTAACCCAATCAAAATAGACTTAACAAAAATAACTCCTTCAACCCTTGTTTTAAGCAAAATTAATTGCTACAATTCCTCATGTTGGCAAATACCCAACTTGCCCCTCAAGTTTTCAAATTGATTTGCATCAAGTGCCTTGGTAAAAATGTCAGCCAGCTGTAGCTCAGTGGCAACATGTTCCAGTTTAATTGTCTTCTCTTCTACAAGGTCTCTAATAAAGTGATGTCTAATGTCAATATGCTTGGTCCTGCTATGCTGAATAGGATTCTTGGAAATGTTGATTGTACTCAGATTGTCACAGTACAATGTCATAACATCTTGTGTGACATTATACTCAGTAAGCATCTGTTTCATCCAGATCATTTGAGAACAGCTACTACCAGCTGCAATGTATTCAGCTTCAGCAGTAGAGAGAGACACACAGTTCTGTTTCTTGCTGAACCAGGAGACCAGATTATTTCCTAAGAAGAAACATCCTCCAGAGGTGCTTTTTCTATCATCAGCACTTCCAGTCCAATCAGCATCACAATAACCAGTCAGAGTTGGTTCGCAGCCATGAGAGTATAGCAAGCCATAGTTGTAAGTTCCACTTACATACTTCAAAATTCTCTTCACTTGGTTGATATGACTGACTTTAGGATCAACTTGGTATCTTGCACAAACTCCAACTGCAAAGGCAATGTCAGGTCTGCTGGCTGTTAAGTACAACAAACTTCCTATCATGCTTTTGTACAGACTTTGGTCCACCTTAACCCCACTTGAATCTTTGGATAGCTTTAAATGAGTAGGTGCAGGAGTCCTTTTGTGACTGGCATTCTCCATACCAAACTTCTTGACAATGTTCTTTGCATACTTGATTTGAGATAGAAAGATTGAGTCCTTCATCTGTGAGACTTGCAGTCCAAGAAAATAAGTCAGTTCTCCCATGAGACTCATTTCGAATTCAGCCTGCATCTGGTCAGCAAAATGTTTAACCATTTGTTCTGACATTCCCCCAAACACTATGTCATCAACATATATTTGAGCTACCATTAACTTCCCTCCTTCATTTTTGACAAAGAGGGTTTTATCCAAGCCTCTTTTTCTGTATCCTTTGTCTGAGAGAAATTTTGTTAACCTGTCATACCATGCTCTAGGAGCTTGTTTCAGGCCATATAGTGCTTTCCTCAATTTGTAGACATGATCAGGGTGGTTTGGATCCACAAAACCTTTAGGCTGTTCCACATAAACTTCCTCATTTAAGTACCCATTTAGGAAGGCACTTTTTACATCCATCTGAAAAAGCTTGAACTTCATGAGACAAGCAACTCCCAATAGGAGTCTGATAGATTCCAGTCTGGCTACAGGGGCAAAGGTCTCATCAAAATCAACCCCTTCAACTTGAGTGTATCCTTGGGCAACAAGTCTTGCCTTATTCCTAGTGACAACTCCTTCAGCATCTGATTTGTTCTTGTATATCCATTTTGTGCCAATGATGTTTGTTCCCTATGGTCTAGGAACTAACTCCCAAACTTCATGTTGCTTAAATTGGTTCAATTCATCTTTCATTGCACCAATCCAGTATTCATCAGTTAAAGCCTCCTTAACATCTCTTGGCTCAATTTTAGACACAAAGCAAGAGTTTGAGATGATTTCTCTAGATCTTGTAATGACTCCACTGTTGGGATCCCCTATGATGAGTTCTTTAGGATGATCTTTCTGAATTCTGATGGAAGGGATTTTGCTAGCTTCCTTGGATTCAGAGTCTGTTGTAGTGGTGTTAGGAAGGTCATTCTGTTGAGTTGGAGTCTCAAAGAATGTCTCAACATTACAAGGGACATCTGTCTCTTCATGATAATCATCAACTATGACATTTATTGATTCCATCATGACTTTGGTCCTGGAATTGAATACCTTATAAGCTCTGCTGTTGGAGGAGTATCCTAGAAATATACCTTCATCACTTTTAGGGTCCAGCTTTCTCCTTTGTTCACGATCTGCCAGAATATAGCATTTGCTGGCAAATACATGGAAGTACTTCACTGTTGGCTTTCTTCCTTTCCAGAGTTCATAAATGGTGGATGAGGTTCCCTTTCTCAAAGTGACTCTGTTATGGACATAACAGGCTGTATTCATAGCTTCAGCCCAAAAATGAATAGGAAGTCTTTTGGCATGTATCATAGCTCTGGAAGATTCCTGTATGGTCCTATTTTTCCTTTCTACAACTCCATTTTGTTGAGGAGTTATAGGAGAAGAGAATTCATGACTAATTCCTTTTGAGGAACATAACTCATTAAACTTACTGTTTTCAAATTCCTTGCCATGATCACTTCTGATTCTGACAATACACCCTTCTTTTTCTCTTTGAATTCTTTTGCACAGTTCTTTAAAAACTTCAAACACATCAGATTTTTCCCTAATGAAGTTAATTCAGGCGAATCTGGAAAAATCATCCACAACAACATATGCATATCTTTTTCCACCAAGACTTTCCACCTGCATTGGTCCCATCAGATCCATATGTAGAAGTTCTAGAACCTTAGAGGTGGTCAGATGTCTTGACTTTGGATGTGACATCCTAGTCTGCTTACCAACCTGACATTCACCACAAACTCTCCCTTCATCAATTTGCAGTCTTGGAATCCCTCTGACTGCCTCCATAGATATAATCCTTTTCATTCCTCTTAGATGAAGGTGGCCAAGTTTTTGGTGCCACAGTTTCACCTCTTTTTCTTCTTTGGCAATAGAACACACAGTGGAGTAATTAGTGTTCTCAGGTTCCCACAAGTAACAATTGTCTTTAGATCTGACTCCTTTCATTACAATTTCTTGTTTTTCATTAGTTACAAGACATTCAGATTTTGAGAAGTTGACCTTGAATCCTAGATCACATAATTGACTGATACTAATGAGATTAGCAGTCAGGCCTTTTACCAATAGTACTTCATTTAGATTTGGAACTCCAGGGCAGTCCAAATTACCAACTCCTTTGATTTCTCCTTTAGCACCATCTCCAAAGGTCACATAACTAGTGGTGTGAGGTTTAACATTATTGAGAAGGTTCTTGATTCCAGTCATGTGCTTAGAACACCCACTGTCAAAGTACCAGTCTTCCTTTGCAGAGACTCTAAGGGAAGTGTGGGCTATCAGGGCAGTAGCCTTTTTCTTCCATTGTGGAGTATGTGGTACCTTGTTAGACTTAGGTTTGACACCTGGGTTCTGATTAGGGTATCCATACAATCTGAAGCAGAATGGCTTTATGTGACCAAACCTCCCATAATGATGACATCTCCATCTTCGGTATTTTTTCTTCATATTTCTCTGTTCCCGATGTTGAGTGCTGTGTTGTGACATCTGTTTTGACATTTGTTTATCAGGCCTGATCTTCTTGTCTGCACCAGATTTCTTTGCTGCCACAAATCCTAGACCAGACTTGTTTCCCACATTTTGTCCAACCTGAAGGATTTCTTCCAATTTGTCAGTTCCATTTGTCAGCATCTTGACAGATTTGGTCATCTGGTTCAGTTTTGAGTTCAACATTTGAACTTCCTCTTCTAGATGACTTATAGTTTCAATGTCTGCCCTTTTTTCAGCCTCCAACTTTATTATGAGTTTTGTTTGTCTCTCATTTTGCAGACAGAATTCAGCACTTCTGATACATAATTTCTTGTAGGTATCAACTAGTTCTTCAAATGTCACTTCCTCATCACTAGTGTCACTTTCAGAGGTACAAACACCAGTTAGTGCAGTAACTAGTTTGGCAGATTCTTCTTCAGAATTACTTTCTGAATCACAGTCAGACCAGGTAACAGACATTCCTTTCTTTTGTTTCTTAAGAAAGGTAGGACATTCAGCTCGAATATGCCCATATCCTTCACATCCATGACATTGAATTCCTCTGCTTTGATTTCCCTTCTCTTCAGACCTTGGTTTTCTGCTGGAGTCATAAGATCTGTTAATGTCAGAAGAAATGTTCTTAACATTTGACCTTGACTTTGGATCCATTCTCTTGATGAGTTTGTTGAATTGTCTTCCAAGCATGGCTATAGCTTCTGAAATACTTTCTTCTTCATCCTCCTTGTTTTCATCTTCAGTGTTGGATACAAGTGCTATGCCCTTGTTCTTCTTGTCAACATTTTCACTGATCCCCATCTCAAAAGTCTGAAGAGACCCAATGAGTTCATCCACCTTCAACTTGCTGATATCCTGGGCTTCCTCTATAGCAGTTACCTTTATTGCAAATTTTTTTGGCAAGGATATGAGAATATTTCTCACCAGTTTTTCTTCTGACATCTTTTCTCCCAATGCTCCTGAGGTGTTGGCAATCTCCAAGATGTTCATGTGAAACTCATGAATGGTTTCATCTTCCATCATCCTTAGGTTCTCAAACTTGGTAGTCAGCATCTGAAGCCTTGACATTTTTACTTTGGATGTGCCCTCATGGGTAGTTTTGAGAGTGTCCAAAACTTCCTTGGCCAGTTCACATTGATGTACCAGTCTGAATATGTTTATATCAATTCCATTGAACAAGGCATTTAAAGCTTTGGAATTACCCAGGGCTAACTCATCTTCTTCTTTGCTCCATTCTTCCTCAGGCTTCAGACTGATTGTCCCATCTTTCTCAGTTATGGTGGGATGGTTCCATCCTTTGTCAGCAGCTCTCCAAGCCTTTTTGTCCAGTGATTTTAAGAAGGCAATCATACGAGGTTTCCAGTAGTCATAATTTGATCCATCCAGAATGGGTGGTCTGTTTCCAAAAACTCCTTCTTTGTCCATAGTGCCAGAAAGTGATATCCCTAGATCTCACCCAGTAATACAGGCAGGGTGCCTGCTCTGATGCCAATTGAAATTCTGGAAGCAGATACTCAATGTCACAGTGAATGTTATGACACCGTATCTGACTTTCTATAAGACAATAAATAGAAAAACAGTAAATAACATAGTCAATTGTTTACCCAGTTCAGTGTGAAACAACACCTACTATGGGGGCTACCAAGCCAGGGAGGAAATCCACTATAAGAGATATTAATTCAGGAATAAACCAACCAATTTATCTCCTTCACTTAAGACCTACCCAATGCAACTTCAATCTAAGTTCAACTTAAACCTGAGTTCCTACTCACTCCCCCTCAATCACAGCAGTGATACTAAACAATTGACTAATGAATTAATGAAGACACTCTTCAGAACATACACTTGATTATGCTTCACAGCTTTTAATCAAGTAACACAAACACTCTTGCTTCAAAGCTTTGAGTGATACATTAAACCTAACTTGACCTTGCTTCAAAGCTTTAGTCAAGAGACACAAACACTCTTGCTTCAAAGCTTTGAGTGATACACAACCCTTACAATCAAAACCTATTCCAAGTCACTTATCACAATGATACTTGCTTGGATTACAGTAGTTAAAACTATACAGCCCCAAGTTGTTCTTCTGTCTAAGAGTTCATTTCCAATCAGCTTTCCTGTTGAATATATATGCAGTTGTTTCTTCAGTTAGGGCTTCCACGAAAAGCTAGGGTTAATTAGGGTTAACCTCAAGACTTGGTCACAAGACTTTATCAACCAGATTAGGGTTGAGCTAGGTTAACCTAAAGTCCACGTGAGATTCTGTTCTGGAATGAATGAACCAACTTCCTGAAAAATCTCATAATTAACCAAACTGCATAGTTGTTAGATCAGTACAGGATGTCTTTAACATTTGTTATGACATCAGAATTCCTGTTTACTGATTTTGGTAGAAAGTAATAAATGTGATCATTGCAACATGCTCAGATACACACTCATAAACAGTAGCTACAGTATGCCATACTTTTTCTGCATAAAGTACCTAATAATCCAGAATGTTATGACATCAGTCATGACATTCACACACTTGGTTTTACCAAAAATACATGCCAATAACTAAACACTTACACTTGGTTATAAGTCAAATCAAAGGAGAGTGGGATACGGAGCACCCGAATCTCATCCCTTACAAAGAACATGTGCTGACATTGCTTCCACACTTTGAAGAGGTCACCTTTGAACATTTTCCACGAGAAGAGAATTAGTTAGCGGATGCACTAGCTACTATGTCGTCTATGTTCAAGGTCAAGTGGGACAAAGAAGCTCCTCGGATCACCATTGAGAGGTTGGATGAAATGGCATATGCTATGAGATTAACATTGAAGAAGTAACAGATAAACCTTGGTTTCATGAAGTGAAGAGGTATCTCGAGGCTCAAGAATACCCTGAGGGGGCACCTGTTAATGATAAGAAGTTTCTAAGAAGGTTCTCTGTAAAATTCTTCCTCAGTAATGGAATCCTCTACTAGTGCAATCATGATTCTACTTTACTTCAGTGTGTAGACAAGAGCGATGCAGAGAG
The DNA here is from genome assembly GCA_948472305.1 of Vicia faba. Lineage (NCBI taxonomy): Eukaryota > Viridiplantae > Streptophyta > Magnoliopsida > Fabales > Fabaceae > Vicia > Vicia faba. The sequence continues at coordinate 710,399,529 of OX451739.1, forward strand.
GATTATGGCAGATCTACACGAAGGTACCTTTGGCACCCACTCTAGTGGACACACCATGGCTAAAAAGATCCTACGGGCAGGATACTATTGGTTCACTATGGAAGCAGACTGTTATCAGCATTCCCGAACTTGTCACAAATGCGAGATCTAAGCGGATAAAGTACATGTACCTCTGTTTCCCTTGAATGTCTTGACGGCTCCCTGGCCCTTTGGAATATGGGGCATTAACATGATCAGAGAGATTGGGCCTACCGCTTCTAATGGGCATCGCTTCATCCTAGTGGCCATTGATTACTTCACAAAGTTGGTCAAGGTTGCCTATTTTGCTACTATTACCAAGAATGTTGTGGTGCGGCTTATCAAGCATAACCTGATTTGTTAGTATGGTATGCCAGAAAGAATCATCACAGACAACGGTACAAATCTCAACAATACAATGATCACCGAACTCTGTAAACAATTCAAAATCCAGCTTCATAATTCTTCCCCTTACTGGCCGAAGATGAGTGGCACTGTGGAGGCTGCTAACAAGAATATTAAGAAAATCATACAGAAGATGACAGTGACATACAAAGACTAGCATGAGATGTTACCATTTGCTCTTCATGGTTACCGCACCTCAGCACGAACGTCAACAGGGGCAACACCTTATTCTCTAGTATATGGTATGGAGGTTGTCCTGCCTATTGAGATCCAGATCCCTTCTTTAAGGATCATGAAGGATGTGGGTTTGAACGAAGACGATTGGATCCAGACTCGACTTGATCAACTGAATCTGATTGATGAGAAAAGACTTACTGCTATCTGTCATGGTCAAATGTATCAAAAACGGATGATCAAGGCTTTCAACAAAAAGGTTAGACGTTAAATGTATCAAGTGGGTGATCTAGTAATCAAGCGCATCATACTGCCGCAAGGTGATCCCAGGGGCAAGTGGACTCCCATGTACAAAGGCCCATTTGTGATAAAAAGCAAATTTTTCGGTGGAGCCATGATTCTGACCACCATGGATGGTGACGACCTTCCTCACCTTATTAATGCGGACATAGTGAAAAGATACTATGCATAAATAAAGAATCACTATGTTGAATGGCCTAGGCAAAAATGAGGGCATCCCGGCGAACCAAAAGGGTTCAGGAAAAAGTTAGCGATGAATACAAAAAAATTTGTACACCCGGCAAGTCGAAAACCTGCAAAGGTGGCTTGGGCAAAAAAGGGTATTCCGGTGGACTGAAAATCTGAAAGGGTGGTCCAGGAAAAAGTTAGGGATTCGAAGCGTATCACAATGTCCCATTGGATCACCTTGCGACCAGACTTCAGTATCAACTATCAAACTCAAACGGTATAGATCAATCCAGTCAGCTTCAGACAAGTAGCAAAGTGATGAGATGCTCAAAGACATAGGGGCAATAACAGAATTGAAACTCAATGGGATTATTATACATAGCTGTTTTCTCTTTGTACACTATTTTGTGTAGTTTTCATTTCTTACGATGGTGTTCTCCTACTAGAACATCAGTCTCTTTGTACAAAATACCTCTTATAGGCGAACTTCAAAAATCAATATAAATCATTTCTTTGAAAGTACACAACTATTTGTTTTATTTTTCTATTTTGTTTTGCAAAAACGTCCAATGACTTATTTTTGACATATGCATTTAAATATGATCACTGTTCACAAATACTTTCATAAGAAACAGAAAGGCAGTTGCTCATGACTTTAAGGGACGGGGCAAAGTCTAAAAAGCCATTTATGTCCCGACATTTACTCCCTCCAGCAGGTACAGGGGCAGAGACAGTTTGAGATGAAGTCACCATTACATACGACCACGTGACGTCTATGTTCCCCACATAGCAGAAACAACCAGAGTTTTGATCTCTCCTTCCCCAAGCAGGAATTATCTCCTCCAACAAAGTGCCTTCAGGGAGCTGAAGTCTATTTTCCCTAGCCGAGTTTTATAATTTCAAATAGTTTATAAAACCTTCTCTCGGGTAGAGTTTATTTCTCTAACTGCGAAAGTTCATTCCCCAACAGAGTTTATTTCTCTACATCGGTAAAATCTTCCAAACAAAGCATTCTCTCTCCACAGAGTTATTCTCAAGCAGAATTAATCCCCGACAAAACATCCTCAAACAGAAAGCGGAAATCCCCAGAAAATCATATCCTTTCACTATCCCCAACGGAAATGAAGGATTCAGCCTCCTTGTACTCTCCAACAGCAGTTCAGGATTTACTTTCCCAGACTAAGAAATATCACAATAACATCCCATGTTAATACGTCATGGCATGCGCATACACATCGCAGACAACATAATCTCATTTATTTTAAGAATATCACCACAATGCATTTCATACATCATGACATTGCATATGACTAACTCTTTACCTTTTTCAGGAAAAGATCAAATCAACAAACACTATTGACTACTTATGTGACATGGTACTCTTCTCAAAAGCTACGTCGAATGAAGGGATGTTTCAACAAATTCCTCAAAAAGATGTCCTCACAAGACCTTCTCTGGTTTAGTCAGATCGACACTAATATCTCTTTGATTCCTATTCCAGTTGAAGATATTCCAAGAATTTTGTCTAGTTCAGTTGAATCGATCATAAGATTCTTCTGATTTCCATTCCAATAAAAGTTAATCCAAGACCTTCTCTGGTTTAGTTAAATCGGCACTAGCATTTTTCTGATTCTTATCCAGTCAAAGTCAATTCAAGACCTTCTTTGGTTCAGTCAGATCGACACTAAGATCTCTCTAATTCCTATTCCAGTTGAAGATGACCCAAGACTTTTTTATGGTTCAGTTTAATCGATCCTAAGATTCTTCTGATTTCCATTCCAGTCAAAGTTAATTAAAGACCTTCTCTGGTTCAGTCAGATAGACACTAAGATCTCTCTGATTCCTATTCCAGTTGAAGATGATCCAAGACTTTTTTCTGGTTCAGTTAAATCGACACTAATATTTTTTGATTCTTATCCAATCAAAGTTAATTCAAGATTTTCCTCTGGTTCAGTTATATTGATACTAAGATCTCTCTGATTCCTATTCCAGTTGAAGATAATCAATACCTTTTTCTGGTTCAGTTAAATCGACACTAAGATTTTTCTGATTCTTATCTAGTCAAAGATAAATCAAGACCTCTGCTGGTTCAGTTCGAATCGACCATTGATTTATTACTGATTCTTTCTCGGTAGATCCTTTCTCTGGTTCAGTTAAATCGACACTAAGATTTTTCTGATTTCTATTCTAGTTGGAGAAAATGCAAAGCCTGTAGTATGACCAGATGACAGTTTAATCTCATTTCCCCAGTAAGTCGCTATGAAGCCTAGAATACGACCAGATAGCAGTCATCCTTATCATCCTCAGCAAGTCGCTGCGAAGCCTGAATCCTAACCAGATAGCAGTTCACTTCCATCTCTTCAGTCAAGGGATGACTCCCCAGTAGAGTAATGGACAACCGAAACTCCTAAACTTTATTCCCCTAAAAACTATTCCCCAGTGGACTCCTCCTCGGACAGCAGGAATAGGAATCCCCACAAGGAGACTCCTTACAAAGTCAGCATCTATTTTGGATGGCATCTTTAAGCCCATCTCCGATGACTCTCCGTCATATTCCTTAGATGGCATCTTTAAACCATCTCCGACAGTCTTCTGTCAAATTTTCCAAATGGAATCTATAAGCTCACTCCCGATATTATCTACACAGTCAAGCATCATTTCAGACGAGTGCAAATTTCCGGGCACTCTAGTGTTCAATCATCTTCCACCTTCAAATCACGAAAGGAAGACCAGCCAATATACATCCTCAGGTTTAAGAAGATTGAACAGGGGAAACTGTTGTACCCCAAAATGTTCCCTCTCATTTCACTCAATACATACTCCTAGAGGTTCTCAATTGCTCAAGGTTGACCAAGAATTGACCAGATAATTGTCCTCCTAAGGCAATGAACCCACAAATAGGGTTTCAATTTTCATCAAGATGGTTGAGCTACAAGAGTCTCAAATGCTTCCCATGGTCTTAATCCATGCCAAGTTTCATGCCTTGCTCAATAAGTTTGCTCAGTCAATTGCTCAAGTATTGGAAAATCAACTATGCTAGGTCAAAAGTCAATTGTGGCCCATGTACAGTCAAATTCAAGATTTTTGGTTAACATCAACATTTTGAAGTGATATCCATCATTTGATCAAATGTTAATCATCATTCCTCAAAAAATTCTCCTAACCCATCAAAAGTCAAAAATGGCAAATTAGGGTTCCTATAGGAAAAGTCAACCAAACTTTGACCAAGCATAACTTTCTCATAGTTTATTAGAAATTTTCCAACCAAAGCTCATTATGAAGAGAATCTAATTCCCTACAACTTCTCATCATCCCTCAAGTTCATGAAATGCACCATTTGAAAGATACAAGTTCATACGTTACATGTCATTTTTAGAAAGTCAATAAAAGTAACTTTTTACCAAGACCTTTTACATCAAGATAACATCTTCAAATGCAAAATTGATAAAAAGAGGGATTTAAGTAGACATCTTGGGCTTTCCAAAAAGTCTAAGATCATCATCATGAGATAAAAATTGAGCAAGTTATGGCTTTCCCAAGTTGGGAAAATTTGGGAATTTTCAAGAATTATGCATTGAGCAAATTTGAAGTTTTAAGGCAATGACTCAATTTCTTAGATTTCAAACATCTTTCTAAGATTATAGAGGACCTCCAAAAATAATCCTACCATGCCTTACATTTTTTACTTATTTTGTACACATTTATTTTAATTTATTTCAAATAAATATAAAATAAAGTGTATAAAATAATTGGAAATAAGTTTTGGAATTTGGGCTGGTATTTTAGCTTGCCTTGAAGCCCACAATTTTGTGCAGCCATGTCCACATTCATTCAAATTCAAAAAATGACAAGTTTCCTTGTTTTTGGCCAAAGTTACAAATTTCATTCATGGCTATGAAACGTTTGCTTTAAGGTTGTTTAAACCATTATTTTCTTGTCTCCTCATTCCTCTCTATATAAACAAGCATCTAGCAAGCATTTCAACATGCCTACACAACCTAGAGAGAGCTCTACCATTTTTGCAAAATTATCAAAAGCGGTAAAAATTCAAAACCCACTTTGCAGGTAATTTTGGTCCGAACTAGTAATCATACATTGCTCTTGAGGTTCCCAGGGACTTGTTCTAACCATCCTCAAAGCTTGCAAGGTCCCAGATCACCAGATCCAAGCTATCACCATTTTGGTATAATCTCAAATTCGAATCTCTATTTTTATTAATTGTTGAATGTTCTAATGTGTGTACATGAGTTCCTGGATATCCTTAGAGCAGGTTAGGGGAATTACATGGAATGTATGACATTTAGAACATGAGATACCATGTACCATCAAGTACTATCCACATTGGATCCATGGATGGACCTGGGCTTCACAATCCGGGCTTAGCGAAATTTCAATTGCACCCCCCATTCTACTTCGTTGTCAAGCCCAATTCCTTATCTTTTTGCTTTATCTAATTATTTCATCTCTTAATCATTTTAATTATAATATTAAAAAATCACAAAAAATTAGTATTAGATTTTTTTATTAAATAACTAATTTCTTGAATTAATTAATAACTATTTTAATCATTTTCTCTCTCTTTAATTAAAATTGAATTAGAACTTAGGATTTAATTTAGGTTTAATCATTTCTCTTTTTTAATAAAAAACTAAACAAAAAAAGCTTAGACTATTTTTCTTAATTAATTATCATTTTTCTAAATAGACTTTAGGATGTTTAATTTAATTACTTTCTTTTTTTAAAAACAAAAACAACCAAAAATATTTTTCCTCTAGGTTTTAGAACGTGTTTTCATTTATCGCGCGTATATTTCCTTTTGCATTTTATATTCATGTAACACTTATACGGGATGTAATAGTTAATAGGAATTTACTTTATTGCTTTATTTTCTTTTCCCCATTTGGTTTGGAATGTAAATGCCCCCTCCCTGAAGCCATGCAATAGTCTAGATTTATACTTTCCGCATTTTCTTTTTCTGTATATATAATTGCTAGTAACTTAGGAGTGCATGACAAGATAAAGTCAATTAATCATTAGATCACTAACCTCAAGATAATATAACTGAAAAAACACACTTCTCACACTTGCACCCTTAGGGTATTCCTCACTTGGCTGCCTCGGAAAATAATGGTCATGTCTCTCTAACGTAGGGATATCTTAGCAAAGACCCTTGGTATAAAAGTCGTCATAAAAGATCATGGTCCCTTACTATCCCTCGAGTTGCCTACAAGAAATGATCTTGTCCCTCGATGTTGCCTATATGGTGACAGTCCCTTCGAATGCTAAGATATCCTTACATGTTGCCTTCAATGACCATAGTGTCCCTTTCGATAGTCCCTCAACATCCAATGATAGGGCTACCTACTCACTAATAGTAGGATAACACTATCTAAAGGAAAGGAGAAAAAGAACGTCCTTTTTCGAGTAGGTAGATAACTGTTAGGTACTTGCTCAAACCTGAAATTTTCACACTTACACACTTTTCAAAAATCTTTTCAAAAATGCTTTATCACACTCTTGAGGACTGATACAAGAGTTACCATAAAGCAAACAAAAATCTTTCAAAACACACAAACGCAAACAGTTTTCAAAAAATGAGCAAGTACCTAAGAGCCCGTGGAAAACCACAGATTGAAAGGGTGCTAACACCTTCCCTTTCCATAATCTACCCCCTTACTCATAAAATCTCGAAAAAGGTCTTTTTCTGTTCTTTTCACCCTTTCCTTTGTTGGATAAAAGAAAAGTCAGTGGCGACTCTTGCTTACCGTGACAGGTACCAAAGGAACCTTCATGGATCTCATGCATCAACATGTTTGCTTTGTGTCTATCCACACATCTGAGCAAGATCATGTCATAATTTATCTTGTATAACACATCTTCATTGAGGAAAAAGCTACTTGCCAGCCTTCTCAATGTCTTCCTATCTTTGTTGGACGCACCAAATGGTTATTCTTGATTCTGAAGAAAGTGCTTGATATCATAATATCAAGTTTTATCATATGATGCCACCTCTGTAGAAAACACATGAACTGGTCTATCAAGATGCTGAATTGTAATTTGAGGTACATCATTCCAGGAATTCACTTGGTACAAGGAGGCCAAATTAGCTAAAGCACCTGCCATCTAATTCTCGACTCAGGGAATGTGATGGACTTCAACTTTATTGAAGAAAGGTAACAATACTTTTGCATAATCTTTGTAGGGAATCAAGCCAAGGTGACGAGTCTCACATTCTCCTTTAATCTGATTTATTACCAAATTCAAATCGCCATATACATCAAGAATTGTAATTCTTAGATCCATAACCTCTTCAAGACCCGTGATATAAGCTTCACACTCTGCCATGTTATTGGTACAGTCAAATGTCAACCTTGCAGTAAAAGGGATATGAGACTCATGGGGAGTGATAACCACAACATCAATTCATTTTCCATAAGCATTTACAGCTCCATCAAACACCATACCCCACCGGGATTTAGGATTAGGACCTTCCTCATGCAAAGGCTCATCACAATATTTAACTTTCAAATACATAACATCCTCATCAGGGAAATCATACTTAATAGACTGATAATCATCAACTAGTTGGTGAGCAAGGTACTCTGCCAACATACTACCTTTAATAGCTTTCTGAGTATGGTATTCAATATATTATTCAGACAACAACATCTGCCAACAGGCAATTCTTCTAGTAAGAGCAGGATTTTCAAAGATATACTTAATTGGATCCATTTTGGAAATCAACCAAGTAGTATGATTCAACATATAATGTCGCAGACACTTCGCAACCCATGCCAAAGTACAACATGTTTTTTCAAGCATAGAATACTGTGACTTGCAGTCAGTGAACTTCTTGCTCAGAAAATAAATGGCATACTCTTTTCTTCTTGTTTCATCTTGTTGTCCCAAAATGCAACCCATGGAACTATCCAACATAGTCAGATACATAATCAATGGTCTTAATTCAACATGAGGGAGCAAGATAGGAGGTTCAATTAGATACTCTTTGATGCTTTCAAATTCCCTTTGGCAATCGTCCATCCACACACAAACCTAATATTTCTATAGAAGCTTGAATATTAGTTCACATGTTGCAGTCATATGGGAAATATACATGGATATATAATTCAAACGCCCGAGGAAGCCTCTTACTTGCTTTTCAGTTCTTGGTGCATGCATTTCCTGAATTTGCCTAACTTTATTAGGATCAAATTCAATTCCTTTTTGAATGACAATGAAACCTAACAAATTTCCAAAACAAACACCCAAACTACACTTATTCGGATTCAAGCGGAGACGATACTTCCTCAAACGCTGAAACAACTTCAAAAGGTATTCCATAGGCCATTCCTCATTCTGAAATTTGGTGATCATATCACCAACATACACTTCCATTTTCTTATGTATCATATCATGGAATAGGGTTTTCATAGCCCTCTGGTACGTTGCACCAGCGTTCTTCAAATAGAAGGGCATTACTCTGTAACAGAATGTTCCCCAAGGTGTGATAAACATTATTTTTTCCATGTCCTCAGGAGCCATCTTAATTTGATTATATCCGGAAAATCCGTCCATGAACGAGAAAACTTTAAATTTTGATGTACCATCAACCAACATATCAATATGTGGCAATGGAGAATCATCTTTTGGACTTGCTTTATTCAGATCTCTATAGTCAACGCACATGCAAGTTTTTTCATCTTTCTTAGTGTAACGCGGTGGGAGAACTGACTTGGTTGTTTTGCGTTTGTATTCGATAATGTTGCGGTTAGCAAGAGTCACCACCGAATTTTTTTTATCCAAAAGGAAAGGCTGAAAAGAACAGGAAAGACCTTTGAGATGTTTTCTTGAGTTCGGGGGGTAGATTATGAAAAGGGAATGTGTTATCATCCTTTTCATCCATAGTTATCTATGGGCTCTTAGCTGCTTGCTTTGTTTGAAAATGTGATTTGTGGTGGTTTTTGAAAGTATTTTTAAAAGGCGCCTTCGTTTAGGCAAACGTTGTAAGATATCTTAACATTTTCTTTAGGGACTAAGATCATTTTGAAAGGCAACATGGATAGCGTCATCGAGGGACTATGATCTTGCATTTTTTGTTTGTTTTTGCTAAGATACCTCACATGCATAATATGGTCATTTCTGTAAGGCAACAAAGTGAGTTTACCCTAAGGGTGTATGTGTATGAGTGTATTGGTTTACATGCTTGATTTGTCTTGATTAGGGTTTGCTACTTGTTGGTTTTAATGTTTCCATACAAGATCCTAATTACAAGCATTTGTATATAAAGCATTTAAATTGCCGAAAATAAAAATACTAAGCTATTACATCATTTAGAGGAGGGGGGTGTACAAATTACAAATGGGGAATTGCAAGAAATTAAATCTAAATAATCATTACAACCATATTGAATTTGAATAAATGTACAAAAATAAAGATAAAAATACAAGAATATAAAATGTAAAAAGAGATGTGATTTTTGTTTGATTTTCATGAAAAAAAGTTTTTTTGACCTAGTTAAATAAAATAAAATAATTAACTAAAAATAAGAAAATTAAGATTAAGTTAAAAAAGTATTTTTAGGATTTTTTCTATGAAAGTTTTTTATCTTAATGAAAATACAAATGAGAATTAATTAATTAAAATAAACCTAAGTTCTAGATTAATTTTATTCACAAGAAAATAATATAATAGTTAAACCCTAGTCTAAATATTTATTGAATAAAAAAAAGAAATTAATTTATTAAATGAATTTTTTTTATTCTTTTAGTTTTTATGAAGAAAATAAGCTAAATAAATATAAATAATATAATATAAATATTTTTGGGTTTTTTATTAGTGAGAATAATAATAATAATATTAATAATAATAATAATAAAAGATGAAATGAAAATAAAATAAAAATAATAAAGTCAGGGAGGTTAAAATTGAATTCTGGACGTTTGTTAGAAAAATAATTTTTTGAATCTGGCCCAAATGATGTTTTTGTTTGGAAATCAGAAAATAAAATAAAAAGTATATGGGCCGTGTGGTATGAGCAAATAGGGGGGAGATTAGTGAGTAAAAATGCAAAGCCCAAGAGGGGAAGGCCCAAGCGCTTCCTGTAAAAAAATGTCAAAAAAAATGTGAAAAAAATGCAAAAGGCAGCGCGCTGGGTGTTGAACCCACGACCTCTTGATTACCAGCGCGCTGCCTTACTACTGGGGTGGCTATACATCGTTAATATAACTGAAATGTTAAATATATAATACAAAATGAGTCATGAATACACTTCATCTTCAACCTCCAGTCAAATGACCTGTAACTTCATCATTTCTCAACCATTCTTAAAACTTCCAACATCAAACTTGTAAGAAATTTTCTCACGATTCTGAATATGTAAATAACTTAAGCTAATTCTAAAAAATGAGCATGAATTTATAATGGTACCAAATCCTGACCTAAATATTTTCAGAGGTTCATATTCAAAATTCTAACTACTCAAGCAACAATAATGAAATCTAAGGACATGGTTAGCTTCAGGACAATGATATATGCATTTCTTATTCAAAAATAAATCATTAATGATGCTTGTATGAAGAGTTCAAAAGTCAGAAAACTCACCTTGCAAGAGGGTATTGTGTTTTGAGTTTGAGCAGCTTTTGATGAGTTTCAGTGATTGGGTTAGCTTCCACAAGTTCCCAGGAAGCTAATGTGATGCTTGACTTGAGCTGAAAGTGGCTGAGGAGTTCTGGAGAAGTCAAGGTGCAAGGTGCTGTTTTTGAAAATGGTGGATGGTGATAGAGGTGTTACAGTCGTGTTACAGGTGTTGGAATTGTTTTTATATGTTATTTAGAAGCTTTTGAAAGTAAAAGGCCAAGAAATGCACGGGCAAATTTAGAGATTGGATTCAAAACTCAAAAATGGCAAGTTTAGAGATATTTTTGGTGGTTCTGTGCCTTAGGGGGTTTCAGGGCTTGAACATGCGTGTGTTTTTTTGCAAATGACTTGGGTATCTATAAGAAAAAGGTTGGAGAGGTTTTGCACAAAGGATTTCTGAGTTATATGGTTATGGCTAAGTTGCTTGATTTTGAAGAAAAGTGAGAAATGTAGTTTCAAGGTAGAAAGTACAAGCATGTAGAGTGGTTAGGAACTTTAAACATGTTTTCTTCTGACCATTTATCTTGAGTGTGGACAGAGACAACAAGTTAGGAGCTCAAGGAGAGTTGACATTTGCAAAAGCAATGCTTTATCAAAATAGCAATCGTAACTTTGTTCCATAAATGGAAAATTATCTTGGATAAAGCTTGAATTAAATGGATAATAGCTCAAAAGCAAGTGTAATCTTCTGATTAGGGAGAGATCTTGAGGTTTAGAGGCCTGCAAAGCAAGATTGTGCAGCATAGGCTTGAGATTTGAATTTTGTTCATCACAAAATGACCTATAATTTCAGTTTGAAACCCTAACTTCCTCTCTTCGGTTCTCCTTGTGCAAGAATGATCTCAAGGAGTTCTTTGAAATTTTGGAAAGCTTGTAATGTTCTCTACAACCCCTCTTTGAATCACTTTTGAAAATTCCCCTTGGAACTATGTGAAAAATTGCCATGAAGTTAGGTCAAAATCCTGCCTAAACTAGGGTAAACTTTTCACTAAGTGTTTAGTTTCATGACCATGAATTCATGGATTAATAACTTGAGATCCATGAATTTCTAGGAGAAGTTGTGTAAAGAAAGGTTTTATATCTCATGGAGATCTACAACTTTCATGTTGAAAGTTTCTTTTGAATCATCTTGCATCATGGTGAAAAAATGGCTCAAAGTTGTGAAAAAATATGAAGTTTTCAACACTTAGAAAAATATCTAAGTTTGAAAACTTTGACTTTTCAAAATGAAATCTTGACTTTTTGATTTCTTGATGAACAAGTTTCATATTTTGACATGCTTTGATGAATTGTGATCTTTGACACTTGATTTTGACCAAAAAGTCAAAGTTTGACTTTTCAGTGTACAGTTGACTTTTGATCAGTTGACTGAAAAATCAACTATCAATCAAATGACCTTGAGCAATGTTTTGAGTCATTCCATTAGGTAAAAATGATGAAATTGAACTCTTGATATCATGCCTTAAACCAATTAACCATTTGCTAGGTCAAAAATCAGAAATTGCCCTTTCTTAGTTAAAACCCTAATTTTGACCATTTTCCCTTTTGATGATCTGATCAAATTTCTTGAGGAATTATGGTCCAAACTTGATCAAATGATACATATGAGTTTATAATGTTGATATGGATCAAAAATTATGAAGTTTGACTGTAAATTGGCCACAGTTGACTTTTTCCCCAATACAACTGATTTTTAGGTCAACTGTTCAATTGACTGAGCAAAAATGTGATCCAAGACTTGAAACTTGACATGAGCAATCTTGGGGATCCATAATTATCCATTAAAGTCATATGAGGCATTAAAAATTCAATTATCCTTGTGCAATCTCAAACCCTAATTTAAGTCATCAGTGCTTAAGGAGGTGTCTTGAGCTGATCAACCCTTGTGCAGTCTTGAACCCAAGGGGATCTTGTGAGAAAATATTTGATAAATGAGAGGGAAAATTTTGGGGTACAACAGCTACCCCTGTTCATTCTTCTTAAACCTGAAGAGTTAGATTGGCGGATTCGCCATTTGTGAATAAGCTTATAGATGCCATTTTGAGGAATGGTGGAGATTTGCCAGAGATGGGATTGTATATGCCATTCAAAGGTGACTGTTGACAGAGAATGTACTAAGTCTGAACTTGATTTCAAATGGAAAAGAATCAGAATAAACCTTTGGAGTGACTTATCTGAACCAGGGGAAGTCTTGTGTGTTGTTTGATTGGAAAGAATCCGAATAAATCTTGGAGCGATTTATCTGAACCAGAAATGTCCCTTTGGAAAGTATCAGGATAAACTATTGAGGGGTTTAAACTGAACCAAAAGAGATCTTAAATATTCTTTAACTGGAAAGAATCAGAGTAAATCTTTGAGTGATTTATCTGAACCAGAGAAAGTGTTTGCGTGAAAAAATCAGAATAAATCGTTGAGAGATTTATCTGAACCCGAAGTGATCCTTTGGAAAGTATCAGGATAAACCATTGAGGGGTTTAAAATGAACCAAAAGACGTCATGAATATTCTTTAACTGGAAAGAATCAGAGTAAATCTTTGAGTGATTTATCTGAACCAGAGAAAGTATATGCGGGAAAGAATTAAAATAAACTATTGAGAGATTTATCTAAACCCGAAATGTTCCTTGGAAAGTATCAGGATGAACCGTTGAAGGGTTTAAACTGAACCAAAAGAGATCTTGAATATTCTTTAACTGGAAAGAATCAGAGTAAATCTTTGTGCGATTTATCTGAACCAGAGAAAGTGTCTACGGGAAAGAATCAGAATAAATCGTTGAGAGATTTATCTGAACCCGAAGTATTCCTTTGGAAAGTTTAAGGATAAACTGTTGAGGGGTTTAAACTGAACCAAAAGAGATCTTGAAAATTCTTTAACTGGAAAGAATCAAAGTAAATTTTGTGCGATTTATCTGAACCAGAGAAAGTGTCTTCGAGAAAGAATCAGAATAAACTGTTGAGAGATTTAAACTAAGCCGACAGGGATCTGGAGAAGAATCAGAACAAATCATTGAGATTTATCTGAACCAGAGAAGACGTCTGTGGGAAAGAATCAGAATAAACCGTTGAGAGATTTAAACTGAATCGACAGGGGTCTGAAAGAAATATCTGTTATGTAGATTGTTGACTAGTACTTTCTTGGGAATTGATCTGTAATTGACTTGTTGAAAATTTGATGACAATTTTTTGTTGATTGATCTTTCCTGAAAAAGATGAAAAGTTAGTTGTATGCAATGTCATGATATATGTAATGCATGGTAAAATTATTTTCTCAAAATAAATGAGATTGTGTCGTATGTATTTGTGTTGTTAATGCTATGACGTATGGATGCAATGTATGGACACGTTAATTGTTATGCTGCAGTATTGTTGGAGTCAGGGAAAATAAATCCCTGAGCATTGCTGAGAATGAGGAGTGCAAGTCTTCATGTCTTGAAGTGTTGTGTGAGTTTCCATTTGTTAGAGAAATAAAATTTGTTGTGTAAGGGAAATGTCGTGTATTGCTTGTGGACTTTGTGAAATCCTGCTGGGGAATCCTGAGAAATTGGGCAATTTTCACTGAGGATTCTTAGGAGTGGTAACCGGGAGTTTTGTTCCGTCGGGGATGTGAGAGAGATTGATATCATTAAGCTGCATACTGGAGATATGTTAGTCATCTTGTAGTGGGCTGTCCTTTTTTTTCGTTCTTGCTGGAAAAAGAACATGTGGGGGATTTTATGGAATAGTCTAAAGATATTATCCTATTTCTTAAAGCAATTAGTGATTGTCTTTCTATTTTCTGTTCCTTTTTGGTCATTTGTAAACAGTAGTCACGTTCAAATGCATATGTTCAAAAATAAATCATTGGACGTTTTCGTAAACAAAACACAGAAATAAAGAAAAACAGATAGTTTTTTGCACTTTCAAAGGGATATCTTTGTATTGACTTGAATAAGCATTTTTGTACAATGAGACGAACATTCTAGTAATAGAACGTCGTCGTAGAAAATGAAAATTTGATACAAAGAAAAGATAGTTATGTGAAATAATCCCATGGGGTTCCCATTCTGCTATAGCCTTTGTGTCTCTAAGCGTCTTGTCCACTTGCTGCCTTGTCTGAAGCTGATTGGATTGATCAGAACTGCTAAATTTGTCAGTCGATGCTAGAGGTTGTCTGTAAGGTGATCCAACGGAACATAGTCATACGCTTTAATTCCCTAACTTTTTCCTGGACCGCCCTTTCAGGTTTTCAGTCCACCGGGATACCTTTTTTTGCCCAAGCCGCCCTTTCGGGTTTTCAGCTTGCCGGGTGTATAGATTTTTTGCATTTTATCCCTAATCTTTTCCCGAACCTTTATGGTTCACCGGGATGCCATTGTTTTACCTAGGTGTGTCAACCTAGCGGGTCTCTTATGTGTAGTATCTTTTGACTATGTCCGCGTTCACAGGGTGTGGAAGGTCATCGCCATCCATAGTGGTTAAGATCATTGCTCCACCAGAGAATATGCTTTTGATCACAAATGGTCCTTCGTATGTAGGAGTCCATTTGCCCATGGGATCACCTTGTGGCAATATGATACGTTTGATTACCAAGTCACCAACCTGATGTACGTGATGTATGACCTTCTTGTTAAAAGCCTTGATCATACATTTTTGGTACATCTGGCTATGACAGACAACCGTAAGCCTCTTCTCATCAATCAAGTTCAACCGGTCAAACCGAGTTTGGATCCAATCATCTTGATTCAACCCTGCATCCTTTATGATTCTCAGAGAAGGTATTTGGACTTCAATTGGTAGAACAGCTTCCATGCCATATACCAAGGAAAAAGGAGTTGCCCCTGTTGATGTGCGCGTCGTGGTACGGTAACTGTGGAGAGCGAATGGTAGCATCTCATGCCAGTCTTTGTAAGTTACTGTCATTTTTTGTATGATCTTTTTGATTTTCTTATTTGCGGCTTCAACAACACCATTCATCTTTGGCCGGTAAGGGGAAGAATTATGGCGCTAGATCTTGAATTGCGCGCATAGTACGGTGATCATAGTATTGTTGAGATTCGTACCATTGTCTGTGATGATTCTCTCCGGGATACCGTACCGACATATGAGATTATGTTTGATGAATCGGGCCACAACATTTTTGGTAACAGAAGCGAAAGAAGCTGCCTCAACCCACTTTGTGAAATAGTCAATGGCCACCAAGATGAAGCAGTGTCCATTAGAAGTTGTAAGTTAGATTTCTCCAATCATATTGATGCCCCACATCGCGAATGGCCAGGGAGCAGTCGGGACATTTAGAGGGACTGGAGGCACATGCACTTTGTCAGCATAGATCTGACACTTGTGGCAGGTTCGTGAATGCTGATAGCAATCTGCTTCCATGGTAGACCAGTAATACCCTGCTCGTAGGATCTTTTTAGCCATCGTGTGCCCACTGGAATGGGTGCCAAAAGTGCCTTCAAGTAGATCATCCATGATCTTTTCTGCCTCAACCTTGTCTATGCAACGAAGCAACACAGAGTCATGGTTGCGCTTGTAGAGAATGCCATTACTGATGAAGAACTTATCAGAGAATCTTCTCAAGAACTTCTTATCATTGACTGAAGCTTCTTTTGGATACTCTTGGGCCTCTAGATATCTCTTAACTTCATGGAACCAAGGTTGGTCCACTAGTTCTTCAGTATCGATCTCGTGACAGTAAGCTGGTTCATCCATCCGTTCAATGGTGATCTGGGGAGCCTCATTACCCCACTTGAGTTTAAACATGGATGACATGGTGGCTAGCGCGTCCGCTAGTTGATTATCCTCTCGCGGAAAATGCTCAAAGGTAATTTCCTCGAAATGTGGGATTAATGTAAACACATGTTCTTTGTAGGGGATGAGGTTAGGGTGTTTCATATCCCATTCTACTTTGATCTGACTGATGACTAAGGCTGAATCTCCGAACACACTTAAGGACTTGATTCCCAAATCTATGGCAGCTTTGAGACCAAAAATACACGCTTCGTATTCTGCCATATTATTAGTACAGTTGAAGCAAAGTATTGTAGTAAAGGGAGTATGACATCCTTCAGGGGATATGATTACAACACATATGCCATTGCCGAGTGCATTAGAGGCTCCGTCAAAAACCAAGGTCCATCCGGATCCTTGTTCAGGTCCGTCATATGGTCTGAGTTCTTCACATTTGTTTACCATCATGATGTCTTCATCTGGGAATTTGAATTTCATGGATTGATAGTCATCCACAGCTTGATGAGCAAGGTGATCGGCTAGTACACTTCCCTTTATTGCTTTTTGGGTAGTGTATTGAATGTCGTATTCAGTCAGAATCATCTGCCATCTTGCTATACTCCCAGAGAGGGCAGGCTTCTCGAGTATGTATTTAATTGGATCCATCTTGGATATCAATAAGGTAGTATGGGTCAACATATACTGTCTCAGCCGGCGAGCAGCCCATGCCAGAGCGCAACAAGTTTTCTCGAGCAGTGAATATCTTATTTCATAATCGGTAAACTTTTTGCTCAGGTGATAAATAGCATGCTCTTTTCGGCCAGACTCGTCATGCTTCCCCAACACACCTTATTGAATTTTCCAAAACAGTTAGATACATGATAAAGGGACTTCCCTCAACTGGAGGCATCAAAACAAGAGGCTCTTGTAGGTACTCTTTGATCTTGTCAAAGGCAGTTTGACATTCATCATTCCATTTGACTACTTGATCTTTCTTCAGTAATTTGAAGATTGGTTCACAAGTAGCAGTGAGGTGAGAAATGAACCTAGCGATATAGTTAAGCCGTCCTAAGAATCCTCTGACTTCCTTCTCAGTGCGAGGAGCAGGCATTTCTTGTATTACTTTCACCTTGGCAGGGTCCACTTTGATACCTTTATCGCTGACGACGAATCCTAGGAGTTTACCTTGGCAGGGTCCACTTCGATACCTTTACCGCTGACGATGAATCCTAGGAGTTTACCAGACCTTACCCCAAATGTGCATTTATTCGGGTTCAACCTCAGCTTGTATTTCTTTAGTCTTAAACAATTTCTGCAAATGGTTAAGATGTTCCTCTTCAGTTTGAGATCTGGCTATCATGTCATCCACATAGACCTCTATTTCGTGATGGATCATGTTGTGAAATAGAGCTACCATGGAACGCTGATAAGTTGCCCCAGCATTCTTCAAACCGACTGGCATAACTTTGTAACAGAATGTTCCCCACTGTGTGACGAAGGTCGTTTTCTCCATGTCCTCGGGTTCCAATTTGATTTGATTGTAGCCTGAGAAACTGTCCATGAATGAGAACACCTTATGTTGTGCGGTATTGTCAACCAAAATATCGATATGGTGAAGTTGGAAATCATCCTTAGGGCTTGCCCTATTCAAATCTCGGTAGTCCACACACATGCGCACTTTGCCGTCCTTTCTAGGAACTGGAACAACATTGGTGACCCATTGTGGATAGGAGGTGACGGCTAAGAATCCGGCGTTGAATTGTTTCATGACTTCAGTCTTGATCTTCTCTGACATGTCTGGCCGAATGCGATGGACTTTCTGTTTTACCAGAGGGCGGTCTTCTTTTGTCGGTAGATGATGGACGATGATATCAGCATCAATTCTTGGCATGTCTTCATACGACCAAGAAAAGACCTCAACATAGTCATGTAGTAACTGGATTAAGAGCTTCTTGACACTGGGTTCCAGATTGGCTCCTACCTTGACTTTTTTCTTGTCCTCTTCGGTGCCTAGGTTAACTGTGTCCACTGGTTCTTCGTGGGGTTGTATGGTCCTTTCTTCCTGTTGTAGTAACCTGGCTAGTTCCCCTGGA
This sequence comes from Vicia faba, assembly GCA_948472305.1. NCBI lineage: Eukaryota > Viridiplantae > Streptophyta > Magnoliopsida > Fabales > Fabaceae > Vicia > Vicia faba. The sequence goes on from OX451739.1 coordinate 710,418,030, forward strand.
ACTTCATAATCTTCCTCATCTTCGTGTTCGGCTTGGTAGATTAGATTTTCAAAGTCATAATAGGCCATAGCAGAATCGTTACCCATGGGATCCTGAGTGGATGTAAATCTGTATTTTGAATGTGACTGTGTGTAAAAGCATAGCTGTTATTGAAAGAAATGAAAATGTAGAAAAAGAAAGACAAAGAGCACAAAGTTTGCATGCAAAAACATCCATGATTCATTGATGACATATGAAAATGAGGTAACAACCCTTACAAATGGACCGTTGTGCCTCGGGTAAGACACAAGGTTTTAAAAGTCTGAATTGTTTAATTATTACAAGTTCGACAAAAATTTAAAGACAATTACTGTTGGATAAAAGTAATTGGGAAAAAATCTTTAGCTTCCCAGTTGGTGAGTCCTTCGTTGATAGTTGGGAAAATCCATTCCCATAGGTCGCAACTATCATCATTATCCTCCACTGCATTGACTCCGTGGTTGCTGATCCTCAAAGGTGGTCCCCCGGCACGAGCACAACAAACAGCTTTCTGGGCTCCTGAAGTGAAATCCAAACCAAATTTGTCAGATTTGTAAGGGATATCCAGGAGTTGGCCCCAAATAGTACACCCACCTTCTTCGACAACTGCCTTGGCATCTTTCAGAGAAGACATCTTTAGCGGAGGTCTTGTAATCTTTGGCTCTTGGGACACAGTCTTGGTTACTGCCACTATTTGTGGAACTTCCTCGAAATGCTGAAATGGAGTTTCAACGAATTCTCCATCCATTTCCATGTATGTGGAGGAGTTCAGGTGACTGACCATATATTCCTCTTCTCCATGGACAATAATGATTTTCCCTTTGGTTGGGTATTTCAGCAACTAATGTAATGTAGAGGTGACGGCACCAGCGTTGTGAATCCAAGGTCGGCCTAATAAACAGGAATATGAAGGGCAAATATCCATCACGTAGAAAGTTGAATCAAAGGTTTGAGTTCCAACTTTAATGGGGATGTCTACCTCCCCATGCACCATTCTCTTTGAACCGTCGAAGGCCCTTACCACTATGTTGCTGGGCTTTAAGGTCAAACCTTCACAGTCGAGTCTATCAAGAGCCTTCTTAGGAAGCGCATTCAAAGAAGGGCCGATATCAACCAAGACATGGGCCAAAGTTGTGCCCCTGCATTCAACAGAGACATGCAATGCCTCATTGTGTTTCCTCCCTCTAGGTGTCAGGTCAACATCAGAAAAGCCTAAACCATTGTTAGCGGTCAAACTGGCCACACAGTCTTGGAACTGATCAGCAGAGGTTTCTTGTGGCACATGGGCAGTTTTAAGAAATTTCACCAAGGCCTTCGTATGAGCCTCAGAGCACAACAATAAAGCAAGCATGGAAATCTTTGACAGAGTCTGCCCTAGCTGTTCGACTACGTTGTAGTCGCTTCTCTTTATGATTTTCAGAATTTCTTCAATCTCCTTTTTGGAGGATTCTGGGATAGATAATGATTGCGCATTCATCCGGGAAGGCTCAACCAGAATGCCTTTTCCCCGAGTCTCGGCTGACTTGGTGGTAGGCGTAACCATAGGAACTGTAGTAGTAGTGTCAATAGGAAAAAAAGCAGGGATGATCACAGGACCAGTAACAATTTTCGGAGGAGAAATCTCTGGGGAGAATACTCTTCCACTTCAGGTTATCTTGCTGGTTCCCGCAATGTTGCCGATATCGGAGTCAACCTTCTCAAAAATTGAGTCTTCATCAGCCATCCAATCCTGCTTGATGTTGTGATAGTAGACTTCGCCCCCATAGTTCCATGGGACAGTCTTATCTGAGGAGTACAGGATTGGCCCTGGCATAGTATTTATTAGTGGAGCCACTTTAGGAACTGGTGCAATCCTAACGGGTCTTTTGGTGGAGATCCTGGAAGGATTGGCGGAAATGGTTACTATTGAAACATCCTTGTAAGAAATGGTTCGTACGGGAGTCTTTTCAAACAAAATCTCTTTGTCATCCATTAGGCGTTGGACACCTGCTTCCAATAAATGACAACCAGTTGGTAGGGATAAACAGAGGTGGCAGCCTTCGCCACAGCCCAGAAATAAACCGACTTTCAACAGGTTCCTCTTGACAGTCAGGAGAGGAGTAACAAGTTCATCAATAGCAGTAACAAACATATCATCTTCAACAGCATTAACATCACGACCATGCTTGGGCATAGGAGCGATGATAACATTTGGGATCTCAGGAGCATCAAATTCAATTTCTTTTGCTTCGAGAAGGTCTTGCACCTTGTTTTTCAAAGCCCAACAGTTGTTCGTATCATGGCCCGAACTTTCTGAATGGTAAGCACAACGATCATTAGAGTGGTAATGAGGAGAGGCAGTGTTGGGATTCTTCGGGGCTTCCTTCAAAGTTACTAGATTAAATCTTAGCAAATGTGGCAGGACTTGAGACAACGTCATATTTATCCGGGTAAATTGTCTTACTGGTCTTTCTGTTCTAGGATGATTGTTCCTTTGTTGAGTAGGTGCAGGCTTAGGGATCATGATGGCCCCTACTGTTGGACAGTTTTCAGCTCTATCTTGATTCCTTTGAGGGTACACAACACTATCTTATTTCTTCCCAATAAATGGTTTTCTCACGGCTTTGGAGGATGCGTCTTTTTGGATCTCCCCACTCTTAATCCCAACTTCCACTCTTTCCCAGTCAAGATTAATTCAGTGAAGCCTGCTGAGGAGCTTCCAATTAGATGATTAAAGAAAGGACCGGACAGGGTACCCAGAAACATGTCTACTAGCTCTCTTTCAGATAGGGGAGGCTGGACTCTTCCTACTAAATCCCTCCATTTTTTAGCGTAGTCTTTGAAACCTTCGCTTGAGACCATAGCCATACTCTGGAGTTGAGTACAGGTGGGAGCAAGATCTGCGTTGTATTGATACTGTTTATAAAAAGCAGTGGCAAGGTCTTCCCAATTATGGACATTGGCCCTCTCGAGTTGATAGAACCAATCAAGCTGAGTCCCGGATAGACTATCCTGAAAGAAATGGACCCACAAATCTCTGTCAGCAGTGTGAGGTTGTATCTTCCTCACATAAGATCGGAGGTGCATCTTGGGACACGAAACCCCATCGTACTTAGCAAACACTGGTGCCTTGAACTTTGGTGGAATAACAATCCCAGACACCAAACCCAGTTCTTCAAAGTCCAACCCGAGCACTTTTTGAATCTCCATTGCACTTAGACGTTCTTCCAGATGTTTGTATTTGTCGTCAGTCGGAGGGTATTGCTCTTCAGAGTAATCCTCTTCTTCTTCCTCTTCAGATTCTGGTTGGGCAGTCACTTCCTTGCCTTTCTCTTCTTGATTATCTTTTTCACCAGATGATGTTGCGAAGTCTAGGGTCCGTTTGGCTGGCCCTGGGAACCTTCTTCCTAGATTCAGAACACCAGTTGCTTTCTTTGCTTTCTTCTTCTTTTCTTCGATCAGCAGAGTTTTCAAATCCTCTTCTCCTTTGGCTAGAGTCAAGAACATTTGTTGAAACTGAGCATTTTGGGCCTGGAGGTCTTTTACTGTATGCTCAAGATCCATCTTACTGAAATAAACAGTAGAAAGATAAGGAGACATATGGTAAGAAACCTGCTTATGTTATGATGAATGGAGATGCATATGCAATGATTTCAAGGAAATTAGGGATTTAAATTTTCTTTAGACAAAAAAAGAATACACGTCATATTAATAAATTAAAGTTTGAGTACATCATGCCTCTTTTGGTCTTACAAAGAAATACAAAAACCCTAAGATAAAAAAGTTGTACGCATCCTCTTTGGTGCGATGTACGCATTCAGACTCCGCTCCTCATGAAGTTACTTGGTGAGTTCCAGAACCTACTTCTCACTGGCGTAGAATTGGGCCTCGAAAGTGTCTCTCCCCCCTTAAGCTGTATCCAATCCCTTTGCAAGTCTTCGAGAGAGGTGGGCATGTTAGGATGTGGGATAGTGTATGGAACATCTCCTTCCACAATAAGCTCTATGATTACCGGGAGAATGGAGGGGTAAGGCATCATAAGACTTTGAGCATGATCTCGTACCCATTTGAGGTAAGGCTCAATAGGGATGGAATTATTATGCCCCAATGTCTTGCTATCTACCTTGTTCAACATCCTCCAAGCTCGGATAAACCTTTGGCAGTAACCTTGATCGTCATTCTCATTGTCAAATACCAAACCTTGAATAAGCATCTCATATGGGCCATCCCTTCGGGCGTAACCAAACTGTATTAAGGCTAAACAGGGGTTCTAGGTGATACCTCCTCTAATTCCAAGTAAGGGGACATTAGGGAATTCTCCACAACGGTCGACAATAGTAACATTCTCCACTGATAGGGAATACCAATGAATGTCTGAATGTTTGAGTGTCATCAACCTATGTGACCACCTTGAACCTTGCTCGTTCTTCAATACAGATTGGGGAATATGAGAAGTAAACCATCTTGCCAAAAGAGGAGTACAACACATAAGGATACCTCTTTTCCTCATAGTGCGAGTGTGAAAATAATGTAGGATGTCTCCTAACAAAGTAGGCACCGGGTTACGCGACATGAAGATTTTGACGGTGTTCACATCTATGAGTTGGTCAGGATTTGGAAACAAAACCATCCCATAAATGAGGAGAGCCACAATTTCCTCAAAAGCTTGAAAATCCAAGGAGTTCCAACAGTTTTGGGATTTCTCAAACAAGAAATTAGCTAAGAAACCTTTGACACCACTCCTTGTTTCCCAATTAGTTGTGATATCAGATGGTTGCAACTGTAGGGCTTAAGCAATCTCTTCTGGATTTGGGTCTCTTTCGGTACCGTTGAAGGGTAGTTGTTTAAGAATGGGAATCCTCAAGAGTTGGGAGAATTCTTCCAAAGTTGGCACAAGTTGATAATCGGGAAATGTGAAGCAATGGTGTATAGGATCAAAGAACTGGAAGAGCACCTTCATCATGTCCTCATTAGTGTTGGAGGTAACCAAGTTTAAGAGGCGACCATGTCTTTCGGTATATGGGGAATTTTTTGGAACCCTTGATGCTAACTCTTTAAGTTAAGGAAGGATCCTTACAAGATTGACTTGAATGGTTTTCCTGCGAATAAAATCCATGTCCTACAAAACAGAACAAAGATAAATCCCAAAATCCTTGAAATGGTTAGTGAGTATGAGTATGATGTTATGATGTTTATGATTTTATGTACAAGTAGATATACAAAAAAAAACAAACAAGTCTTAGGCTTAGGCTTGGATGGAGTCTCATAGGTAAGTATCCTCTTGAAGTTTAGTTGGCTCAAACCTGTCCTAGCAATAGTAACCGGGTTATAAGGGAGCTCAATATCACTGGTCTGTTTCCTTGGGCATTGTTTCAGCGCAAGCCTCTTTAATGGTGACCAAAATATCCCAAAAAACCAAACCTCAATGAGTGTAGTATCGAGTATCTACCAACTCCGGACTGCACCAATGTCGGTCATCTCAATACGTCCTAATGGCCAAGTTGGTCAAGTAAAGGTTTTAGAAGTTAGTTAGTGCTTCATGGCATCACTCAGCGGCCCCGTATTCTCCTTGACTACTCAAGGGCTACCGGTACCCACAAATATGTCACACTAACGTAGCTATTACTTAGACCATGTGGGTATACCCCGTACAGTTTCCATGACGTATTGCTACTTACCTATAAGGTATCCCAAATCTGGGTAGAGGATTTAAACCCAAACAAAAAAGCAAAATGTAAAGCATACATGTCAAACAATGAAAGCAAATAAATGTGATCTAGACCTAAAGTAACCCCACTTTTAAGATATTCCCCAGCAGAGTCGCCAGTTCTGTAACACGGTGGGGGAACTGACTTGGTTGTTTTGCGTTTGTATTTGTAAATGTTGCGATTAGAAAGAGTCGCCACCGAATTTTCTTTTATCCAAAAGGAAAGTCTGAAAAGAATAGGAAAGACCTTTGAGATGTTTTCTTGAGTTCAGGGGGTAGATTATGAAAAGGAAAGGTATTAGCACCATTTCCATCCATGGTTTTCCATGGGCTCTTAGTTACTTGCTAGATCACTTGCTTTTGTTTGAAAATGTGCTTTGTGTGGTTTTTGAAAGTATTTTGAAAAGGTGCCATTGTTTAGGAAAACTTTGTAATGATTCTCGTTCGTAAGAATGTATACAAAGTATTGATCTTTTGAAAATGTTTTCAAGTTTGAAAGATGTTTGTTGAAAGTGTTGGTGTTTGTTTTGAAAATAGCAAGGATGTTTTGGTTTTGAAATTGAGCAAGCAACTAGGAACAATCTACCTACTCAAAAAGTCTTTCATGTTCATTTCCTCTTTCCTTTGACATTGTTATCTTACCATTGATTTGGTAAGTAACCCTATCTTTGGATGTAAAAGGTACGGGCAAGGGTCATCGTATAGCCATGATTAGCAATGTTATAAGATATCTTAGCATTTTCTTTAGGGACTAAGATCATTTTGAAAGGCAACATGGATAGCGTCATCGAGGGACTATGATCTTGAATTTTTTTGCTTATTTTTGCTAAGATACCTCACATGCATAATATGGCCATTTTTGTAAGGCAACAAAGTGGGTTTACCCTAAGAGTGTATGTGTGCGAGTGTATTGGTTTACATGCTTGATTTGTCTTGATTAGGGTTTGCTACTTGTTGGTTTTAATCTTTCCATACAAAACCCTAATTACTAGCATTTATATATAAAACATTTAAATTGCGGAAAATAAAAATACTAAGCTATTACATCATTTAGGGGAGGGGGTGTACAAATTACAATTGGAGAATTACAAGAAATTAAATCTAAATAATTATTACAACCATATTGAATTTGAATAAATGTACAAAAATGAAGATAAAAATGCAAGAATATAAAATGTAAAAAGAGATGTGATTTTTGTTTGATTTTTATGAAAAAAAGGTTTTTTGACCTAGTTAACTAAAATAAAATAATTAACTAAAAATAAGAAAATTAAGATTAATTTAAAAAAAGTATTTTTAGGGTTTTTTCTATGATTTTTTTTTTATCTTAATGAAAATAAAAATGAGAATTAATTAATTAAAATAAACCTAAGTTCTAGATTAATTTTATTCACAAGAAAATAATGTAATAGTTAAAACCTAGTCTAAATATTTATTGAATAAAAAAAGAAATTAATTTATTAAATGAAAAAAAGTTTTTGTCCTTTTAGTTTTTATGAAGAAAATAAGCTAAATAAATATAAATAATAAAATATAAATATTTTGGGTTTTTTATTAGTGAAAATAATAATAATAATAATAATAAAAGATGAAATAAAAATAATAAAGTCAGAGAGGTTAAAATTGAATTCTGGAGGTTTGTTGGAAAAATAGTTTTTTGAATCTGACCCAAATGATGTTTTTGTTTGGAAATCAGAAAATAAAAAAAAAGTATATGGGCTGCGTGGTATGAGAAAACAGGGGGGGGGGGGGATTAGTGAGTAAAAATGCAAAGCCCAGGAGGGGAAGGCCCAAGCGCTTCCTGTAACAAAAAATGTAAAAAAATGTGAAAAAAATGAAAAAGGCAGCACGTTGGGTGTTGAACCCACAACCTCTTGATTACCAGCGCGCTGCCTTACCACTGGGGTGGCTATACATCCGTTAATATAACTGAAATGATAAATATATAATACAAAATGAGTCATGAATACACTTCATCCTCAACCTCCAGCCAAAGGACCTGTAACTTCATCATTTCTCAACCATTCTTAAAACTTCCAACATCAAACTTGTTAGAAATTTTCTCACAATTATGAATATGTAAATAACTTAAGCTAATTCTAAAAAACGAGCATGAATTTCTAATGGTACCAAATCCTGACCTAAATATTTTCATAGGTTCAGATTCAAAATTCTAACTACTCAAGCAACAATAATGAAATCTAAGGACATGGTTAGCTTCAGGACAAGGATATCTACATTTCTTATTCACAAATAAATCATTAATGATGCTTGTATGAAGAGTTTAAAAGTCAGAAAACTCACCATGCAAGAGGGTATCATGTTTTAAGTTTGAGCAGATTTTGATGGGTTCTAGTGATTGGGTTAGCTTCCTCAAGTTCCCAGGAAGCTAATGTGATGCTTGGCTTGAGCTGAAAGTGGCTAAGGAGTTCTCGAGAAGTCAAGGTGCAAGGTGCTATTTTTGAAAATTGTGGATGGTGATGGAGGTGTTACAGTCGTGTTGCATGTGTTAGAATTGTTTGTATATGTTATTTAGAAGCTTTTGAAAGTAAAAGGCCAAGAAACACACGAGCAAATTTAGAGATTGGATTCAAAACTCAGAAATGGCAAGTTTTGAGATGTTTTTAGTGGTTCTGTGCTTTAGGGGGTTTTAGGGCTTGAACATGCATGTGTGTTTTTGCAAATGACTTGTGTATCTATAAGCAAAAGTTTGGAGAGGTTTTGCACAAAGGATTTCTGCGTTATAGGGTTATTGCTAAGTTGCTTGATTTTGAAGAAAAGTGAGAAATGTAGTTTCAAGGTAGAAAGTACAAGCATGTAGAGTGGTTAGGCACTTTAAACATGTTTGCTTCTGACCATTTATCTTGAGTGTGGACAGAGACAACAAGTTAGGAGCTCAAGGAGAGTTGACATTTGCAAAATCAAAGCTTTATCAAAATAACAATGTTAACTTTGTTCCATAAATGGAAAATTATCTTGGATAAAGATTGAATTAAATGGATAATAGCTCCAAAGCAAGTGTAATCTTATGATTAGGGAGAGATCTTGAGGTTTAGAGGCCTGCAAAGCAAGATTGTGCAGCATAGGCTTGAGATTTGAATTCTTGTTCATCACAAAATGACCTATAATTTATGTTTGAAACCCTAACTTCCTCTCTTCGATTCTCCTTGATCAAGAATGATCTAAAGGAGTACTTTGACATTTTGGAAAGATTTTAATATGCTCTACAACCCCTCTTTGAATCACTTTTGAAAATTACCCTTGTAACTATGTGAATAATTGCCATGAAGTTAGGTCAAAATCCTGCCTAAACTAGGGCAAAATTTTCACTAAGTGTTTAGTTTCATGACCATGACTTCATGGATTAATAACTTGAGATCCAAGAATTTCTAGGAGAAGTTGTGTAAAGAAAAGTTTTATATCTCATGGATATCTACAACTTTCATGTGGAAAGTTTCTTTTGAACCATCCTGCATCATGGTGAAAAAATGGCTCAAAGTTGTGAAAAAATATGAAGTTTTCAACACTTAGAAAAATTTCTAAGTTTGAAAACTTTGACTTTTCAAAATGAAATCTTGAATTTTTGATTTCTTGATGAACAAGTTTCATATTTTTACATGTTTTGATGAATTGTGATATTTGACACTTGATTTTGACCAAAAAGTCAAAGTTTGACTTTTCAGTGTACAATTGACTTTTGATTAGTTGACTGAAAAATCAACTATCAATCAAATGACCTTGAGCAATGTTTTGAGTCATGCCATTAGGTCAAAATTATGCAATTGAACTCTTGAGATCATGCCTCAAACCAATTGTGATACGGTGGGAGAACTGACTTGAGGTTTTGCGTTTGTGTTCGCAAATGTTTCGGTTTAGAAAAGAGTCGCCATCGACTTTTTATTTTATCCTAAGGAAAGGTCAAAAAGCACAGGAAAGACCTTTGAGATGTTTTCTTGGGTTCGGGGAGTAGATTATGAAAAGGGAAGGTGCAAGCACCCTTTTCATCCATGGTTATCCATGGGCTCTTAGTTACTTGTTTAGATCACTTGCTTTGCTTTTCCAATTGTTTGAAATGGTGCTTTATGTGTGGTTTTGAAAGATGTTTTGAAAAGAGGCCATCGTTGTGGCAACCTTTGTAATGATTCTTGTTAGAATGTATACAAAGGTGTTTTTGTCTTTTGAAAAGATTTCAATGTTTGAAAGTTTGATTTAAAATTGTGTTTGTGAAGTGTGTTTGAAAATAGCAAGGATATTTTGCAAGCTTTTGATCAAGTAACTAAGAGTTGTCTACCCTATTTTACTCAAAGATCTTTCTTATGTTTTTAACCCTTTTGACAGTGTTGTTTCACCATTGCATTTGGTGAACAACCTTGTGTTAGGATGTTAAACGGGACAGGGCGCGGGTCATCGTATAGACCATGATAGCAATTGTGTTAAGCATCTTTGGCAATTTTCTTGAGGGACTTGATCATTTTTGTTTAGGCAACCAAGATAGCGTCATCGAGGGACTATGATCTTTTGTTTTGCCAAAGTACCCAACATGCATACCATGGCCCATTTTTGAAGGCAACAAGTGGATTGTAACCCTAGGGGTGCAAGTGTGCATTGTGTTTGATTTTCATGCATTTTTTTGTCTTTGATTAGGTCAAACTATTTGTTAATTTGGATTTTTGCATACAAACCCTAATTCTCTAAGTTAAAATTCTCAGCTATTACAACATGATTATGGGGATGGGGGTACAATTTTGAATGAGGGGTATTTGACAAGAAATATAAACCCTAATTTACTATTACATCCAGATTGAATCACAATGCATAAATATTTAAATGGATAATATTTAAATAGACAAAATAAATAAATATCAAATAATATGTATTATGCAAAAAAAAGGTTTTTGTTTACCTATGTATGTAAAAGTATTTTTGATGTAAAAAGTATAAAGAAATAAATAAAAAAAGATTAATTTCATTTGTTTTAAGGGTAAACCCTAATTTCTTTAAGAAAATAAATACTATATATTATTTATATAAAAAAATATATTAATATGTGTAAAAATGAAATATACTTAAAAAAAGGTATTTTTTAGTATAAATAATAATAAAAATAAAAATGTAATATTTTTGTATTTTTATTCTAAGTATTTAATAAAATAAAAGTATATATGTGTGTATATATATATATATATATATATATATATATATATATATAATATATATATATATATATATATATATATATATATATATATATATATATATATATATATATATATATATATATATATATATATATATATATATATATATATATATATATATATATATATATATATATATATATATATATATATATATATATATATATATATATATATATATATATATATATATATATATATATATATATATATATATATATATATATATATATATATATATATATATATATATATATATATATATATATATATATATATATATATATATATATATATATATATATATATATATATATATATATATATATATATATATATATATATATTAAATATGTATAATATAAAATAAAATATATAAAAAAATAAATTATATTTTTAATAATATTTTCAGTGTGAATAAAATAAGAAATAAAAATAAAAGTATGATTTCCATATTATTTTTAAGTTTAAACAAATAATATAAAAGTATTAGAAATGTTTTCTATATTAGAAAAATTAAAATAAAATGCCAAATAAATGTAAAAAAATATGAAAATGTTTTTTGAGCATTTTTTATATTTGGAAATAAATAAACAAAATCAGAAAAGAAAACAAAAATGCAAAAATGTAATTATTCAAGAAATTGGGCCAGGGGTGCAAAAATAAAAAAAAAAGGTGTCAAAAGCAAACAGGCCAAGCCCAGCCCAAATCTTCATCTTCAACCTCCAGCACTTTGAAAAAACGCGCGCCTGTTGTACAAACTTGGACATCCTGTATACGTGATCTATTGCAAAAACTCACAACATCAAACTTGTAGAGAATTTCAAGACGATTCCAACCATATAAAAAACTAATCCTAACTCTCAAAGACCAGAGGGAATTTCTCTGGCCCCAAAATCTGACCTAGTTTTTTCAGCATGTTTATGGATGAAATTCTCCTAGCACACTTAATATAAATGAAAATTGAGCATATGTACAGCTTCATGGCAATGAACACTACATTTTCTATTCACAAACCTAAGGCTAAATGTTCCTAAATAGAGAGATAAAAAGTGAAGAAAAACATATTTCAGTTGCATTCATGTAGGGCAATGCAGTGCTTCTCAACAAGTTTTTAGGTGTCTGGTAGCTTGCCTGAACTTCACTTGATCTTTTCCAATAGCTAGCTTGCCTTGAATGTCCCTGAATCAGCCTATAGAACTCAACCTGCACAAGCTTGAAATGAAAATGGTGAACATTGTAAATGGAGTTACAGTTGGCAATGGAGGTTTGGGATAGTTTGAGTGAGTTGAATGGAAGGTGTTTGAAGCAAAAAGGGGCAAAATGCACGAGCCAAATGAGCTATGGCACTCAAGTTGCAGCACCTGCCCTATTTTGCCAAAGAAGTGTGATTTCTGGATATGAGGTGCTTAGGGGCTCAAACACTCGTGTATCTTGCTCAAAGGGTTGTGTGAAAGTTGTTTGAAAACTTTGTGTAAGTTCACAATGGTTGGTTTTCAAGTTGTGAGGATTTTGACAAGTTACTTGTTTTTGAAGTAAGAATGGGAAGTTGTGATTGTAGGCCTGTACAAGCCATCAAATATGTTGCATACAATCCTCTTGGTCCCTGCAATTTGTGGATTTGATTTTGCTTCTGAGATCTTGGCTCTATGCTCAAATATCATGGTTTGACATAAAGCCCACTTTTGCAAAAATGGGAATTTGCCTTTTTCTACTTAAGGCCTAATCTTGTGTACAATATCCAAATGGCTAAAACAAAAGCTTAGACTGATGGATTTGCATTTAATTAAGGAGTTTGAAGTGGTTTAGAGGCCTGCAAACTAGTACAAGGCATGCTGGTTTGAAAATGCCACTTGAGTGAACATGAATTTGCCATGGATACAAAGTGAGTTTTTGCCAACTTCAAGCATTCGATTCTCCCTAACAACAAATGTGTTTGAGGAGTTCTTGGACAATTTGGAAAGATTGCAACATGCTCTATAATCCATCTATGAAATTAAACTTGAGACTCCAAGTGTAACTATGTGAAAAATGTCCAAGAAGATAGGTCAAAATCCTGCCTAAACTAGGGCAAAATTTCACTAAGTTAAAAGTTTTAGGGACCCTTGTTCCAAAAATCATAACTTGAGATCCAAGCTTCTTTTGAGAAAACTTTTTGAATCAAAGTTGTAGACTTTGTGGAGGAATACGATGTTCATGTTGTAAGTTTTGTTTGAATCCATTTGCATCATGGTGAAAATGTGGGGCAAAGTTAGGAAAAATTAAGAAAATTTCATAACTTAGAAAAATTCTAAGTTATGAAAAATTTCAATTTCAAACCCTAATTTGCAATTTTGGGTTTCTTGATGAACAAGTTTCATAATTTGACACATCTTGATGAAAAATGATCCTTGGAACTTGATTTTGACCAAAAAGTCAAAGTTTGACTTTTCAGTGTACAGTCAAATTTTGATCAGTTGACTGAAAAATTCATCTGTCAATCCCATGCATTTGAGGTCTTTTGAACTTGTTGAATAGGTCAAGATGATGCCATTGAGTCCTTGAGTCCATGGTTGAGCCTAATTTGCCATTGGCTAGGTCAAACAGTCAAAAATTGCCTTTGTACAGTCAAAACCCTAAAAATGACCATTTTGCCCTTTTGGTGATCTGATCAAATTTCTTGTGGAATTGTGGTCCAAACTTAATCCAATGATTCATATGAGTTCATAATGTTGATGTGGGTCAAAATTCATGAGGTTTGACTGTAAATTGGCCACAGTTGACTTTTTCCCCAATACAGCTGATTTCTAGGTCAATTATCCAATTGACTGGGCAAAAACTTGATTCAAGGCTTGAAACTTGGTATGGGAAAACTTATGAGTCCAACATGAAGTATGAAATTCAATTTGAGCATTGAAGGTCCAAAAATCCCTGTGCAAACTCAAACCATAGTTTAGGTCATTAGTGGAAGGAGATGTCTTGAGCAAAGCAAACCCTAGCTTGATCTTGAGTTCCAAGAGTCTTGTGATGAGAAATGTTGATAAAATGAGAGGGCAAATTTTGGGGTACAACACCAATTAACCATTTGCTAGGTCAAAAATCAGAAATTTCCCTTTCTCAATCAAAACCCTAATTTTGACCATTTTGCCCTTTTGATGATCTGATCAAATTTCTTGAGGAATTGTGGTCCAAACTTGATAAAATGATACATATGAGTTTATAATGTTGATATGTATAAAAAAATTATTAAGTTTGACTGTAAATTGGCATCAATTGACTTTTTCCCCCCAGTACAACTGATTTTTAGGTCAACTGCTCAAATGACTAAGCAAAAATGTGATCCAAGACTTGAAACTTGACATGAGCAATCTTGTGGGTCCATAATGATCCATGAAATTCATATGAGGCATTAAAAGTTCAATTATCCTTGTGAAATCTCAAACCCTAATTTCAGTCATCAGTGCTTAAGGAGGTGTCTTGAGCTGATCAACCCTTGTCTAGTCTTGAACCCAAGGAGATCTTGTGAGAAAATATTTGATAAATGGGAGAGAAAATTTTGGGGTACAACACTTAGGTACTAGAACAATATTGGAAATCCACTGAGGATACACTGATGTCACAAGAAAACTAGCATCTATCTGTTTCAAGACCTCCTCTTTAATCTTTACTGCCATGTCGGGATGAGTTCTTTGCAACTTCTGCTTGATAGGTGGACATTATGGCTTTAAAGGAAAATGATGCTCCACAATATTGGTGTCCAACCCAGGCGTGTCTTGATAAAACCAAGCAAAGATGTCAGCATATTCCTTCAATAGCTCAATCAACCTGCTCTTCATATCGGGATGAAGCAGTGTTCCAATCTTGACTTCTCTTAATTCTTCTTTAGAACCCGAGTTGATCGTCTCTAACGACTCTTTATATAGTTGAATGTTATTTTCCTCGCACTCAAGCAACCAAGAAACCTCTTCTGGGATTTCCGTCAACTCCTCTTCTTCAGCCACATACACAAGATATTCAAAGTTAGGAGAGGGTGCAGGGTCATTGTATTCAACGAGTTTTTTAATTAATATGCACATATGATTATGCTTGATTTTAGAAACTAACAAATGTAAAAAGTGATTATGCATATTTATTTACAATTATTATTTATTTAGAAAGATTTTTTCTAATTACCATTTTCCAAGAAAAAGAAAAAAATAAAACACAATTGGAAATCAAAAACAACTTTTATTAATGATTTGAAAATCCAAAACAAAAGACATGCCTACACAATATCACTTTCACCTTGGGCAGAGTGAAAGGATTTTGAAAAAAACAAGCAAAAACAAATTAATTTGAAATGTGAATGCAAGAAGGAACATCAACAGTGATCCAATTCTGGACCTTCACTCCATTCGACAGAAAAATTGGCATCTCTAGCTCTGGCTCATCTTCAAGGATAGCCTTGATCTTTGGAGTAGTTGGATAAAGATATCCGGCACTATGGAAGATGTCTTGATAATTACTGAAAGCAGACTTCGGCTTCAATACTTCACTTTTGTCATTCTTAAGGGAGAAACCCAAACCAGTCCTATTCTTATTCACACACCTTGCTAGGGCCCTTCTGCACCACTTGTTGTGCATCTTTAAACGAGGTGATAGAATCTCCATTATTCCTTATATTATCAATGTACAAAGCTCGAAACTGATTTCCAACAGCGACTTCATCAGCTTCTACAATGCTAAAGGAAGACAAATGAGATATCAACAAAGCTTGCTCACCGTTTACAATGACTACTTTCCCTTCGCGGACAAACTTCAACTTTTGATGCAGATTTGATGTAACAGCTTTGACTTCATGGATCCAAGGTTGTCCTAATAAATAGTTGTAAGCTGGGACAATATCCATCACTTGAGAAGTAATCTAGAACATGTGCGGACCTATGTGAATGGGTAAGTTCACCTCCCCAGTAACAGATTTTCTCAAACCATCGAAAGCCTTTACTATAATGCCGCTGGGCGCATAGGAGTTCCTTGGTACTTAAGCTTTATAAGAGCGCTTCTCGGTATGACATTCCAAGAAGAACCATTATCTATCAACACATCGGATAAGGAGTCATTCTTGCAATTTATAGATATGTGCAGAGCCATGTTATGATTTCTCCCCTCATCGGGAAATTCATCATCACAAAAGCTTAGATTGTTACAAGATAAGATATATCCTATAACATCATTGAACTTATTAAGATACACGTCTCTTTCAACAAAAGCCTGATCCAACACCCTCATCAGAGATTCTCGATGAGCAGAGGAGTTCATCAACAAAGCTAAGATGGAGATTTTAGATGGAGTTTGCAACAATTGGTCCACAATCTTGTAATCACTCATCTTAATGATTTTTAAAAGGTCATTAATATATTTTTCCAGGGCAGCGCCACTAGATTCTCCTATCACCTTCTTAGGTTTAACACTGGTATCAACAACCTTCTTACCAAGATCAATATCTCCTGTAAAGGTAGGAGCAAAGAAATGACCACTACGAGTCACCCGACTAACCTCAATAATATTCTCAACATGGGACAAAGGTTGGATAGGAATTTCCAAACCATCTTCCAGGATAGTTGCATTATACTTATAAGGTACAACTTTATCTGATTCATAAGGGATAAGACCAGATAGACAGATAATCACAAGAGATAAAACATGTTTGCTGCAGTATGTAATCTCTACAGGAGTGGGAATGTCAAAATGTGGTACAATGACATTCACCCCTGCCTCTTCAATACTCTCAGGAATCATATAATCACTTTCAGAAGAATCACCCTTGTTCACAGGCTCTAACTCATCAGAAGAAAATAACTTGTCATCAGAAACATACTCATCATCATAGTCTTCACTCACATTAACATCTTCATATTCAACCCTTGGTCTAATGATGTGGATAAGACCTTCATCCATCATCTCTGGGAGGTCATTTCTCACCATATCACATCCATGAATATCTTCATTGCATACATTGCAAGTGGCATGGTTATGTGTAGAATAGCTAACCTCACAGACATCAGCATGCATTTTTACCAAGTCACCTCTTACCAGGTTGATATCAAAGATACTAAAATCTCCCGGACAACTAGAAACCATATTCACAACACATCCACCTCCATGCTTATGTAGTGGATTAGATTTCACACTCGGACTCACGCCTTTAAAAGATGAAAGACCATATCTTACCATCTTCTACACTTTATCCTTCAACGAATAACAGTTCTCAATGTTATGCCCAAGGGATCCTTGATGAAAAGAAAAAGTATGATCATCTTTGTAATACCATGGCAAAGTTAGAGGTATAGTAGGAGGAGACCTAGTCTGCACCAGGTTCTTCTGAATCAATTTCGGAAACAATTTGGTATAACTCATCAGAATAGGATCAAAAGCTTACTTCTTCTGACCTTGCACTTGATTACCTTGTTGAGGTGCTCTTTGATACGCAACAGCGGTCGGAGTTGCATTGACAACCAGAGTTACTGAAGCAACATGTTGTTAATGTTGATGATGTCTTCTCGAAGGCCTACTTATTATCTCTTGAATAATAGCATTTTTCTCTCCTTCTTTCTTTCTAAAGATCCCATATGATGGCTTCTTGGTTCAATGGAACCTTCATCTTTTAAAAACCGTCCTTCTCTAACGGCTTCCTCCAAATGAACACCCATACATACCATCTCAGTGAAATCACTTGGTGCACTTTCCACCATTCTTTCATAGAAAAATGCACCCATGGTTTTTAGGAAGACCTTAGTCATCTCTTTATCTCCCATCGAGGGTACCACTTGAGCAGCAACCTCGCGCCAACGCTGCACATACTCCTTAAATAATTTCTTATCTTTCTGAGCCATTGCTCTCAGCTGGTCAAGGTCAGGTGGCATAAACATGTTGTACTCATACTGCTTCACAAAAGCTTCACCCAAGTCATTGAATGTATAGATGTTGTTATTGTCCAATCCCATGTACCATTTCAAGGCAGCACCAGTCAAACTATCTTGGAAAAATGAATAAGCACACGTTGGTCATCAGTATGAGTGGACATCCTCCTGATATACATTACCAGATGATAACGGGGGAAAGAGTTGCCCTTGTACTTCTCAAATTCTGGCACCTTAAATTTTGAAGGCACTTTCACATTAGGAACCAAACATATATCACTGACATTCTGCCCAAACAACTCTTTCCCTCTGGGGGCCTTCATTTATTTTTGCATTTCATTGAATTGATTCTAAAAGTCATACATTCATTCATAGAAGCCCAAACTTTCACTTGGTGGAGGAGCATCATAATAAACCTCATCATTAATAACAGGGACAACATTCACCACAAGAGATGCAGAAATAGTAACAGGTTGAACAAGTGGAGCAACTTGAGAAGTAGTGTTATACCCTAAAATTTTCCCTCCCTTTTTCTTCAAGACATTCTCCTAGGATTCTCAAATGCTCAAGGTTGCTCAAGAATTGCCCAGACAGATTCTCCTCCTAAGCAATGGACTTACAACTAGAGTTTCACTTTTCTCAAGGAAGATTGGGTTTCTAAGGCCTCAAGTAGTTTTCATGGTTTCTTATATGTCTCGAAGAATTCTCATACCAAGTTTCATGCCTTGCATCACAAGTTTGCTCAATCAATTGCTCAGATGACTAAAAATCAACTATATTAAACAAAAAGTCAACTGTGGTCAACATACAGTCAAACTTCAAGATTTTTGGTCAACATCAACATTTTGAAGTCATATTCATAATTTGATCAAGGTTTGATCATGATTCATCAAGAAAAACTCTCAAATCATCAAAATTTAAAAGTTGCCAAATTAGGGTTTTCTTAAGGAGAAGTCAACTGAACTTTGACCAAGCATAACTTTCACATGCTTCATCAGATTTTTATCACCCAAAGTTCGTTTTGAAGGAAATTCGATTCTCTAAAACTTTTCATCTCTAAGCTCAAGTCCAAAAAATGCTTCATTTGAGAGATATAGGCCAAAACATTATAAGTCATTTCAAAAGTCAACAAAAAGATACTTTTTGTTAAGGTAACTTACATCAAGATAAACTCTTCAAATGTAAAAATGATAAAAACATTGTAGAGGACATCTTGAGCTTTCCAAAAAGTCAGAGATCACCTTCAAATGATAAAAATTGAGAGAGCTATGATTGGTGCAAGTTGGAAAATTTTGAGGAAATGCATGAAACCCAAATTGATCAAACTCGAATTTTTGGGCTAGTGGGCTGATCTTTCAAGGTCCAAATGTGTATTAGACCTTATTGTGAATCTCTAAGTCTATTCATGCACCCGTTGGATTTTTATTCTATTTATTTTTTATTTTCTTTATTTAAATTCAAAATTAAAAAGGATAAAACCAAGGCTTTCATGACAAAGTCCAAGCCCACAATGGTTTAACCTAATTCTTCTCTATATATTGCTCTTCATTCATACATAACATAACACGAAAACTCTTACAGAGAAAACTATTCCAAAACTTCCAAAAATTCAAGAAAATAGGGCAATACAAAATCCTTGTTTTCAGCCCTTCTCAATTGAAACCAAGCATTGCATTATCATCTTGAAGTGCCCATGAATCCATCTCAATCCTCAAGCAGCCAAGATCGTTCCCAGAACATCACGTTTATCCTCACCAGTTTTAGTAGTTTTTTTTTTAATTCAAACCTTTGATTTATGCATTGTTAACTAATTTGATACGTTTACATATGTTTATATACATCATTAGAGCAGGTTTGATGCATAATATGTGAGCTCTGGCGCAGTGGTAAACCATGCAGCGTGGAAGGCTAAGGGCATGGGTTCAACACCCACCCCTGACATTTTATGTGATTTTGCTTCTAACTTGTTCTTCTTCCCTTTTTCCCCCTTAATACCGTGTGGAAGGCTAAAAGTGTGGGTTCAACACCCACCTCTGACATTTTGTGTGATTTTGCTTCTAACTTGTTCTTTTTCCCTATTTTCCCCTTAAACCCTAAATTCACCTAACCATAAAACCACAAACCTTATTTTACAAACCTAAAATAATTGTTTTTTTGTAAACCCTAAAAATAATTAGGTTTTTAGGTTTTTCATCATTAACATTTTTTTATTAATTTAATTAATCAATTATTTTGTTAATTAAAATTAATAAATTTTTAGGTTTTTCAACATTAACCTTTTTTATTAATTTAATTAATCAATTATTTTGTTAATTAAAATTAATTAATTTTTCGATTTTTCCTCATTAACCTTTTTTATTAATTTAATTAATCAACTATTTTTGTTAATTAAAATTAATTAATTTTTAGGTTTATTCATCATTAACCTTTTTTATTAATTTAATTAATCAACTATTTGTGTTAATTTAAATTAATTAGTTTTTAGGTTTATTCACCATTAACCTTTTTTATTAATTTAATTAATCAACTATTTTTGTTAATTAAAATTAATTAGTTTTTAAGTTCTTTTTAATCATCATTAAAAAAAACCTTTTCCATAAAAAAATCATAAAAAACATTTCTTTTTTTTTCTCTATTTTAATTTAATTTAATTTTCATAGATAAAGTGTACGGGGTTCGCAATTTGTAATAGCTTAGATTTCCCGCTTTCCTTTTTCATTATTATGTAAATGTTTTCTGGGTTGTAATAGCTTAGGGTTTTTACTTTCCACTTTCTATTATGTAACTGCCCCAAAGCCGTGTAATAGGTTTAGGTTTATCTTTTCTGCTTTTACTTTCTGCACCTTTACTGTCTTTTTTATACTTGCTATTACCGCTTAGTAATTAGGTTTGCATGAAAAGACTAATAATGAATCGTTAGAAAACCATAACTGAATACAAAACACGTTCACATGCGCACCACTAGGGTAGCCTCTCTTGTTGCCTTTTGATTAAATAGTCATGTCCCTCGAATGTGGGGATGCCTTAGCAAAGACCCTCGATCAAGTCATCATACAAAAAGATCATAGTCCCTCGATGACCCTTTCGATGTTGCCTTTAAGTATATGATCTAGTCCCTCGAGTTGCCTACAAATAAAATGATGACAGTCCCTTACGAAAGTTGCTAAAGCGTCCTTACAAGTTGCCTTTGATGACTGTACGATGACACACACATGTCCCTTAGCATCCAATGATAGGGCTTCCTACTAACTAATGGTAGGATAACACTATCTAAAGGAGGAGGAAAAAAATACAAGAATGACCTTGAGTAGGTAGACGGCTGTTATTCACTTGCTCACAAACATTTAAAAAAAAACATCTTTTCACAAACACTCTTCAAAAGATATTTTCAAAACAAACTCTTTGTACGCATTCTCGAGGACATATACGAGAATCATTACAAATTATTGCCTTACAATTGGTATTTTCAAAATATTTTCAAACACACATTCACAAAGCAAATTTCAAAACAAAGTGAGCTAGCGATTAAAAGCCCGTAGATAACTACAAATGAAAAGGGTGCTAACACCTTCCCTTTTCATAACTTACCCCCCGAACTCAAAAATCTCAAAGGCCTTTCCTGTTATTTTCACCCTTTCCTTATTGGATAAAATAAAAGTCGGTGGCGACTCTTGCTATCCACAAAATTTGCGATAAAATTCAAAACAAGTCATTTCTCCCACTGTATTACAGAACTGGCGACTCTGCTGGAGAGTTACATACTTAAAAAAGAGGGGTTACCTTAGAGTCTTAAATTACTTTATTTGCTTTATTTGTTTACATTGATTGCTTTATTTTAAGGGTTGCTTAGGTTTAAATTCTTGAAAATATCCTACACCCAGATCTAGAGATACCTTAGGTAAGTAGCAATAAATTATGGAAATTGTACGGCGTAGACCGATATGGTTGAAGTGATGGCTATGCTAGTGGGACACTTTGGTTTGTACCGATGTTCCTTGAGTTAGTCTAGGATAACATTTGGGTTTCCGCTTGGTGTCATAAGCACTAACTGGCTTTTAGAACCTTAATTGACTCATCTTGGCCATTAGAAGGTTGTGAGACGGCTGGCTTTGGTGCAGTCCAAGGTTGGTTGATACTCGATGCTACACTCATTGAGATTCAACTCGCAGGAAGTTTTGGTGGAAAATCAGTTATTGTACTAAAATAAAACCTTCGAGAAAGATCCGTGATATGAGCCAAGTTAAATTCAATAGAAAAGGGTACTTACCTATGGACCCCATGCAAGCCTTTAATCCTAAGGCTCTTGTGTGATTTGTTTGTGTTTGTTATCTGTTCAAACATGACATCATAACATCATGATATCATACCATATCATTTTCACTGATCATTTCAAGGATCTCAAGGGCCTGTGATGCAGGTTTAGAATGAACCAGACTGCTAGCAAGGGCCAAGGTGATTTATTTTCCTCTAGTTCCATCAAAGATCAAAGTACTTTCTTTTGAGTTAAAGGCTAGGACTCACTCGACATGGTGAGTTTGATTCTCATAAGAGGACATCCAAAAATGCAAAGTTCTTCAGTCAAAGCTACAGCCTGACTCAACTTCTAACATTTCCTTTTATTTACCCTGCTAGATCCTTGAAAACATTGCATCCACATATCATGCATGTCATTACATAACAGGTATTTCCCAAAATAGGTTTTCTCATCTTCTTGTTGTTTATTTAAGTAAAAGATGGCCTTCGAACAAATTGTGAAAGACCTTCAAGCTCAAAATGCCCAATTCCAAGAGACTCTCCTGAACTTAGCCAATGGGCAGCAAGAACTGATGGCGTTCATCGCCAAGAAGAAAAAGACTAGGAAATTGATTTGTATCTTCAACATGGGAAGAAGATTCAAAGGTCCTGCCAAACAGGTTTGAGCTACTGATATTACATCAGATGAAGATGACAATCAAGAGGAAGACGGTAGAAGTATCAAACCTGGGGTGGGGGGAAGCAACCTTAGTTCTAGTAAAGTTCCTTATGAAGAAGACTATTCTGATGAGCAGTATCCTCTCGTTGATGATAGATACAAACAACTGGAAGAACGTCTGAATGCCATGGAAATCCAGAAATTTCATGGGCTAGTGTTGTACCCCAAAATTTTCCCTCCCATATTTCTCAAGACATTTCAAGAATAATCTCCAAGTGACTCAAGTTAGCTCAAGAGTTGGACAGTCAAATCACCTCCTAAGGCAGTCAATTCAAAATTAGGGTTTTGTGTTGCATCAAGGTACTTACATCCAAATGACCTCAAGTGATCCAAAATGTCCTAATATGATCTCAAGTTCATCCATGTCAAATTTCAAGCCTTGCAGAGGAAGTTTGGTCAGTCAATTGCTCAAGAGGTCCAAAAATCGACTATGCCAGGGCAAAAGTCAACTGTGACCCAAATACAGTCAAACCTCAAGATTTTTTGTCAACATTCTCATTTTGAAGGATAATTAATCATTTGATCAAGGGTTGATCATGATTCATCAAGGGTTGCTCAAGATTCATCAAGATTCAAAAGTTGCTAAATTAGGGTTTTGCAAGAAAAGTCAACTCAACTTTGACCAAGCATACATTTCTCATACTTTATGAGAAATGACCTATCCAAAGCTCATTTTGAAGAGGATGCAATTTCCTACAATATATCTTTACACCCCAAGATCAAGAAATGCACTCACAAAAAGTTATAAATTTGGACATTATAGGTCATTTTTGAAAGTCAACAAAAACACCTTTTTTGCCAAAGCTTATAACTTGAGCATGGAACATCAAAATGAGATGAGATAAAAGTTTTGGTTAGAGGACATCTCAAGGTTTCTAAAAAGTCAAAGAACACCTCCAAAAGTTCAAAATTAAAGAAGTTATGCATTGTTGAAGTTGGGCATTTTTTCAAAATTGCCAAAAGTCAACTATCCTCAAAACTCCAATTTTTGACAAAAGGGCCCACTTTTTTCCACTTAATTTGATCTTGTCACACCACACACGTGTCCTATCTTCAGTTTCATGTCCATTCATTAATTTTTCTATTTTATTTAATTTTTATTGAATTAATTCATTTTAAATCAATATTAATTCAAATAAAATCCAAAAATTGATGGAATAAGATCTTTTTGACCATTACAGCTTTCAATTAACATGATACACCCATTCAAATTCGTATCAAGCTTTGTTATGTACAAAATATTTGATTTGAGACAAATATGGAAGCTTTGTTAATGGTGATCAAATCATATCTTCCATCTTCAATGCACATGGATTCAAGGCCCAAAGATTAACCTAATTCATTCCCTTATACACACATAAGCTAGACACATCAAGGACACAACCTAAGAGCTGCAGAAACGGCAAAACAAAAACTGAAAAAATCTTGAAAAAGTGTGATATCAAAATCTTGGTTGGAGGCGAATTCAGTCCAAAATCTCAACGTAGCTTCCTTGTCTGACGTTCACTGAAGCCAAAGCGATCAAAACCAAGCCTTGAGACCTCCTAAAACACGCTGTAAGTACTCAAGAACATAGCCCTGTACATGGAATCATGAATCCTTTTTCTTGCATCCTTTTGCCAATTTTTTTGTATAATTATGCTTGCCATTCAATTTCCAAGCATTCTGTAATATTTGATTTCGTTTTCATGGCCTCTAACATGATACCCAAACCTAGGGTTTCCATTCTTTGTTTTTAGGCATTTTTTATACAGGCAAAATCAGGACAAATAACGACCATGGTTGTGCTCCGGGAAGGGAGACGAACACGATGATGGTCTTAGCTTGCGTTTACATGGCCTATGATGAATTTTGGAAGCAAACCACGAATCTTCCTGCGGATAAAAATCCGCAGGTAAGAAAACCAGGGATTTGTGAAGAAGAGGACTACGCGTCCTCTTCCCATTGGCCAATTTCAAATAGCGCGCTTTTTTTTCCAGGCATAATGGTTTGTTTTTAAATATAATATTTGTTTTGTATTCCATTAACAAACAAATGCGTTGGTTGAGTTGGTAAGCAGGTTAGTGTATTGTCTAATGGGACCTGGGTTCGAATCTCAGGTCCCCCCAAACGCTTATTATTATTTTGTTCCAGGTGATTCCATGTAGCATCAAAAGCGTGGCATATCATGTGTCTCCACTCAGATGGTAGCCAGATGGTTTCAGATCAAATCCAATGGCCAAGATTGCAAATCCACCATACGCCAAGGTCAATGGACGCCCACTGAATCAACAAAGTGAATGCAGATATGTGCCTGTTGGGCCAAGGAAATACTATTTTCACACTCAAATCAGGCCCAGCACCCCCCCTATTTGGTTATTTCTCTCTTTTTTTTATTTCATTTTATTATTATTTTTTGTTTAATTATTATTATTATTTACACTAACCAATTTATTTTTCTTATTAAAATCAGAAAACATAAAAAATATTATTTTTATTTATTAAATTTAATTTCATCACTTTATTTTTGTAAATAAACATTAATCAATTAATTTAGTTTTTAATTAGGTACGATTTTAATATTTTTTGCAATAAATTAAAATTAATGTAGAATTAGGTTTTTAATAATTTTAATCATTTTTATTTTATTTCCTTAAATATAAAAAAACAAAAATATATTTTTTATTTAATAAATTAATTAACTTAGGCTTAATTTCATTAAATTCAAAAACAAACAAAAAAAATCTTTTCTTTAATAAAAAGGGTCAAAACCCTAGAAAATGCGCCCGATTTAATTTTCCCGCACGCGATCCATATTTATATCATATTAATGTACTTGCCTCCGGTTTGTAATAGCTTTTAATTAGGACATTTTTATCGCTTTATTTTATTTTCCGCAATTTAAATTTCAAGGGTTGTTTTTGGCGATGTAAATACCCGACGCCTTGTAATAGTTTAGATTTAATTTCCGCAAATTTAATTTCCGCAACTATACAATGTTAGATGTTTGATAATAGGGAATGCATGACAAGATCCAATGTATGAACTTAAAATCAATATATCTCACCCATGACATGTACATATAAAATTAACCGAAATAACACACTTGCACATGCCACTCTTAGGGTACACCTCACTTGGTTGCCTCAAACGTGGTCATTGAGTATAGGAAGTTTTAGAAGTCGTCCTCTTGTCCAAAGATCATAAGTTGCCTCGAAACGGTTGCCTTGGATGAAATGATCTAAGACATTAGGGTTACCGCTAAGGCGTCCTAACATTGCTTTAGTGACCACACGTCCCTTAATCGAATTGACCCTTAAAACTCCAACGGCGATGCTACCTACTCCTCAATAGTGGGATAGCATTGTCTAAAGGATATTTGCACAGTTTAATTCCCTTTTCGAATAGGTAGATGGTTCTTGAGTACTTGCTCCTTTTAAAACAAAACAAAACTTTTCGCACTTACACTCCTTTCAAACAAACAAACTTCTTTTCAAACCCACAAACACAAAGAAAAGCAATTTTTGAAAACACATTGAGCAAGTACCTAAGAGCCCGTGGATAACCACGGATAGAAAGGGTGTTAACACCTTCCCTTTCTATAATCTACCTCCCGAACCCGAGAAATATCTCAAAAAGGAATTTTTCTGTGCTTTTGTCCTTTCCTTGTTGGATAAAATAAAAGACAGTGGTGACTCTTGCTTACCGCGACATTTTTCGAAAACAAACGCAAACACGAACCAGCATTCCAAAAACAGTCAGTTCTCTTCCCACCGATCACAGCTAGATTTTGAAGAGCTGGGTCTTATCTTTGGGGTTGTTATCCCCCACAAACTCAAGGTCCCTATTTTTTCAAAATATGGCAGTGTTTCTTATCCTAAGCTACATATGAGGTCTTACGTCTGGAAGATCTAACCCCATACTACTGACAGAAAGTTATGGGTTCACTTATTTCAAGAGAGCTTATCTGGGACACAATTGGAATGGTTCTATCAGCTGGAAGGAACCAACATATGTACTTGGTAAGACCTGGTTGCTGCTTTTTACAAGCAATATCAATACAATGCTGACCTTGCACCAACTCATGTGTAATTATAATGTATGACTATGGGCTCGAACGAAGGCTTCAAAGAGTAATTCCCAGAAGGGGAGAGATTTAGATTGAAGAGTTCAACCTCCTTTGTCTGATAGGGAGCTGGTTGATATGTTCATGGGCACTTTGACAAGGCATTTCTTCAATCAACTGATCGAAAGCTCTTCAGTCGGATTCATCGAGCTGATATTAATAAGGGAACCAGTTAAAGGTGGAATCAGAAGTGGAAAAATTCGAGTGGTTGCATATTCAAGTACAGTGAAGAAGACGTTCAACAGGAAAAAATAAGATAATGTTGTGTATGGCCATAAGGATCGTGCTAGAAGTGATCGCAACCAATCTGTGGGGGCGGTGATAATTTCTAATTCTGCGCCAGCATAACAACATCAACAAGGAAATCAGCGTAGGTCGGACACACCTGTTGTACCCCAAAATTTTCCCTCTCATTTATCAAGAATTTTCTCATAAGATCTCTTTGACTCAAGACTGGATTAGGGTTTGACCACCTCAAGACATCTCATCATGCCCTGATGACCCAAAATTAGGGTTTGGGATTGCACAAGGATTTTTGGACTATCAATGTTTCATATGGCTTTCAAGTATCATTATGGACCCCTAAGATTACTCATGTCAAGTTTCAAGCCTTGAAACACATTTTTCATCAATCAATTGGACAGTTGACCTGAAAATCAGCTGTATTGGGGGAAAAGTCAACCATGGCCAATTTACAGTCAAACTCCATAATTTTTTATCCACATCAACATTTTGGACTCATATGTATCATTTGATCAAGTTTGGACCACAATTCCTCAAGAAATTTGATCAAATCATCAAAAGGGCAAAATAGTCAAAATTAGGGTTTTGATTGAGAAATGGCAATTTCTGATTTTTAACCTAGCAAATGACCAATTTGTTTGAAGAATGATTTAGAGGGTTCAATTGTGTCATCTTTACCTAATGACATGGTTCAAAACATTCCAAATCCATTGGATTGACAGATGAATTTTGCAGTCAACTGATCAAGAGTCAACTGTATACTGAAAAGTCAAACTTTGACTTTTTGGTCAAAACCAAGTGCCAAGGATCACAATTCATCAAAACATGTTAAAATGTGAAACTTGTTCATCAATAAATCAAAGATTGAAGATTTTGTTTTGAAATTTGAAATTTTCTTAAACTTAGAAATTTTTCTAAGTATAGAAAATTTCTTATTTTTTCTCAACTTTAAGCTAAATTCTCACCATGATACAAGATGATTCAAAGAAAGTTCCCAACATGAAAGTTGTTGATCTCCATGAAATCTACAACTTTTCTTCACACATTTACTCCTAAATATGCTTGGATTTCAAGATATAATTTTTTGAATACATGCCCATGAACTAAAATAACAGTGGAATTTTGCCCTAATTTAGGTAGGTTTTTTACCTAACTTCATGGTAACTTTTCACCTAGTTCCAGGAGGAATCTTAAAAAGCATTTCAAATATGAGTTATAGAGCACATTGCAAGATTTCCAAATTGTCCAAGAACTCCTTGAGATCATTCTTGAGTAGGGAGAATCGAAGAGATGAAGTTGGCAATTTCTCACTTTGTTTTCAAGCCATTTCATGATGAACCAAAATTCAAATCCAAACCTAGGATGCATAATCCTTGCTCTACAGGCCTCAAACTTGTTTCTCACTTTATAATTTAATACTTACACAGTTGATAAAGCCTTAATCCAAGCATAAGAGCCTTTGTCCAAGTTTTAATTCCATAAATGGCACAAAGTTGTCATTGCCATTTTGGAAAAGCATAACTTTTGCATTTATCAACTCCTTGAGCCTTGCACCTGTTCCTTCTGCACACACAAGTCCTATAAACCAAAATCAAAGTGTCTAGGAATTGTACCAACTCAGATCAAGCTTGTACAAGCATGTAGAGAGTTGTCTCCTCACTTTTCTTAAAATGCAAGCAATAGAGCAAAAAGCCTATAACTCAAAAATCTATTGAGGAATTGATTTGAAACCTTCTCCATACTTATACACAAACACATTACAACCTAACACACAACTACTAAAGGCCAGAAACTCTCCCAAACTCTCTATCACTAAAAACTTGAAATAACTTGCAGTTTTGTACCAAGCATAGCAATCCAAAAATCCACTCGTTCGTTTCAAGTTCTAATCACCTAAACACTTAACCTACATCATATCTAAGTGTTCCAGACCATCATCCCTTCATTGTAAATCCTCCTTCTCCATCTGCCATTTTTGTTTTTCAAGCTTGTAGGTTGACTTGGATAGGGAGATTCAGGCACTTTCAAGACAAGGTAAAGATTGGAACATACTCAAGGAGGTCCAGGCAAGCTAAAGGGATCTTCAGGCCTCCATAAAACTCACTCAAACTCCATTCACAATCTCAGCTGAAAGAGGTAAGAACGCTAACTTCTATCTCTTCATGCAGGCATCTATTGGTCTCGATTTGTGAAAATAAAATGTAGATATCTTTATGCTAAAACCAACCATGTTCATAGATTTCATTTATATTCATTGTGCATAGAGAATTTTAGATTTCAATTTTTTGTAAAAATTAGGGTTGAAATCAGGGCCATTGAAATTAGCTTTGATCTTTGACTGTTGGTTTACATGAGTTACATGGTTGAAATCGTGGGAAAGAGTACTACCATTTTCATGTTTGAAGTTTCCATTTTCATGGAGAAATGAGAAAGATACAGAGGTTCAGGCTAGCTTGAGGAAGAAGATGAAGTACAGGGCAAGGAAGCATTTTGTGTTATTTAATTTTAGTTTGAACTAACGGATGTACAGCCACCCCAGTGGCAAGGTAGCGCGCTGAAAATGCATAGGTCATGGGTTCGAACCTTGGTGCTGCCTTTTGCATTTTTCATATTTTTTAGCTTCATTTTTTGGTCACTTGGCAACGTGGGCTCAGCTTATGGGCCTCTCTCTTTTTTTTTCCTAACACTTACCACTCTTTTTCTTACAGCACCCCTGGCTCATACATTTTTTATTATTTATTTTTATTTCCATTTTTTTATTAAATATATTTTCTTAAATATTATAAAATCATAAAAAATATAAAAATGTTTAATATTTCATTTTTTTTATTTTTTTTTATTTTCACATAAAAATTATTTTTATTAAATTATACATTAACTATATTTCTTAAATAAACTTGTAAAATAAAATGGATTTAGATTATTTTTTATTTTCTTTTCCTTCATATTTGTAAATATTTATTTTAACATAAAAAAAGACTAAATATTTCACAAAATATTATTTATTATTTTTAATACAAAATACACAAAAATGATACTTAAAGAACTTTATTTTCTTTTAACAAACTAGAATTAGGTTTAACCAATTTATAAAAAAATAATTTAATTTCCCTTTCTTAAATTATTAGGTTTAGTTCAAAAACTCTTTTTTCATATAAAAAAACAAAACAAAAAATCTTTTTCTTGCATATACATACCATTGCATATCTAATTTATATTGTATATTATTTGGTTAAATACTTGTACAAATTCGATTTGGTTGTAATAGCTTAATTAGATTTACATTATTGCAAATCCCCATTTACAATTTGTATACCCCCTCCCATAAAAGGTTGTAATAGCGTAGTAATCTTTAAATTACGCAATTTACCACTTTTATATACCATGCTAGTAATTAGGGTTTGTATGGCAAGATAAAAACAAATCAAATAGAAAACCCTAATCCAAGACAAAATCAAGCATGAAAATAACACACTTGCACACAAGCACCTCTAGGGTTACTCCACTTGGTTGCCTTATACAAAAATGGCCATATTACGCATGTGAAGTATCTTAGTAAAACAAATATGTATAAGGTCATAGTCCCTCGATGACGCTATTCAAAGTTGCCTTACAAAATGATCTTAGTCCCTCAAAAATGCTAAGATACTTTGCAACATTTCTAGTCATGGTTATACGATGACCCGCGCCCGTCCCGTTTACATCCAAAGATAGGGTTGCTTACCAGATTAATGGTAAGACAAAAATGTAAAAGGAAAAGAAAATGAACAAGAAAGACATTTGAGTAGGTAGATTACCTCTAGGTACTTTCTCCATTTCAAAACAATCATCCTTGCTATTTTCAAAACAAACACACACATTTCAAAACATCTTACAATCATTGAAAACATTTTCAAAAAGACAAACAACTTTGTATACATTCTTACGAACAAGAATCATTACAAATATTGCCTAAGCAATGGCCTCTTTTACAAAATACTTTCAAAACCACACAAAGCACAATTTCAA
This sequence comes from Vicia faba, assembly GCA_948472305.1. Classification (NCBI taxonomy): domain Eukaryota; kingdom Viridiplantae; phylum Streptophyta; class Magnoliopsida; order Fabales; family Fabaceae; genus Vicia; species Vicia faba. The sequence continues at coordinate 710,449,138 of OX451739.1, forward strand.
AACAAAAGCAAGTGATCTAGCAAGTAACTAAGAGCCCATGAAAAACAATGGATGAAAAGGGTGCTAACACCTTCCCTTTTCATAATCTACCCCGAACTCAAGAAACAATCTTAAAGGTCATTCCTGTGCTTTTTCACCTTTCCTTTTGGATAAAAGAAAAGTCGGTGGCGACTCTTGCTAACCGCAACATTTGCGATAAAATGCAAAACACCCAAGTCAGTTCTCCCACCGTATCACAGAACTGGAGACTCTGCTGGGGAAATTTTTAAAAGTGGGGTTACCTTAAGGCTAGATCACATTTATTTTCTTACATTGTTTGACTTGTATGCTTTACATTATGGTTCTTTGTTTGGGTTTGAAATCCTCTACCCGGATTTGGGATACATTATAGGTAAATAACAATACATTGTGGAAACTGTGCGGGGTATACCGACATGGTATAAGCAATAGCTATATTAGTGTGACATATTTATGGGTACCAGTAGCCTTTGAGTTAATCAAAGAGAATACGGGGCCGCTGAGTGATGTCATGAAGCACTAATGAACTTCTAGAACCCTTTACTTGACCAACTTGGCCTTTAGGATGTAGTGAGATGACCGGCTTTGGTGCAGTCCGAGGTTGGTAGATACTCGATACTACACTCATTGAGGTTTGGTTTCTTGGGATATCTCGGTCGCCATTAAAGAGGCTTGAGCTGAAATAATGACCAAGGAAACAATCCAGTGATATTGAGCTCCTTAGGACCCGGTTACTATTATTAGGACAGGTTTAAGCCAACTAAACTTCAAGAGGGTACTTACCTATAAAACCCCATGCAAGCCTAAACTAAGAACTTGTTTGCTTTGATTGTATATGCATACTTGTACATAACATCATGGACATCATGAACATCACATACATCTACTAACCATTTCAAGGATTTTTGAGATTCATCTTTGTTCTTGTTTTGTAGGATATGGATTCACTTCGCAGAAAAACTATCCAAATCAACCTTGTAAGAATTCCTCCACAACTTAAGGAGCTAGCTTCAAGGATCCCTGAGAACTCTCCATTCACTGAGAGACATGGTCGTCTACTCAACTTGGTCACCTCTAACACAGATGAGGATATGATAAAGGTGCTCTTTCAGTTCTTTTATCCTTTGCACCATTGCTTCATATTTCCCGACTATCATCTTGTGCCTACTTTGGAAGAATTCTCTCAACTCTTAAGGATTCCCATTCTCAATAAACTACCTTTAAACGGTACAGAAAGAGAACCAAATCCAGAAGAGATCACTCAAGCTCTACACTTGCACTCATCTGATGTCACAACTCATTGGGAAACTAGGAGTGGTGTCAAAGGCTTCTTAGAAAAGTTCCTATTTGAGAAAGCCCAAAGCTGTTGGAATTCCTTAAACTTGCAAGCCTTTGAGGAAATTGTGGCTCTTCTTATTTATGGGATGGTCTTGTTTCCCAATCCTGACTAACTCATAGATGTGAGCACCGTCAAAATCTTCATATCACGCAACCAGGTGCCTACATTTCTAGGGGATATCCTACACTCTTTTCACACTCGCACAATAAGGAAAAGAGGTGTCCTTATGTGTTGCACTCCTCTCCTGGCAAGATGGTTTATTTCTCATCTTCCCCAATCAGTCTTAAAGAATGAGCAAGGATCAAGGTGGTCACAAATGTTAATGACGCTCAAACATTTAGACATCCATTGGTGCTCCCGATCCAAAGGGGATGTTATCATTGTTGACCATTGTGGGGAGTTCCCTAATGTCCCTCTACTTGGCATTAGGGGAGGCATCACCTACAACCCATGCTTAGCTCTAAGACAATTTGGTTACGCCCGAAGGGATGGCCCGCACGAGATGCTGATTCAAGATTTGGTATTCAACTACGACAGTGACGATCAAGGTCTTCGCCAGAGATTCATCCGAGCTTGGAGGATGCTAAACAAGGTGGATAGTAAGAATTTGGGGCACAAGAATTCCATCCCTCTTGAGCCTTACCTCAAATGGGTAGGAACCCGCGCTCAAAGTCTTATGATGCCTTATCCTTCCATTCTTCCGATAATTATTGAGCCTGTTAAGGAGGGAGATGTTACATACACTATCCTACATCATGACATGCCCACATCTCTTGAAGACCTATAAAGGGATTGGATACAACTCAAAGGAGATTGAGATACTTTCGAAGCCCAATTCTACGCAAGCGTGAAGAATGTTTTAGAACTCACTAGGCTACTTCATGAGGACCGGACTCTAAATGCCTACATTGCACCAAAGAGGATGCACACTACTTTTTTGTCTTAGAGTTTTGTATTATTTTGTCCAAGGGGAATTGATGTACTCAAACTTTATCTTATTAATATAACGTGTGTTTTTTCTTTTTGTCTAAAACGAACTTGAATCTTTGAAATCCTTGAAAACATTGCATACGCACATATCATTTATCATAACATAAAAAAGTCTTTTGGCAACAAGTTTCCTCATCTCTCTACTGTTTATTTCAGTAAGATGGATCTCGAACAAATAATCAAAGATCTCCAAGCTCAGAACACGCAGTTTCAACAGTTGCTCATGACCCTAGCCAAGGGGTAAGAAGAGTTGAAGACTCTGTTGGCTGAAGAGAGGAAAAAGAAAACAAAGAAGGTCACTGGGGTCCTAAACATGGGGAGAAGATTTCAGGGGCAGACTAGAAGAACCTTGAATTTTGCAACAACATCCGATGAAGGAGAGGGGAAAGGAAAGGAAACAGCGGTCCTGTCAAAATCTGAAGAGGAGGAAGTCAGAGGATTCTTGGGACGCTTGAACTATATTTACAGATTCATTTCTCACCTAATGGCTACTTGCGAGCCAATCTTCAAACTATTGAAGAAAGATCAAGTAGTCAGATGGAATGATGAATGCCAAGTTGCTTTTGACAAAATCAAAGAATACTTACAAGAACCTCATGTGCTGATGCCACCAGTCGAGGGAAGACCGTTGATCATGTATTTGAATGTTTTAGGAAACTCAATGGGGTGTGTGTTGGGGCAGCATGACGAGTCTGGCCGAAAAGAGCACACTATTTATTACCTGAGCAAAAATTTTACCGACTGTGAAACCAGATATTCACTGCTCGAGAAAACTTGCTGCGCTCTGGCATGGGCTGCTCGCCGGCTAAGACACTATATGATGACTCATACTACCTTGCTGATATCTAAGATGGATCCGATAAAGTACATTTTCAAAAAGCCTGCTCTTTCTGGGAGAATAGCTAGATGGCAGATGATCTTGACAGAATAGGACGTACAGTATACTACCCAGAAATCTATGAAGGGCAGTGTGATAGCTGATCATCTTGCTCATCAAGCTGTAGAAGACTATCGGTCCATGAAGTTTGAATTCCCGGATGAAGACATCATGACATTAGACAATTGTGAAGAAATCAGGCCGTATGACGAACTTGAACAAGGATCCCGATGGACCCTGTTCTTTGATAGAGCATCCAATTCACTTGGTAATGGCATCGACGTTGTACTCATATCTCCAGAAGGGTTTCATACTCCCTTTACTTCCAGACTTTGCTTCAACTGTACAAACAACATGGTGGAATACGAAGCATGCATCTTCGATCTCAGGGATGCATAGACTTGGGAATCAAATCTTTAGATATGTTTGGAGATTCAACTTTGGTCATCAGTCAGATCAAAGGGGAATGGGACACTAAGCACCCAAACCTTATCCCTTACAAAGAACATATTTTTACATTTCTACCACATTTTGAGAAGATTACCTTCGAGCATTTCCTGCGAGAAGAAAATTAGCTAGCAGACGCTCTAGCCACAATGTCATATATGTTTAAACTTAATTAGGATAACAAGGCTCCCAGATCACCATCGAACGAATGGATGAACCAGCACACTATCACGAGATTAATACTGAAGAAGTAGTGGACCATCCTTGGTTTCATGAAGTTAAGAGGTATCTCGAGGTTTAGGAATATCCAGAAGGAGCTTCAATCAATGATAAGAAGTTCTTAAGGAGATTCTCTGCTAAATTCTTCCTTAGTAATGGCATCCTATACAAACGCAATCATGACTCCATTTTGCTTCGGTGTGTGGATAAGGTTGAAGCTGAAAAGATCATGGCTGAATTACATGAAGGTACTTTTGGCACCCACTCTAGTGGGCATAAGATGGGGAATAAAATCCTACGGGAAGGTGTGGTGCGGTGGGAGAACTGACTATGAGTTTTGCGTTTGTATTCGCACTTGTTCGGTTGAGCAAGAGTCGCTACCGACTTTTTATTTTATCCTAAAGGAAAGGTTAAAAAAGCACAGCAAAAAACCTTTTGAGATATTTCGTGGGTCCGGGGGGTAGATTATGAAAAGGGAAGGTATTAGCACCCTTTTCATCCATAGTTATCCATGGGCTCTTAGTTACTTGGTTTTTTAGATCACTTGCCTTGAATTTCGATTGCTTGAAAATGGTGTATAGGTGTGTGTGTTTTTGAAAATGTTTTGGAAGAAGATGCCTTGTCTTAGGCTAACCTTGTAACAATTCTTTACTCGAATATTTTACAAAGGTGTATATCTTTTCGAAAAGATATTTCAAAATGTTTTGAGAGTTTGTTTTGAAAGTGCTTGTGGAATGTGGTTTTTTTTTAAAAGAAGGCAAGTGTTTTTGCAAGTTGATCTCAAGTAACTAAGAGTTTTGTCTACCCTAATGTACTCAAAGGTTTTCTCTATGTTTTCAACCCTTTTGAACAATTTTGTTCCACCATTGAATTTGGTGGACAATCTTGCGTTTAGGAAGTTTGTTCGGGACGGGCGCGGGTCATCGTATGGACCATGAATGCAATGGTGCCAAGTGTCTTTGGCAATTTGCTTTGAATGGACTATGATCATTCCATTTAGGCAACATTCGAAAGCGTCATCGAGGGACTTTATGATCATTTGAATTTGTTTTGCCAAAGATACTCAACGTGCAAGCATGGCCCATTTTGGAAGGCAACATGTGGGATTACCCTAGAGGGTGCAAGTGTGATTGTGTATTGATTTCATGTATTTGTCTTGTATTAGGTTATCTAGCGTTTGGTTTCATGTACATGCAAACCCTAGGTTTAACCATGGTATAATTGAAAGCGGTAAATTGCGAAAATGTAAAGTCTACGCTATTACAAAATAAGTATCCAGGAGTGGGGGTACAAATTTACGAATGGGGATGAGACTTAGGAATATAGTGTCCAATAAGTTACAAACAAATCGAATGGATCAAATGTAAATATAACGAATATACAAAATAAACAAATGTATAATGTATCAAAATGCAGGTATATTGTGTAAGTGTACGTGCATACGTGTATGTAATTATTTACAGGTTAGAGATGTGAAATTGAATGTGTATTAAGTATTGTTTTGACTTAAAGAATTAAATGCTTGTTTAATTAATCCTTGTAATCTCGTATATTTTTAATATGTATGAAAAGAATGTTTTAATGAAAAGAAAAATATTCTAAGTTTAAAAGTTATTATTTTACATTTGATATAAGAAAGTATCTTTATATTTTATATTTTATATATGCAAAAGAATATTTCAATTAAATGTTAAGAATTATGTATAAAAAAGTATCTTTATTTATTATATACCAAAAGTATGTTTTAATTAAATATCAAGAATTAAATTATGTATACTAGAAAAAATGTATTTTTATTATTAAAGTAATATTGTAAAAAATATATATTAAGTTAGAGAAAAAATATATTGTTTAAAGATGTTATATACAAAAAAAGAAAGGTTAGTGTTAATTTATTAATAAAATACTTGTTTAAAAAAGGGGTTAAGTTAGTTAATTAACAAAATAACTTGTTTTATAAAAGAAAAGGGTTTAAGCCTCTAAATGGGCCTTAAGGGCATTAGGTCCAAACCAAAACTGAAGACAGGGGGGGTGTATCAGCAGCTTGTTTGGGTTTGAGGCATTGGAGAAACAGGTTAGGCCCACTCGGTTTTTGACAAACGTTTTAGGGTTGGATTGTTTTGTGTTCAAATGGGATTATGCTTAGGGTTTGTGAGGCGCGCCGCTCATGGGGGTTTCGTTCATCTTCTCCGTTCGTTTCTGAGTGATACCCTTCGCCACAGAGCCACCAGCACCATCATGCCACCTCTCCTCACGCTCGTTTCAAACGGTGGTAACTGGAAGGTGATGATTTTTCGCTTATGTTTTTAGTTTATCATTAACCCCTTTTTATGCGCGTTTAGTTTTGGTGATTATTGATTCTGATTAAACTTTGTGACCGTTTATTATTGAGGTGTATGAGGGAAAGAAAAAGAGGAATGCTACCTTGACAGAGGAGGGGGAAGGAGATGGAGGTGCTTAGGAGGCTCAGCGGTGAAGGAAGATTACGCGATGAGAGCTTGGTATTTCTGTACTTTTCTCTTTTGTTTCGGGTTTCATGATGATATGTGACAGACTGAAAACCCCTTTCTTTTTTGAAAATTCACTTCTTTGTCTCTTCTCCTCGTTGGCTTGCCTTTGTTGCCTTTAACGCTTGTTGAAATGCTTTGAGATACCTTTGTACGCTTGCCTTTTGTATGCTTCTGTATCTTCTTTGAGTTGCCTCTTGATTTCCTTTGAACGTATGCTTTTAAATGTTGCCTTTAATGCTTGAGATGCATCTTTTACTTGTCCCTGAGTTGCCTTCTGAGATTGATGCCTGTGTTGCCTTTTGATTCGCTTCCTTTTACTGCCTCGATACCTTTGGATTGCCCTGTGATGAATTTTCTGAGGGCCTGCCTTGAATGTACTTCTTGTTGGTTGCCTTTGGAATGTTTATTGCTTTTGGAATGTTTTGAACTGGTATCTGAACTTGGGTCAGTTTACTGGCTATTTGTTTGGATAGTTTATGGTTTAGACTTGAAGCTGGACCGGTTCGTGAGGCCTGAGCTTTGTTTTAAAGCTTCAAGCAGGTTTTTGGATTTATGGCATATGCAGGATTTAGGCTTTTGGTCTGAAACTGATATCTCTGGCTTTTCTGATTTTTGGTTATTTGACAGTTTATGCTTAGGCCTTGGTTTGAGCTGAATGGTACAGGTTATGGTTTTGAGGTTTTTTAGTGGCTAGGCTGGATATTTTAGCTTGATGGTTTTGAAAATGGTAAGGCTTTTTGTAAGCTTAAGGCAGGTTTGACTGGTTTGTGGTTTACTATGAGATGGAGGATTTAGGCTTCTGCAGGTTGATGCCTTAGTAGGTTCATGGGCTTTGGTGGTTTGCTGGTTTTATGCTTGGGGTCTGGACAGCAGGTTCAGGGCTTTGGTGGTTTACTCCTCTCCCCTTTTATCTCTTTCTTCTGTTTTTTATATCCTACTGTTTTATTGATCAAAACTTTTTATTTCCTTTGTTTTCTTTTTGTCCACTGTGTTGTTGGCAGTTTTGTATATTTTATCATGCCTTCCTGCCTAAAGCCTAAAAACCTGCTCTCTTATCTCTCTTCTTCTTTCTCTCTCAGTACAGTTGCATTAAGATATTATTATGCTTTGTACTTTTCTTTTCTGAAAGGGCCACCTAGTTGGGAAATGATGAAATATCTTGCTTGCATATCACTTTTTTCTCTGCATATTTGTCTCTTCTTTTGACAGCTTTTGTACTTTGTATCTTCTTTGATATCTTTGCCAAATCTTCTTTATTGACAGCTTGGGTAACCTTTTTGGCATTTTGACAGAAAGTTGAAGTTTGGATTTTTAGTTTGATTTGAACTTGGAGTTTTGAGATTTGGAACTATGCAGTATATTGACAAACTTTGCATTTTTCAACTTTGTGCATTCATGAATAGCAAATAAAAGTTCTTCCCTCTTTGTGAACCGGGAGAAATCCCGTGATTTGCAGAGAGGGTTAACTGATCCCAATCAGTGGCCCTTAATGATGAACTCTTTTTATCTGTCATTATTTATTTATCTGCTTTTTGACTTTTCTCTTTTTCTCTTGCAGATGAATAATTGAATGGAGGGGAGCAAAGGATGAAGAATTTGAAGAATAGAAGACTTAGAAAAAATAGGATAGTTTCATTTTTTATTTAAATTTAAATTAGTGTAAAATCATTGTTTGTAAATAAATTGTAAACAATAATTGTACAATTAATTTAAGAATAAATAAAAGTTTTCATTATCCAATTAATTCTATTTTCTCTTTCATTGTTTATTCATTTATTTAAAATTCTTTGAATTAAAATAATTGAAAAATAAATTCCAATTACTTAATTTTAGAATAATAAATAATTTAAATAAACAAAGCTTTAACAAATTGATCAGTTAAACCTGGTACCTCTAACATCCAAAGCAAAGCAACAGTTAATCAAATCAACTGATCAGGCGCATTCCCTTTTCACTGATTTTTACCCAATACTGCAAATCCCAACTGAATGTACCTTTTGACTGGTTCAATCAAACAAACATGAATTCAAACCAACTGCCTTCTTTTACTGATTAAATCAAACAATGCGAATTCAAACCAAATCTCGGAATAACTTGCAAAGTGCTGTAGAATTTAAGTCCTTCTGAGAACGTGCCCACAAAAACCCTAATTCCTGATTAAATTCCAAAGAGCGTTCGCCTGATCAAAGTTGAGCCAAAATCAACCAAAACCCTAAGCCAACTGTGTGAAACACTCCAGAGCCCTGAAAATCAATGAAACCCTAATTGCTTGGCTGACGAGAAAAGTCTGTTTGACCGATTCTTGAGCCAATCTGAAAAATCAGGAAACGCCTGAAGCTGTGATTTTTTGTGGAAAAATGCGAGGGCAAATTTTGGGGTACAACATTTGCCCCTGTTCAATCTTCTTGAACCTGAAGAGTTAGATTGGCAAGTTTGCCTTTCGCGACTTGAAGGTAAAAGAAGATTGGACACTAAAGTACCCAGAAAATTTGCACTCGTCGATGTGATGGTAGAGGTGAATGGGCTTACAGATGCCATTTGATGATGGGCTTAAAGATGCCATCTGATGCGACAGGATCTTGTCGGGGGATGGGCTTAGAGATGCCATCTGGAAATGGGCTTAAAGATGCCATTTGGTGACTGCTAGTAGGAGGATGGGCTTATAGATGCCATCTGGAAATGGGCTTAAAGATGCCATTTGGAAATGTTGAACTGTATGTCAATGTTGAGTGGACGAGTATCGGAAAGGCACCCATGTTTTGGAACATCTCTAAATCGGGGGTCTGAGCAAGCAATAGATTGACATCCACGTTTTGGAGAGTCCGTAAACTATTTTCAGGAGTTGAGATTGAATAAGCAATAGAGCAGCATCCGTTGTTGGGAAGCGTCCGTAAACTGTTTTCAAAAGTTGAGAAGAGTCTGAACAAGTTGGTAGATTAACATCCGTTGTTGGGAAGAATCCGTAAACTGTTTTCAGAAGTCTTGAGAAGAATCTGAACAAGTGATAGGTTAACATCCGTTACTTGGAGAACCCGCGAACTGTTTTCATAAGTCTTGAAGTTGAATAAGCAATAGAGCAGCATCCGTTGTTGGGAAGCGTCCGTAAACTGTTTTCAAAAGTTGCATCTGAACAAGTTGGTAGATTAACATTCGTTGTTGGGAAGAATCCGTAAACTGTTTTCATACGTCTTGAGGTTGAATAAGCAATAGAGCAGCATCCGTTGTTGGGAAGCGTCCGTAAACTGTTTACAAAAGTTGGCCTCTGAACAAGTTGGTAGATTAACATCCGTTGTTGGGAAGAATCCTAAACTGTTTTCAGAAGTCTTGAGGAGGAACCGGTGTAGGGCTTCCTGATAATGAGCTCGTGTAAAGCTGCATCTGGATGGATCTGGAATAAGTATCAGAATGTCGCCGTGTCCGGATCACATCTGAACTATTTTTGGATGAATCTCGGAAGATGATCTTTGTTTGTCGACTGATCTTTCCTGAAAAGGTAAAGGGTTAGTTGCATGCAATGTTATGATGCATGATGCAATGTATGTGACATCAATGTTTATAACATGAACGTGATGAATGCGCATGTAAGCTGACGAGCTATCTTGCTGAGGATAAATGAATCCTGAATGGCTGCAGATAAAAGAATCTTGACTGCTGCCTGAGAGAATAAATCCTTGGCTGCTGCTGTGGAGGGAAAGAGTCTTCAATTGTTGAAAATGAGAAGTCTGGGGACCCTTGTTGGGGAAATCAGAAGCTTGGGTTGTATGCCAACCTACTGGGGACTTCCTGTCTTGAGGATATCTGTGTAGGATTTCCTGGTGATGCGTCCGTGTAAAACTGCATCGAGTTTTTGAACACTTTTGACATTCGAATGCCCCAAGTGGTGATGTAGATAATTTCCTGGCTTGTTACAGGTGTTGGTCCACAATCGATCGTCCACAGATGTTTTCCTGGCTTGTTACAGGTGTCGATCTGGAATTCTTCAGACGTGCCCTGGCTGGATACAGGAATCGAGTCTGGAAATGTGATAGTTAACAGATATGCCCTGGCTGGATACAGGAATCGAATCTTTAAACTCTTCAGACGTGCCCTGGCTAGATACAGGAATCAAGTCTAGAAATGTGGTCAACAGATATGCCCTGGCTGGATACAGGAGTCGAATCTGGAATTCTTCATACGTGCCCTGGCTGGATACAGGAATCGAGTCTGGAAAGGTGATAGTTAATAGATATGCCCTGGCTAGATACAGGAATCAAATCTTCAAACTCTTCAGACGTGCCCTGGCTAGATACAGGAATCGAGTCTGGAAATGTGGTCAACAGATATGCCCTGACTGGATACAGAAGTCGAATCTGGAATTGTGATAGTTGATAGATATGCCCTGGCTGGATACAGGAATCGAATCTTCAAACTCTTCAGACGTGCCCTGGCTAGATACAGGAATCGAGTATGGAAATGTGGTCAACAGATATACCCTGGCTGGATACAGGAATCGAATCTGGAAATAGTCGTCAACAGATATGCCCTGGCTGGATACAGGAATCGAATCCTCAAACTCTTCAGACGTGCCCTGGCTAGATACAAGAATCGAGTCTGGAAAGGTGATAATTGATTTGTTGAACACTTTTGACATTCGAATGCCCCAAGTGGTGATGAAGGAGTCTTGAATCAGATTACTCTGCATATTGAGAGATTTCTTGAAATCTTGACTGGATTGCCCCAGGTTAATTGAATTTTGAAAGATCTATTGAAACTTGACTGGACTGCCCCAGGTTAATTGGATTGTGCTATGTCATGCCCCTTGTTGATAGGGGATTTGTAAAGGAAGTGTCGTCCTTTTGAAGTGATTTTGCTCACTGAGAGAGTTTTCGTTCGTCCGAACATTCGCTGTATGAATTTCTTCGCTGTCAAACAAAAAGCCAAATGCGGACAGTGATATTCAAACAATGCAAAGTTTATATTTGTCTCGAAGTTTTGAAAAAATGCGTTTTTAGCAGAAAACTTTTCATAAGACAAGATCAACACAAGATTTAGAGTAAAGCCCTGCAGGAGTCAGGATACCTTTTGTAACAGTATGCTTTCGAACTAACCCATGCTTCAATTAGGACTTTTGAAGGGTTGTAACGTGGCTTGGTTCACGGTTTAAGAAATAAAGGCTCAAAATATATTTGTACCCACCCGCTCTTCGTGATGTTCTTCAACCTAAGCTCAGTTAATTGTGCGTCACACTCTGTTTTGAGTTTGGAACGACTTTTGGGCGATGGTTCACCAGTTGAATTTGGGGAGACAGTCATCATCTCCTTTTTTTCTTTTTCAACATTTTTTCATGTTGTTGAGGATTTTGTAATGACCTCACTATTTTGATTTTGATTTGTTATCCCTAACTTTTGCCTGACTGTTACCGTTTTCCGGGATTACCGTCAGCGGGATGCCCCAGCTTTCTTAAGCCTCCTTTATAGGTTTTGGCTCGGTGGGCTTTTTCTCTTTTGAGAGATTGATTGTCTATGTGATAGGGAACCACCCTTGTCTTTTGATTCCAAAGGAATGTTTTCTTTTCCGACGTCGTTCGTTGTGTTACGAACTGAGAGTTTGCGACTTCAATGCACATTTTCTTTTGAATTAACTGAGAGACTACCCTGCCCCAGGTTTATATCAAAGGTTTCGATTGTTTAAAAACAGAAAACTCCTACTTCTTTGGCTCGAAGGGGTTGACTAGGGATTAACTTCCTTATAACTCCAGTGTTTGGGAATTGAAAGAAATGCCTGTACATCATCAGCGAGGTCTGTTCAAAAGCATACTGTATAAGATCATGGTATTGTTTCGTCATCCTCCCTCTAAAGGCTTGCAGCTTTTTATCAAGAGTCAAATATCATAAAGAAAAGCATAAGAGTAGTGAAACGAATGGATGAATTCAAGACAAACATATGCAATGCATTAATGAAAACAGAGTTTAACATCAACAAATAATTGTTTGACAGCAAAAGAAATTACAACTTTGAAAATTCAAAAAGAAGCAAAAGTCTTTCAGCTTGAGCTTCATCACTTTAAGTGGAGAACCCTTTAACGGAAGATTTTCATCTCGCCGTCTGGCATGAATTCCAGTACTCCAATATCGATCAGATCTTGAATCTTGTTCTTCAAGGCCCAACAGTCGTTGGTGTCGTGTCCCGGGCTGTAGGAGTGGTAAACACAGAATGCGTCGGGATGATAGTTAGGAGAGGAGGTATTGAGCTTCTGAGGAGGATACCTTAGGGTAAGCAGGTTGACCTCCATCAGACGCTTCAGTATAAAGAATGATGGTATTTCAGTCTCCGTGAACTGCCTTCCCGACGTTTCTTGCTTACGCCGATTACCCCGTTGACGCTGGCGAGGTTGTTGATGGGCTTGTGACCCTGAAGCAAGCGAAGGAGCTTTCCCCTTGTCTTCTTGAGTGGATGGAGGCTGAGCGGTGACTTGCTCTTCAACCCCAGATGTTTGCCCCAGTTGGTTGTTTGGAAGCAGTTGGCGGACAAGAACTCTGAGTTCCTCTTGTCTTTGAGATAGGTCTTGGATGAGAGCCATCTGGCCCACCAACTGTCCCATCACTTGGGTCCTCAAGGTTGTCAGATCAAACTGCAGCTCCGCAAGCTGATCACTCCTGGCCTTGTTGGAATTCTCCAAGCCCTTGGTGAGGAGAGCTTTCATCTCTTCTTGCCCCAGAGACAAGTTCAGGAACATCTCCTGCAGCTGAGCAGTCTGGTCTTGGATGTCTTTGACAGACCTTTCTAGAGCCATCTCTTACTGAAATAAACAGCAGGAGAGTAAGGAAACCTGAAAAAGGAAAGACTGTCAAAATGCAATGCATGATATGTGGATGCGTGCTTTCAAGGATCCCTTGGGGTAAACACAAGAAAATGTTAGAGGTTGAACTTCGATCTTTGATTGGAGAACTTTGCGCCGGTGGATGCCTTTCCACTAGAATCAAGCTCACCATGTTGAGTGGGTCATAGCCACTGATTCAAGTTGTTGTACTTGAACTTTGGTTGGCATTGGTTAGAGGAGAAACCTCTTGCCCCATTGGTAGACGTCTGGTTCAACGTAACCCTGCATCAAAAGAACCCTCGAGATCCTTGAAATGGTTATTGAAAATGCTATGGTATGATGTCATGATGTCATGTACATGTATGCGAAAAGCAAGCGAATGTATATACAGGCAAACATATTCACACAAAGCAAACAAATCCTTAGGTTTAGGCTTGCATGGGGTTCAGGTACTACCCTCTTTCAGTTTCGTTGGTAAAAACCTGTCCTATCAAAAGTAACCGGGTTCTAGAGGATCTCAAATCATTGGCTACCCTCGATCGGTCATAACTCCAACATCGCTATCTTTTCTTGCAGCGGGAACCATCGCGAGAGTTTAGCCTCAATGAGCGTAGCATACTGCTACTGTTCTAATGGCCAAGTTGGGTCAATTTAGGGTTCTAAGGTCGGTTGGTGCTTAATGACTCCTTGGAAGACCCATATTCTCCCCGTTTCAACACGAGGGATATCGGTACAGACCAAGGCGCCACACCAACGTAGCCACTGCTTCACCCATGTCGGTATACGCCGGACATGTCCCTCACAGATTATGCTACCTAAAAAGGGTATTCCCCAGATCCGGGTTAGGATCTATGAAACTCCGATACAAAGCCCACAAATGTAAAAGCAAACAAAGCAATCCATTGAAAATAAAGGTGATCTAAACCCTAAGGTAACCCCACTTTTAAGTAATCCCCAGCAGAGTCGCCAGTTCTGTGGTGCGGTGGGAGAACTGACTTTGAGTTTTGCGTTTGTATTCGCACTTGTTCGGTTGAGCAAGAGTCGCCACCGACTTTTTATTTTATCCTAAAGGAAAGGTTAAAAAAGCACAGCAAAAAACCTTTTGAGATATTTCGTGGGTCCGGGGGGTAGATTATGAAAAGGGAAGGTATTAGCACCCTTTTCATCCATGGTTATCCATGGGCTCTTAGTTACTTGGTTTTTTAGATCACTTGCCTTGATTTTCGATTGCTTGAAAATGGTGTATAGGTGTGTGTGTTTTTGAAAATGTTTTGGAAGAAGATGCCTTGTCTTAGGCTAACCTTGTAACAATTCTTTACTCGAATATTTTACAAAGGTGTGTATCTTTTCGAAAAGATATTTCAAAATGTTTTGAGAGTTTGTTTTGAAAGTGCTTGTGGAATGTGGTTTTTTTTTAAAAGAAGGTAAGTGTTTTTGCAAGTTGATCTCAAGTAACTAAGAGTTTTGTCTACCCTAATGTACTCAAAGGTTTTCTCTATGTTTTCAACCCTTTTGAACAATTTTGTTCCACCATTGAATTTGGTGGACAATCTTGCGTTTAGGAAGTTTGTTCGGGACGGGCGCGGGTCATCGTATGGACCATGAATGCAATGGTGCCAAGTGTCTTTGGCAATTTTCTTTGAAGGGACTATGATCATTCCATTTAGGCAACATTCGAAAGCGTCATCGAGGGACTTTATGATCATTTGAATTTGTTTTGCCAAAGATACTCGACGTGCAAGCATGGCCCATTTTGGAAGGCAACATGTGGGATTACCCTAGAGGGTGCAAGTGTGATTGTGTATTGATTTCATGTATTTGATTTGTATTAGGTTATCTAGCGTTTGGTTTCATGTACATGCAAACCCTAGGTCTAACCATGGTATAATTGAAAGCGGTAAATTACGAAAATGTAAAGTTTACGCTATTACAAAATAAGTATCCAGGAGTGGGGGTACAAATTTACGAATGGGGATGAGACTTAGGAATATAGTGTCCAATAAGTTACAACCAAATCGAATCGATCAAATGTAAATATAACGAATATACAAAATAAACAAATGTATAATGTATCAAAATGCAGGTATATTGTGTAAGTGTACGTGCATACGTGTATGTAATTATTTACAGGTTAGAGATGTGAAATTGAATGTGTATTAAGTATTGTTTTGACTTAAAGAATTAAATGCTTGTTTAATTAATCCTTGTAATCTCGTATATTTTTAATATGTATGAAAAGAATGTTTTAATGAAAAGAAAAATATTCTAAGTTTGAAAGTTATTATTTTACATTTGATATAAGAAAGTATCTTTATATTTTATATTTTATATATGCAAAAGAATATTTCAATTAAATGTTAAGAATTATGTATAAAAAAGTATCTTTATTTATTATATACCAAAAGTATGTTTTAATTAAATATCAAGAATTAAATTATGTATACTAGAAAAAATGTATTTTTATTATTAAAGTAATATTGTAAAAAATATATTAAGTTAGAGAAAAAATATATTGTTTAAAGATGTTATATACAAAAAAAAGAAAGGTTAGTGTTAATTTATTAATAAAATACTTGTTTAAAAAAGGGGTTAAGTTAGTTAATTAACAAAATAACTTGTTTTATAAAAGAAAAGGGTTTAAGCCTCTAAATGGGCCTTAAGGGCATTAGGTCCAAACCAAAACTGAAGACAGAGGGGGTGTATCAGCAGCTTGTTTGGGTTTGAGGCATTGGAGAAACAGGTTAGGCCCACTCGGTTTTTGACAAACGTTTTAGGGTTGGATTGTTTTGTGTTCAAATGGGATTATGCTTAGGGTTTGTGAGGCGCGCCGCTCATGGGGGTTCCGTTCATCTTCTTTGTTTGTTTCTGAGTGATACCCTTCGCCACAGAGCCACCAGCACCATCATGCCACCTCTCCTCACGCTCGTTTCAAACGGTGGTAACTGGAAGGTGATGATTTTTCGCTTATGTTTTTAGTTTATCATTAACCCCTTTTTATGCGCGTTTAGTTTTGGTGATTATTGATTCTGATTAAACTTTGTGACCGTTTATTATTGAGGTGTATGAGGGAAAGAAAAAGAGGAATGCTACCTTGACGGAGGAGGGGGAAGGAGATGGAGGTGCTTAGGAGGCTCAGCGGTGAAGGAAGATTGCGCGATGAGAGCTTGGTATTTCTGTACTTTTCTCTTTTGTTTAGGGTTTCATGATGATATGTGACAGACTGAAAACCCCTTTCTTTTTTGAAAATTCACTTCTTTGTCTCTTCTCCTCATTGGCTTGCCTTTGTTGCCTTTAACGCTTGTTGAAATGCTTTGAGATACCTTTGTACGCTTGCCTTTTGTATGCTTCTGTATCTTCTTTGAGTTGCCTCTTGATTGCCTTTGAACGTATGCTTTTAAATGTTGCCTTTAATGCTTGAGATGCATCTTTTACTTGTCCCTGAGTTGCCTTCTGAGATTGATGCCTGTGTTGCCTTTTGATTCGCTTCCTTTTACTGCCTCGGTACCTTTGGATTGCCCTGTGATGAATTTTCTGAGGGCCTGCCTTGAATGTACTTCTTGTTGGTTGCCTTTGGAATGTTTATTGCTTTTGGAATGTTTTGAACTGGTATCTGAACTTGGGTCAGTTTACTGGCTATTTGTTTGGATAGTTTATGGTTTAGACTTGAAGCTGGACCGGTTCCTGAGGCCTGAGCTTTGTTTTAAAGCTTCAAGCAGGTTTTGGATTTATGGCATATGCAGGATTTAGGCTTTTGGTCTGAAACTGATATCTCTGGCTTTTCTGATTTTTGGTTATTTGACAGTTTATGCTTAGGCCTTGGTTTGAGCTGAATGGTACAGGTTATGGTTTTGAGGTTTTTTAGTGGCTAGGCTGGATATTTTAGCTTGATGGTTTTGAAAATGGTAAGGCTTTTTGTAAGCTTAAGGCAGGTTTGATTGGTTTGTGCTTTACTATGAGATGGAGGATTTAGGCTTCTGCAGGTTGATGCCTTAGCAGGTTCATGGGCTTTGGTGGTTTGCTGGTTTTATGCTTGGGGTCTGGACAGCAGGTTCAGGGCTTTGGTGGTTTACTCCTCTCCCCTTTTATCTCTTTCTTCTGTTTTTTATATCCTACTGTTTTATTGATCAAAACTTTTTATTTCCTTTGTTTTCTTTTTGTCCACCGTGTTGTTGGCAGTTTTGTATATTTTATCATGCCTTCCTGCCTAAAGCCTAAAAACCTGCTCTCTTATCTCTCTTCTTCTTTCTCTCTCAGTACAGTTGCATTAAGATATTATTATGCTTTGTACTTTTCTTTTCTGAAAGGGACACCTAGTTGGGAAATGATGAAATATCTTGCTTGCATGTCACTTTTTTCTCTGCATATTTGTCTCTTCTTTTGACAGCTTTTGTACTTTGTATCTTCTTTGATATCTTTGCCAAATCTTCTTTATTGACAGCTTGGGTAACCTTTTTGGCATTTTGACAGAAAGTTGAAGTTTGTATTTTTAGTTTGATTTGAACTTGGAGTTTTGAGATTTGGAACTATGCAGTATATTGACAAACTTTGCATTTTTCAACTTTGTGCATTCATGAATAGCAAATAAAAGTTCTTCCCTCTTTGTGAACCGGGAGAAATCCCGTGATTTGCAGAGAGGGTTAACTGATCCCAATCAGTGGCCCTTAATGATGAACTCTTTTTATCTGTCATTATTTATTTATCTGCTTTTTGACTTTTCTCTTTTTCTCTTGCAGATGAATAATTGAATGGAGGGGAGCAAAGGATGAAGAATTTGAAGAATAGAAGACTTAGAAAAAATAGGATAGTTTCATTTTTTATTTAAATTTAAATTAGTGTAAAATCATTGTTTGTAAATAAATTGTAAACAATAATTGTACAATTAATTTAAGAATAAATAAAAGTTTTCATTATCCAATTAATTCTATTTTCTCTTTCATTGTTTATTCATTTATTTAAAATTCTTTGAATTAAAATAATTGAAAAATAAATTCCAATTACTTAATTTTAGAATAATAAATAATTTAAATAAACAAAGCTTTAACAAATTGATCAGTTAAACCTGGTACCTCTAACATCCAAAGCAAAGCAACAGTTAATCAAATCAACTGATCAGGCGCATTCCCTTTTCACTGATTTTTACCCAATACTGCAAATCCCAACTGAATGTACCTTTTGACTGGTTCAATCAAACAAACGTGAATTCAAACCAACTGCCTTCTTTTACTGATTAAATCAAACAATGCGAATTCAAACCAAATCTCGGAATAACTTGCAAAGTGCTGTAGAATTTAAGTCCTTCTGAGAACGTGCCCACAAAAACCCTAATTCTTGATTAAATTCCAAAGAGCATTCGCCTGATCAAAGTTGAGCCAAAATCAACCAAAACCCTAAGCCAACTGTGTGAAACACTCCAGAGCCCTGAAAATCAATGAAACCCTAATTGCTTGGCTGACGAGAAAAGTCCGTTTGACCGATTCTTGAGCCAATCTGAAAAATCAGGAAACGCCTGAAGCTGTGATTTTTTGTGGAAAAATGCGAGGGCAAATTTTGGGGTACAACAGAAGGCTATTACTGGTCTACCATGGAGGCGGATTGCTATCAACACTCTCGGACCTGTCATAAGTGTCAAATTTATGCTGACAAGGTGCATATACCTCTGGTTCCTCTGAATTTCTTGACAGCTCCTTGGCCCTTTTCTATGTGGAGAATTGATATGATTGGAGAAATCAAGCCTACAGCCTCCAACGGACACCGCTTCATCCTAGTGGCCATTGACTATTTTACAAAGTGGATTCAAGCAGCATCCTTCGCCTCTGTTACCAAGAATGTTGTTGCCCGCTTCATCAAGCAAAACCTTATTTGTCGGTATGGTATCCTGGAAAGGATCATCACTGACAATGGTACAAATCTTAACAACACTATGATCACCGCATTATGCGAGCAATTCAAGATACAGCATCACAATTCTTCTCCATATCGTCCAAAGATGAATGATGTTGTTGAAGCTGCAAATAAAAACATTAAGAAGATCATACAGAAAATGACAATCACATACAAAGACTGGCATGAGATGCTACCATTCGCTCTCCACGGTTATCGTACCACAGCTCGCACATCAACCGGGGCAACACCTTATTCTTTGGTTTACGGCATGGAGGTTATCTTGCCTATTGAAGTCCAAATACCCTCTCTGAGGATTATGAAGGATGCAGGCTTGAACAAAGACGATTGGATCCAGACTCGACTTGATCAACTGAATTTAATTAATGAAAAGAGACTTATTGTTGTCTACCATGGTTAGATGTATCAAAAATGGATGATCAAGGCTTTCAACAAGAAAGTCAGACGCCAAGTATATCAAGTTGGGGATCTAGTGATCAAACGTATCATCTTGCCACAAAGTGATCCCAGGGGCAAATGGACTCCTACCTATGAAGGACCATTTGTAATCAAAAACATATTCTCCGGTAGAGAAATGATCTTGACCACCATGGATGGTGATGACCTGCCACACCCTGCGAACACGGACATAGTCAAAAGATACTATGCATAAGAGACCCGCTAGGTTGACACACCTAGGCAAAACAAGGGGCATCCCGGCAAACCAAAAGGTTCGGACAAAAATTAGGGATAAAATGAAAAAAAAAAACTCTGTACACCCGGCAAGTTGAAAACCCGAAAGGGCGACTTGGGCAAAAAAGGGTTTCCCGGTGGACTGAAAACCCGAAAGGGCGGTCCAGGAAAAAGTTAGGGAATTAAAGCGTATGACTATGTCCCGTTGGATCACTTGACGGATAACCTTTGGCTTCTACTAACAAAATCAGAGTTTCTGATCAATTCAATCATCTTCGGACAAGGAAAATAGACAAGATACTCGGAAATACGAAGGCTATAGCGGAATGGGAACCCCATGGGATTATTACACATAGCTATCTTTCTTTGTTTACGACAGCATTCTCTTACTAGAATGTTTGTTCCCTTTGTACAAAATATTTATTCAAAATCAATACAAAGATATCCCTTTGAAAGTGAAAAAACTATTTGTCTTTTCCTTTACGCTTGTGTTTTTTGCAACAAAAAAAAGTCCAATGATTCATTGATGAACATATGCATTTGAACATGATTACTGTTTACAAATAAACAAAACAAGAAAGGTAATTACTGATAGGTTGAAAAATAGGAAAATGTCTCTAGGCTATTCCATAAGTAATCCCCTACAGTACGTCATTTAAATCCCCAACGGAACAAAATTTCTCATTATTAATCCCTAGTAGAAGTCGTCAAATTTCTCAGGATTCCCCAAGCAGATCTTACAAGCAGTACATGGCATTTCCCTCACAACATAATTTACTTCTCTCAACAAAAGTTCATCAGTACTTCAACTTCAACATATCCTCAGCGGCATTCAGGGGTTTATTTTCCCCAATCAAACAAAAATATATCAAATCAGCTCACGTACACATACATTGCATCCATATATCATAAACATTGATAAATCAAATACATTGTATCATACATTTCATGCAATATAACTTTGTATTTTAGCTAACATTTTACCCTTTTCAGGATAAGATTAACAGTTACCATTGACAATATGCAATTAGATATAGTACAAATATGCTCTAGACACGGATTCCATTCTGATACTCATTCAAATTCAACTTTCAGATACAGTTCGAATACGCTCCAGACACAGATTCCATTCTGATACTCATTCAGATTCAACTTTCAGATACAGTTCGGATACGCTCCAGACACGGATGCCATTCTGATACTCATTCAGATTCAACTTTTAGATAGAGTTCGGATACGCTCCATACATGTATTCCATTCTGATACTCATTCAGATTCAACTTTCTTGATACAATTCGGATACGCTCCAGACACGGATGCCATTCTGATACTCATTCAGATTCAACTTTCAGATACAGTTCGAATACGCTCCAGACACTGATGATATTCTGATACTCATTCAGATTCAAATTGCTTGATACATTTCAGATATGCTCCAAACACGGATGCCATTCTTATACTCATTCAGATACAACCTTTCAGACACGGTTCATATACGCTCCAGACACGGACACCATTCTAATACTTGTTCCTTCAGCTTACAACTTACAATTCAACAAACATTCTTGGATGGCATCTAGAAGCCCATCTCTAACAAGATTCTATCACCTCTCCAAATGGCATCTTTAAGCCCATTCCTTCAACCACACATCATCGAGTGCAAATTTCTGGGCACTCTAGTGTCCAATCATCTTTCACCTTCGAGTCACGAATGGAAAAACTCGCCAATCTAACTCTTCAGGTTTAAGAAGATTGAACAGGGGCAGCTGTTGTACCCCAAAATTTTCCCTCTCATTTATCAAGAATTTTCTCATAAGATCTCTTTGACTCAAGACTGGATTAGGGTTTGACCAACTCAAGATATCTCATCATGCCCTGATGATCCAAAATTAGGGTTTGGGATTGCACAAGGATTTTTGGACTATCAATGTTTCATATGGCTTTCAAGTATCATTATGGACCCCTAAGATTACTCATGTCAAGTTTCAAGCCTTGAAACACATTTTTGATCAGTCAATTAGACAGTTGACCTGAAAATCAGCTGTATTGGGGAAAAAGTCAACCATGGCCAATCTACAGTCAAACTCCATAATTTTTTATCCAAATCAATATTTTGGACTCATATGTATCATTTGATCAAGTTTGGACCATAATTCCTCAAGAAATTTGATCAAATCATCAAAAGGGCAAAATAGTCAAAATTAGGGTTTTGATTGAGAAAGGGCAATTTCTGATTTTTAACCTAGCAAATGACCTATTTGTTTGAAGCATGATTTCAAGGGTTCAATTTTGTCATCTTGACCTAATGACATGGTTCAAAACATTGCAAATCCATTGGATTGACAAATGAATTTTGCAGTCAACTGATCAAGACTCAACTGTATACTAAAAAGTCAAACTTTGAATTTTTGGTCAAAACCAAGTGCCAAGGATCACAATTCATCAAAATATGTCAAAATTTGAAAATTGTTCATCAATAAATCAAAGATTAAAGATTTTGTTTTGAAATTTGAAATTTTCTTAAACTTAGAAATTTTTCTAAGTATAGAAAATTTCTTATTTTTTCTCAACTTTTAGCCAAATTCTCACCATGATACAAGATGATTCAAATAAAGTTCCCATCATGAAAGTTGTAGATCTCCATGAAATATACAACTTTGCTTCACACATTTTCTCCTAAAGATGCTTAGATCTCAAGATATAATTTTGTGAATACATGCCCATGAACTAAAATAACTTAGTGAAATTTTGCCCTAATTTAGGCAGGTTTTTGACCTAACTTCATGGCAACTTTTCACCTAGTTCCAGGAGGAATCTTGAAAATCATTTCAAAGATGAGTTATAGAGCACATTGCAAGCTTTCCAAATTGTCCAATAACTCCTTGAGATCATTCTTGAGTATGGAGAATCGAAGAGATGAAGTTGGCAATTTCTCACTTTGTTTTCAAGCCATTTCATGATGAACCAAAATTCAAATCCAGACCTAGGCTGCATAATCCTTGCTCTACATGCCTCAAACTTGTTTCTCACTTCATAATTTAATGCTTACACAATTGATAAAGCCTTAATCCAAGCATAAGAGCCTTTGTCCAAGTTTTAATTCCATAAATGGTACAAAGTTGCCATTGCCATTTTAGAAAAGCATAAATTTTGCATTTATCAACTCCTTGAGCCTTGCACCTATTCCTTCTGCACACACAAGTCCTATAAACCAAAAGAAAAGTGTCTAGGACTTGTACCAACTCATATCAAGCTTGTACAAGCATGTAGAGAGTTGTCTCCTCACTTTTCTTAAAAGGCAAGCAATAGAGCAAAAAGCCTATAACTCAGAAATCTATTGAGGAATTGATTTGAAACCTTCTCCATACTTATACACAAACATATTACGACCTAACACACAATTTCTAAAGGCCATAAACTCTCCCAAACTCTCTATCACCAAAAACCTGCCATAACTTGCAGTTTTGTACCAAGTATAGCAATCCAAAAATTCACTCGTTCGTTTCAAGTTCTAATCATCTAAACACTTAACCTACATCATATCTAAGTGTTCCAGACCATCATCCCTTCACTGTAACTCCTTCTTCTCCATCTGCCATTTTTGTTTTTCAAGCTTGCAGGTTGACTTGGATAGGGAGATTCAGGCACTTTCAAGACAAGGTAAAGATTGGAACATACTCAAGGAGGTCCAGGCAAGCTAAAGGGATCTTCAGGCCTCCATAAAACTCACTCAAACTCCATTCACGATCTCAGCTGAAAGAGGTAAGAACTCTAACTTCTATCCCTTCATACAGGCATCTATTGGTCTCGATTTGTGAAGATAAAATGTAGATATCTTTGTGCTAAAACCAACCATGTTCATAGATTTCACTTATATTCATTGTGCATAGAGAATTTTATATTTCAAATTTCTGTAAAAATTAGGGTTGAAATTAGGGCCATTGAAATTAGCTTTGATCTTTGACTGTTGGTTTACACGAGTTACATGGTTGAAATCGTGGGAAAGAGTACTACCATTTTCATGTTTGAAGTTTCCATTTTCATGGAGAAATGAGAAAGATACAGAGGTTCAGGCTAGCTTGAGGAAGAAGATGAAGTACAGGGCAAGGAAGCATTTTGTGTTATCTATTTTTAGTTTCATATGAACTGACGGATGTACAGCCACCCAAGTGGCAAGGCAGCGCGCTGAAAATGCATAGGTCATGGGTTCGAACCTTGGTGCTTCCTTTTGCATTTTTCAGCTTCATTTTTTGGTCACTTGGCAACATGGACTCAGCTTATGGGCCTCTCTCTTTTTTTTTCCTAACACTTACCACTCTTTTTCTTACAGCACACTTGGCCCATACATTTTTTATTATTTATTTTTATTTCCATTTTTTTTATTAAATATATTTTCTTAAATATTATAAAATCATAAAAAATATAAAAATGTTAAATATTTCATTTTTGTTTATTTTATTTTATTTTCACATGAAAAATATTTTTTATTAAATTATACATTAACTATATTTCTTAAATAAACTTGTAAAATAAAATGGATTTAGATTATTTTTTATTTTCTTTTCCTTCATATTTGTAAATATTTATTTTGACATAAAAAAAGACTAAATATTTCACAAAATATTATTTATTATTTTTAATACAAAATACAAAAAAATGATACTTAAAGAACTTTATTTTCTTTTAGCAAACTAGAATTAGGGTTAACCAATTTATAAAAAAATAATTTAATTTCCCTTTCTTAAATTATTAGGTTTAGTTCAAAAACTCTTTTTTTCATATAAAAAAATACAACAAAAAATCTTTTTCTTGCATATACATACCATTGCATATCTAATTTATATTGTATATTATTTGGTTAAATACTTGTACAAATTCAATTTGGTTGTAATAGCTTAATTAGATTTACATTATTGCAAATCCCCATTTACAATTTGTATACCCCTCTCCCATAAAAGGTTGTAATAGCGTAGTAATCTTTAAATTACGCAATTTACCGCTTTGATATACCATGCTAGTAATTAGGGTTTGTATGGAAAGATAAAAATAAATCAAATAGAAAACCCTAATCCAAGACAAAATTAAGCATGAAAATAACACACTTTTGCACACAAGCACCCCTAGGGTTACTCCACTTGGTTGCCTTATACAAAAATGGCCATATTACGCATGTGAAGTATCTTAGCAAAACAAATATGTATAAGGTCATAGTCCCTCGGTGACGTTATTCAAAGTTGCCTTACAAAATGATCTTAGTCCCTCAAAAATGCTAAGATACTTTGCAACATTGCTAGTCATGGTTATACAATGACCCGTGCCCGTCCCGTTTACATCCAAAGATAGGGTTGCTTACTAGATCAATTTTAAGACAACAATGTCAAAGGAAAAGAGAATGAACAAGAAAGACATTTGAGTAGGTAGATTACTTCTAGTTACTTGCTCCATTTTAAAACAACCATCCTTGCTATTTTTAAAATAAACACACACATTTCAAAACATCTTACAATGAAAACATTTTCAAAAAGACAAATATCTTTGTATACATTCTTACGAACAAGAATCATTACAAAGATTTCCTAAACAATGGCCTCTTTTACAAAATACTTTCAAAACCACACAAAGCACAATTTAAAAACAAAAGCAAGTGATCTAGCAAGTAACTAAGAGCCCATGGAAAACCATGGATGAAAAAGGTTCTAACACCTTCCCTTTTCATAATCTACCCCCTGAACTCAAGAAACAATCTTACAGGCCTTTCTTGTGCTTTTTCACCTTTCCTTTTGGATAAAAGAAAAGTCGGTGGCGACTCTTGCTAACTTCAATATTTAAGATAAAACACAAAACACCCAAGTCAGTTCTCCCACTGTATCACAACACCCAAGAGACAATTTACCAGGATCAACATGCAATTGTCTCAGGAATTGCAACATCTGTTGAAGGCGGAGTTGATTACTTTAAATGATCCTCCTCAGAATCCCAACACTTCCTCTCCTCGGTACAATCCTAATGTAAGATGTGCTTATCATTCCAATAATCCCGGACATGACACAAATAACCAGTGTTTTAAAACTCAGCCCGACCCGGCGGTTCAGACCGGTCTGACCGAGAACTGGTGGGTCAGGCGGTCCGATTAAGGGATAAGACCAGAATTACACTTAGATAGGATGAAATCGATGTGAACCGGCCGGATCACTGGTTAAACCAGTGAACTGGCGGTTTTTACTGAACCGATGGTTTTTACTGAACCGGCGGTTTTTACTGAACCGATGGGTTTGACTATTTATTTTATTTTTTAGGGCTTTTGAAAAAAATTAACATAAATGCTTTGCCTCCTCGTTTCTTAAACCTAGGCATTTGAAAGGTTTTTCTTTTTTATTCTGTCTTTTCTTTTTCTAATTGAAGTCATATTCTCAATTTTCTCTACCGACAAAAACTCCCACTTGCTGCTGTTATTTGATATTCCTTGTTTGCCGTAAAAAATTTCATCAAAACATCAAAAACAGGTTATTTCTTTTTTACTTGGTCTAATTTGCATTGATGTTTTTCAATATGAATATTATTGTTTCATTTTGTTGATTAATTGATATAGAAAATAAATGTTTAAATTTGATCATTTTCTATAAAATTGGGTCTTTTAGTTTAACAAATTGAGATAGAATTTGTATGAATGAAGCCGTTTTATACTTTTATGAATTAACTTATTATAGACTGGTAATGAAGTTGTTATATATTGGAGATATAAATTGGGATAGATATATATTACTGTAATAGTCGTTGTATATATTATAGAGATAGAAATTGGGTTTAAAACTATGCAATCTAAATTATATAGTAAGACAAAGTTTTCTGTTTTTTATTAATTTAAATTATATAACAAAGAAAAGTTTCAGGATTTTATTAATCTAAAATATATAGCAAAGGCTGAAAAGAAAAGTTTCAATTTTTTTATTATATATGGTGATGCACAGTAACGATGCTTGGTAGCCTATATGTAATATACAACAACATATTCATATATTTTGGATTTAGATATGCTACATATTTAATGTTTCTTATAATGTTTTTATAAATTCAATAATTTTTGTTTAGAATTGTGTTTTGTTAATATTTTTGTAATATACTTTTGTATTTTTAAATTTTGATTGATATTAGATATGGCATCACCCGCTGAAGTAATAACTTCGGAAGAAGTTACATCTCAAAATCCAACCCAACTCCAGAGCAGTAGGGGAAAAACTAATATAGCTTGGGGTCATTGTAAACAAATTGAAGAGAAAGGAAAACTTGTTAATTTGTGTATTTACTGTGATAAAATTATTAGAGGAGGGGGGATTAATAGGTTCAAATTCCATTTGGCTGGAATAAAAGGTCAAGTTGAAACATGTAAAAAGGTGCCTCCAGATGTTCAATATCAAATGAAACAAAATCTTGATGAAGGTGCAAATAAGAGAAGAAAGACTCAAGCACAAAATTTTGATGTTGATCTTACTACTCAAGAGGGTGGTGTAGTATAAATGGATGTAGAACAATCAAGATCAAATTCGGTGATTATGTCTCAAAAGAGAAAGAATACTAGTCGTATTGGTAATTATTTTATGGCTAGAACAACTCCTGGAGCTCAACCTTCTTTAAAAAGTGTGTTACAAAGTAAGGAATTGGTGGAGAAGTGTGATCTAGCTATTGCAAGATGGTTCATTGATTCTTCTGTGCCATTCAATACAGCTAATTCTGCGTATTTTCAATATATGGCTGATGCACTTTGCAGCATGAGTCTGGGGTATAAAGTTCCAACTATGCATAGTCTTCGTGGCTATTTGTTAAATAAATGGGTTGAAGATGTGAACAAATTGATAGAGGAGTATCGTGAGATTTGGAAGAAAACTGGTTGTACTCTAATGGCTGATGGATGGACTGATCAAAAAATAAGAACTCTTATAAAATTTCTAGTTTATTGTCCCAAAGGTACTATTTTTCTAAAATACGTTGATGCTTGTCATGCTTCAAAAACTGCAGATATGTTGTATAAGCTTTTTAGAGAGGTGGTTTTATTTGTTGGGCCTGAAAATGTAGTTCACATAGTGACAGATAATGCTGCAAATTATGTTGCTGCTAGAAGGTTATTAGAAAATGAGTTTCCTACTTTATTTTGGTCTCCTTGTGCGGCACATTGCATTAACTTGATGTTGCAAGACATGGGAAAATTAGAGGAAGTAAGTGAGACAGTGTCACATGCTTCTAATGTTACCAAATATATTTATAACTATTGTTATGCATTGTATTTAATGAGAAAGCAAACAGGTGGAAGAGAAATCCTTCGTCCAGCTCCAACTCGGTTTGCCACTAATTTCATTGCTTTGCAAAGTATTTTGTCTCACAAAAACTCACTAAGATCCATGGTAACATCTAAAGAATGGACAAGCTCAGCATATGCCAAAGAAGCAAAGGCAAAATAGTTTGTGGATCAAGTTTTAGATTATGGATTTTGGAGTAAATATGTTGATGTAGTTAAACTCAATGAACCACTTGTGCGTGTGTTGCGTATTGTTGATAGTGAAGATAAACCTGCTATGGGCATTCTATATAAATTTATAATCAAAGCTAGAGAGGAGATGGTGAGGAGGTTTCAAAGAAATAAGAAGAAAGTGGATCCTTACTTGAAAATCTTAGATAAACGTTGGGATTTACAGCTCCGCAAAAATCTTCATGCTGCCGGTTATTGGTTGAATCCAGCTTGTAGATATAATGATGTAGAATTTGAAAAACATGCATCCACAACATCAGGACTTTTAGATGTCATTGAAAAGCATGCTAATGGAAATTCTAAACTTCGATTGAAGTTAACAGATGAGATGAGAATATTCAAAGACGGTGAATTAGATTTTGGAAGGAAATCAGCCGTGGATGAATGATGTATTGTGAGGGCAGGTAATTTCATAACTTCTAACACTTGATATATATTTTATTTTATATTTCAATATGTTTATAAATTTATTTAATCACATGGTATAAACATATCAATGGTGGGAAACTTATGGCACTTGTACACCAACTTTGCAAAGGTTAGATATTCGTATTTTAAGCCAAACTTGTAGTGCTTCGGGTTGTGAACGCAATTGGAGTATATTTGAGCATATTCATTCCAAAAAAAGAAATAGATTGGAGCACCAAAAGCTTAATGATTTAGTGTTTGTTCGTTACAACTTGAGACTTCAAAATAGGTATTATTATGGTTATTTTTCTCTGATCATTATATTTTTATATTTAAATACATATACTTAGATTTAATTCATGTGTGCTTAGGAAAATAAGAAATGAGAGTTATGATCCTATCAATATTGAAACAATTGCCGACCATTCTAGTTCGGTATTAGAGGATTCACCACCTCTCTTAACCAATGAAGAGTTGGAAGCATTGCAGAATGACCTTGCAAATATGACCATCCAACCAATTTCAAGTGATATTGGTATGTTCTAATATGAGCATAATATAGTTTGTGGTTGTGAATCAATTTAATGTCTCATATTTACCATCTCTAAATTTTTTTTGTTAATTATTTTTTAAAATATTGTTATAGATCAAATAGATTTAGATGAGGATGAAGATGGAGATATGGGTAATGCACAAGATACTATTGTTTATACTGTGAATCAAGAAAAAAGCAACACCAGAGAAGATGAAGTTGGTGGAGAAGACAATGAAGTTGAAGATGGATATGAATATCAAGATTATGACAATTTGACTTCATGGACATCAAAAATTATGGATCATTGAGTATGGATTTTTGTGACTTATTATAATATTATAACTTATGAATTATTAAGTTTCTATCACTTCTTTGAATTTATAATTTGCTACATTAAGTTTCTATCACTTATTTTGATTGTTACTAATACTTTTGTTTATTCTAAATTATTTGAATTTATAATTTTCTATATTATTATAGTTACAAATTTCAGGTAATGAATATATTTTTATAGAAACCGGGTCAAAAGCCATGCGGTCTGACCAGTGACCCACTGGTCCGACTAGTAACCCAGTGACCCAGTAACTTTACCGAGTTGATCACCGGTCTGGGTTTTAAAACATTGCAAATAACTGTTGGGCTTTGAAAAACAAGATTCAAGATATGATTGACTCCAAAGAGATTGAGTTTGACCCTCCTGAGACTCGTAATGTGATCACTTCTCCCATGCCAAATCAAGGCTAAAATTGAGAGCATCCAGTTCATTTGAATTTTCAGTTGTAATTTCTTTTGTTTGTTTGAACACTTATCTTTATGTCAAACTTTGTTTTCTTTCTATTAATGCATTACATGTGTTTTTCTTGAATTAATTCATTTGTTTTCACTATATTTAAATTGTGCCTTTACTTCCTTTTTGCGATATTCAACTCTTGTTAAAAGCTATAAGCCTTTAGAGGGAGGATGACAAAAACGGTACCATAATCTCATACAGTATGCTTTTGAACAGACCTTACTGACGATGTACATGTGCTGCTTCAAATCCTAAACAATGGAGATATAAGGAAGTTAATCCCTAGTCAACCCCTTTGAGCCTAAGAAGTAGGAGTTTTCTTTTTCACGCAAATTGAAACCCTTAATCATAACCTGGGGAAGGGTAGTTTCTCAATTAATTCAAGCGTGCATTCAATCACAAGCTTTTCCTTCATACACAGTAGGTAGTATCGAAGACATCCTTCCAAATCAAAAGTCGGTGATGGTTCCCCGTAATCATTAAGTCGGGAAGTCACTATCTTTTAAAAGAAAAGTCTGCTAAGTCGAAACCTATAAAGGAGACTTAGGAAAAAACTGGGGCATCCAGCTGACTGTAATCTCAAACAAAATAGTTTAGGCAAAAGCTAGGGATAATAAAGTCAAAAAGAGGTCGCTACAAATCCTCAACAAAAGAAAGATGTTACAAGAAAAAATGACTGCCTTCTCAAATAAACTTTCGGTTTCTAAACCATCACCAAGTTTTAGTGCTATAATTCCAAACTCTATTAGAACCTAAATGCATAATTAACTAAGTATAGAACTGAAGGAGATCATGGAGAATGGGTTGGGTACAAATAAATTTTGAGCCTTTATCCTTTGTTTCTTAAACCGTGAACCAGGCCACGTTACAACCCTTAAAAGTCCTAACTGAAGCATGGGTTAGTTCGAAAGCATACTGTTATAAAAAGGTATCCTGAATCCTGTAAGGTTTACTAAAAATACGGAGTTGATATCACATTCTTACAAATTTTGTTTTTCTAAAAAATGCATTTTTAAACTTCAAGACAGACATAAGCTTTGCATTTTAATACCATTGTTTGCATATGACTAAGTGTTTGACAGCAGAGAAATTTGCATGAATAGTATTCAATGAATGAAAATCCTCCCAATGGACAGAATTACTTCAGAGGATGGGTCAAAGAGAAAGACACTTCCAGTAACAGGCCTTTCATGGACACAATTGTTTATAAATCAAGGGGCATGACGTGTTATTATCCAACTCATCTGTGGCAGTCAAGTCAAGATTCAAAGAATCTCTCAAAAGCACTGAATAGCCAGAGACAGATCTTCGTCTGAATCACTAGGGGTATGTTACATTGATCATGAGTTTCAGCAAAATCCATTATGAAAATTGAATCTTCGGTATCACCAAAATACTTGTCTATGTCAGTAGTATCAGACAATTACATTATGTCATGACAGTTCTTAGAAAAATACTGAGGAAGGTCAAGACTATCAGAAAGTTAGCAATCAATGGTTAATAAATAACTTCAAGCATCGGGTGCACTAGACTAATCCCAGGGGAAAATGGACTCCCGCATACGAAGGGCCACGTATGATCAAGAAAATATTTTCTGGCAGTGCTACAACACTTACTACCATGGACAACAAAAAGTATCTGCACCCTGTGAACATGGACATAGTCAAAAATACTACGCATAAAAGAGACCCGCTAGGTTGACAGGCCTAGGAAAAAATAAGGGCATCTCGACGAACCATAATGGTTCAGGCAAAAATTAGGGATATATATATATATATATATATATATATATATATATATATATATATATATATATATATATATAAATAAATATATATATATATATATATATATATATATATATATATATATATATATATATATATATATATATATATATATATATATATATATATATATATATATATATATAATTGTACACCCGGCAAGTCGAAAACCTGAAAAGGCGGCTTGGGAAAAAAAGGGTATCTCGATGGACTGAAAATATGAAAAGGCGGTCCAGGAAAAAGTTAAGGATTAAAGCGTACGACTATGTCTTGTTATCTCACCACTTGTTTATCGGTAGAAGATTTATCACTCTGATAAGCATTTACTCAAGACTCTAGGAATTGGGATAACGTTCAGGTCGTCCATAAGTCCCCACAGGAAAATCCCCACACAATAACCTCTATGTGATTATCCCCACAAAGTTACCTTCACAAGCTCATATCCGATGGAGATACATTCCCCCCGTAAGTCTAATATGCTTCCAGATAGGAATTGGGGAATCTTCCAGCTATTAATATAACCATACTCCCCAGCAAATCCCCTTAGCGGATAAAGGAGTTTGATCATTTCTCCAACATATAATGGGAACTTCCTCCGCATAGCCTATGGAATTCCAATTCCCATCAGAAATAATTCCCTCAACACAGTTCACAAGAATTTAATTCCCCAACTGAGTTATTTCTCCAACACTGCAAAATCCCCTGCAAAATTCTCTTCTCCAACAAAGTTTACTTCTCAAGTAAGGTTTATTTCCCCAGTAGGGTTTACTTCCCTAACGGAATTTAACTTCCCAAGCAGAGTTCATTCCTTCGATTACTACAAATCCCCAGTAAGATTCTCTTCTCCAGGAAAGTGTAGTCCAGGTTGCTATCCCCAGAAAGTTGCTATGGAATCTGAAACCGATCCAAACATCATTTAACTTTGTCCTCCCCCCGAAGAGTTGACGTCCATATCAGAAACTCGGACATACGACACCTTTGAAGGTTATTCATCTCTTTTATCCCCAGTCAGGGTATATAAGAACTAAATTCCTTAGTAGAGCGATGAACGACCAATGTTCCTGAACTCTTCTATCCCCAAGCAGAAGTCAAACATTCCCAGCAGAGTATCCTCAAAACAGAAAGCATGAATCCCCATCAGAGACATTCTAAACAAGATTGAAGATTCATATTCTTCGTCCCCAGGAACGGTCAGGGATTTATTTTCCCCAACAAAGATGTTATATGAAGCTACCAATACACTTCAACAACATTTTGTATCCATACATCATTTACAAGTATCATAGCATATGCATACGAAACACATATAGTACACTCTCATTTACTTTGAGAACATCATTACGCAATGCATTGCATACATCATGACATTACACGAAACTTACTTTGTTTCTTTCATGTTAGTTCAAAAACAGATGAATATCATCAATAATTCTCTAACGGGTCATGGATTAATTCCTGACATAAGACGTGGCAACTATCCATACAACCAGGTGGTATGAATTCCCGAAACAAGATAGGTTTACCAACAAAAAGTAGGTCAAAGATTAAATTCCCGAAACAAGATGGGCCAACTATCTAGATGACTAGGTTCAATATTAATTCTTGAAACAAGACAGGGAAACTATTTGTACGACCAGGGGGTATGAATTCCTGAAATAGGACAGGTTCGCCAACAGAAAGCAGGTCAAAGATTAATTCCCGAAATAGGACGAAGCAACTATCTGTATGGCCAGGAAATGATTAACTCTCAAAACAGGATGGGGAAACTATCTTTATATCCAAGAAAATATTAACTCCCGAAATAGGATAGGGAAGCTATCAACATGACCAGGTGGTATGAATTCCCGGAAAAGGACGGGTTTACCAATAGAAATAGATTGTGGATCAATTCCAAAACAAGACAGGGCGACTATCTACATGAAACAAATTTACATCACAGACTAAAACCTAACAATAATTTCCCTCAAAGACTTAATTTGACAAGCATCTACTTAAGCACCTCCCCGAGAGGTTCATTCTGGAAAGCATTCCTCAGATAACGGTCAAGCGTAGACTCATTATGATACTCCTATCAACAGCTATTTTGATGGAATCTGTAAGCCTGTCTCCAACAACATTTTGTCACCTCTTCGAAGGGCATATTTAAGCTCATTCAAGCAATATTATCAACCAACAACGTTACCTCCTTCACATGCGAGTGCAAATTTTTGGGGACTTAAGTGTTCAATCATCTTCCTCTATCAGATCATGAATGGAGGACATGTCTGTGATACGGTGGGAGAATTGACTTGGGTGTTTTACGTTTGATCGCAAATGTTGCGGTTAGCAAGAGTTGCCACCGAATTTTCTTTTATCCAAAAGGAAAGGTGAAAAAGCACAAGAAATACCTTTGAGATTGTTTCTTGAGTTCGGGGGTAGATTATGAAAAGGGAAGGTATTAGCACCCTTTTCATCCATGGTATTCCATGGGCTCTTAGTTACTTGCTAGATCACTTGCTTTTGTTTGAAAATGTGCTTTATGTGGTTTTTGAAAGTATTTTGTAAAGAGGCCATTGTTTAGGAAAACTTTGTAATGATTCTCGTTCGTAAGAATGTATACAAAGGTGTTGATCTTTTGAAAATGTTTTCAAGTTTTGAAAGATATTTTGGAAGTGTTGGTGTTTGTTTTGAAAATAGAAAGGATGTTTTGTTTTGAAATGGAGCAAGTAACTAGGCACATTCTACCTACTCAAAAGTCTTTCATGTTCATTTCCTTTTTCCTTTGACATTGTTATCTTACCATCGATTTGGTAAGTAACCCTATCTTTGGATGTAAAAGGGACAGGCGTGGGTCATCGTATAACCATGATTAGCAATGTTGCAAGATATCTTAGTATTTTTCTTTAGGGACTATGATCATTTTTAAAGGTAACTTTTGATAACGTCATAGAGGGACTACGATCTTGTATTTTGCTTGTCTTTGCTAAGATACCTCACATGCAAAATATGGGCATTTTTGTAAGGCATCCAAATGGATTTACCCTAGGGGGTGTTTATGTGCAAGTGTATTGATTTTCATGCTTGATTTGTCTTTGGTTATGGTTTGCTATTTGTTAGTTTTAGTCTTTCCATACAAAACCCTAATTACTAGTATTTGTATATAAAGCGATAAATTGCATAATTTAAAATTACTACGCTATTACATCATTTAGGGGAGGGTATACAAATTTAATAATAATGTACAAATGTAAATGGAAAAAATGATTTTTGTTGTTTTTATGAAAGGGTTTGGTCTTGACCTAATTAAAGAAAGTGATTAATGAAAATTGAACAAAATTAAATTTAAACTAATTAAGAAAGAAATTAAGTTAAAAAATGGTTTTTAGGATTTTTAAGAAAAAGGTTAAATTAATAAAAATAAAAATGAGAAAATTAATTAATTAAGAGAAACCTAAATTCTAAGTTAATTTTAATTTACAAGTAAATAATATAATAATTAAACTTAAGTTTAAATATTGATTACTAAAAAAAGAAATTAATTTGTTAAAAGAAAATGTTTTTAGTCTTTTTGTTTTTTATAAGAAAATAAAATAAATAAGTGTAAATAATAAATAAAATATTTTTGGATTTTTTATTAATAAAATTAATAATACTAATAATAATAAAAATAATAAATAAAATATGAAATGAAAATAAAATATAAAAAATGGAAATGAAATAAAAATGAAATAAGAAATAAAGTTGGGCCAGGTGCAAAAGCAAATCAGGGGGGTTAGAGAAAGCAAAAAAGGGGAAGGCCCAAAGGGGGAGGCCCAGGCGCCTGGATGCAAAAAAAAGATACAAAAAAAATATGAAAAAATCACAAAACGGACACTAGGGTTCGAACCCAGGTCTAAGGGGTGACATGCGCACGCTTTAACCACTGGGGTGGTGATACATCCGTTAACTTGTATGAAATGATAAATATATAACATAAATCTTTACCTAAATATACTTCATCTTCAACCTCCATCCAGAAGCCCTGCAACTTGTTCATTTCTCAACCATTTGCAAAAATGTAAAGATGAAAATTGCTCCATTTTTTCATACGAATCCAACCATATAAATATCATGAACTATAAATCAAAGATGAATGAGAATTTTTAAAAGTACCAAATTCTGACTTAACTATTTTTAGAGATTCAATCATAAAGTTCTCCTAGCTCAATCAATATAAATGAAATCTATGGACATGTACAGCTTCTGGGCAATGATGTCTACATTTTATCTTCACAAATGCAAGCCTAACAATGCATAATTAATGAGATAGAAATTCAAGAAAAATACCTCAAAACTGGAAATCGTGAAATGCAAATGAGCTTGCTTCAGGGTGCTGCAATGATCAGGTTAGCTTCCTCAAGCTCCCGGGAAGCTAATGCAATGGTTTGCTTGAGCAATGGATGGCTGGAATGGCTTGGAGAAGTCAATGTGCAATGCTCTGTTTTTGGTTATGGAGGATATGGTAAATGATGTTACAATGATGAAACATGGATAGGGATAGGTTACACTTGATGTGAGGAAGCTTTAGGAACCAAAAGGCCAAGAAACGCACGAGGGAAATATGAGTTTGATGTTCAAGGTCAGAAACTATGCAACAATGGTGTTTTTGGGCAATTTATGATTTGAGAGAGTTTTTGGTGTATTTCAGGGTGCTTAAGCTCGTGTTCTAGCTCATAAATAGTGACTCTACTTATAAGCAACAAGTTTGGAGACTTGTCCTTGATCATAATTTAAAAATCACATGTTATGGCTCTTTTTCTTGTTTTTGAAGCAAGCTTGACACACATTGTCCCAATGCATAGTACAAGGTTGTCTAGAGTGGTTGCAAACTTTAAACATGTTTATCTGACTTTGTATATTGAGTGTGTGCTGAACAAACAAGTTAGAGGCTCAAGAAGAGTGGACTTTGTGCATAAAGCCACTTTTCCAAAATGGCAATGTTGCCTTTCTTCCTAAAATTGTATTAAGCATGGGCAATGCATTGAATGCTTGGATTAAAGCTTCTAGAAGCTGTGAAAAACATTAATTATGGAGTGACAAACAAGTTTGAGGCCTACAAAGCAAATATTATGCAGCCTAGCATGGGTTTGGTTCATGTGTTCATCAAAAATGACTTGTAATTCAAGTTTGAAAACCCTAACTTCCTCTCTTCGATTATCCCTGATCAAGAATGATCTCAAGGAGTTCTTGGACATTTTGGAAAGCTTGTAATGTTCTCTACAACCCCTATTTGAATCAATTTTGAAAATTTCCCTTGGAACTATATGAAAAAGTTCCATGAAGTTAGGTCAAAATCCTGCCTAAACTAGGGCAAAATTTCACTAAGTGTTTAGTTTCAAGACTATGACTTCATGAATTAATAACTTGAGATCCAATAAACTTTAGAAGAAGTTGTGTAAAGAAATGTTGTAGATCTCATGGATATCTACAACTTTCATGATGAAAGTTTCTTTTGAATCATCTTGCATCATGGTGAAAATTTTGCTCAAAGTTGTGAAAAAACATGAAGTTTTAAACACTTAGAAAAATTTATAAGTTAGAAAACTTTGACTTTTTAAAATGAAATCTTTACTTTTTGATTTCTTGATGAATAAGTTTCATATTTTGACATGTTTTGATGAATTGTGATCTTTGACACTTGATTTTGACCAAAAAGTCAAAGTTTGACTTTTCAGTGTACAGTTGACTTTTGATCAGTTGACTGAAAATTCACTAACAATCCAATTGATCTTGAGCAATGTTTTGGGTCATGCCATTAGGTCAAAATTATGCAATTGAACTTTTGAGATCATGTCTCAAACCAATTAACCATTTGCTAGGTCAAAAATCAGAAATTGCCCTTTCTCAATCAAAACCTTAATTTTGATCATTTTGCCCTTTTGATGATTTGATCAAATTTCTTGAGGAATTATGGTCCAAACTTGATCAAATGATACATATGAGTTTATAATGTTGATGTGGATCAGAAATTATGAATTTTGACTGTAAATTGGCCACAGTTGACTTTTTCCCCAATACAATTGATTTTTAGGTCAACTTCTCAATTGACTGAGCAAAAATGTGATCCAAGGCTTGAAACTTGACATGAGTAATCTTGGGGGTCCATAATGATCCATGAAAGTCATATGAGGCATTGAAAGTTCAATTATCCTTGTGAAATATCAAACCCTAATTTGAGTCATCAGTGCTTAAGGAGGTGTCTTGAGTTGATCAACCCTAGTGTAGTCTTGAACCAAAGGAGATCTTATGGGAAAATACTTGATAAATGAGAGGGAAAATTTTGGGGTACAACAGCTGCCCCTGTTAAATCTTCTTAAACCTGAAGAGTTAGATTGGCAGATCCGCCATTCATGACTTGAAGGTGGAAGATGATTGGACACTAGAGTGCCCGGAAATTTGCACTCGAGGATGTGATGGTTGATGGTATAGGGAATGGGCTTAAATATGCCATTTGGAGCGATGATGGAAAGTTGTTGGAGATGGGATTACAGATTCCATCCAAAAATGATTGTTGGTAGGAATATAAGAAGTGTTAGAATAAATTTCTGGTTGATTTACGCTGAAATAGTGGATGTATCGGGTTGAGTACTAGAATAATATCCATAAATGGATTGTATTTGAATCGTTTTTGAAAGTTGAATTTGAATGAGTATCAGAATGGCGTCCGTGCCTGGAGCGTATCTGAAAGCTGAATCTGAATGAGTATCAGAATGGCTTCCGTGTCTAGGGCGTATCTGAACTGTATCTGAAAGTTGAATCTGAATGAGTATCAAAATGGCATCCGTGTCTGGAGCGTATCTGAACTGTATCTGAAAACTGAATCTGAATGAGTATCAGAATGGCATCCGTGTCTGGAGCGTATCTGAACTGTATCTGAAAGCTGAATCTCAATGAGTATTAGAATGGCGTCCGTGTTTAGGGTGTATCTGAATTGTATCTGAAAGTTGAATCTGAATGAGTATCAGAATGGCATCCGTGTCTGGAGCATATCTGAACTGTGTCTGAAAACTGAATTTGAATGAGTATCAGAATGGCATCCGTGTCTGGAGCGTATCTGAACTGTCTCTGAAAGCTGAATCTGAATGAGTATCAGAATGGCATCTGTGTCTGGAGCGTATCTGAATTGTATCTAAAAATTGAATCTGAATGAGTATCAAAATGGCGTCCGTGTC
The DNA here is from genome assembly GCA_948472305.1 of Vicia faba. Taxonomy (NCBI): domain Eukaryota; kingdom Viridiplantae; phylum Streptophyta; class Magnoliopsida; order Fabales; family Fabaceae; genus Vicia; species Vicia faba. Next base: position 710,488,141 of record OX451739.1, read on the forward strand.
TGGAGTGTGTCTGAATTATATCTGAAAGCTGAATGAGAAGAAACCCATGTAGGATCACTTCATCTGGTCGTGTAGATAATTGTCATGGCTTGTTTTCAGGTATTAATCTCTGACCTTTTGCAAATTGTTGATGATAGCCATCTGCTGACTGATCTTTCCTGAAGAGATAAACAATTAGTTATATGCAATGTCATGATGTATGAAATGCATTGTATAATGATGTTCTCAATAAAATGAATGAGATTATGTTATATGCGTTCGTGTTGTCAATGTTATGACGTATGGATGCGATGTATGGGCATGTAAGCTATGCTGCTGTAACACTGTTGGATTTAGGGAAAATAAAATACCTGACTACTGTTGGGGATGTAGAGTGTAAGTCTTCATGTTTTGAAGTGCAGATGAGTTGATGGGCTTCTATTTGTTAGAGAAATAAACTATGTTGTAAGGGAAACGTCGTGTATTGCCTGTGAAATCCTGTTGGGGAATCCTGAGAAATTGGGCGACTTTTACTGGGGAGTGATAACTGGACGTTTTGTTCCGTCGGGGATGTAAGAGAGCTTGGCATCATTAAGCTTCACATTGTGGGGGATTTTATAGTCTAAAGATATTATCCTATTTCCTCAAGCCATTAGTGATTGTCTTTCTATTTTTTTCATTTGTAAATAGTAGTTATGCTCAAATGCATATGTTAAAAAATAAATCATTGGACGCTTTTGTAAACAAAACATAGGAATAAAGAAAAACAGATAGTTTTGCACTTTCAAAGGGGAATCTTTGTATCAACTTGAACAAGTATTTTTGTACAATGAGACGAACATTCTAGTAAGGGAGTGTCATCGTAAAAAATGAAAATTTGATACAAAGAAAAGATAGCTATGCGCGATAATCCCATGGGGTTCCCATTTTGCTATAGCCTTCGTGTCTCTGAGCGTCTTGTCCACTTGTTGCCTTGTCCGAAGTTGATTGAATTGATTAGACCAGTTGAGTTTGTCAGTCGAAGCCAAAGGTTGTCTGTAAGGTGATCCAATTGGAAATAGTCATACGCTTTAATTCCCTAACTTTTGCCTAGACCGCCCTTTCAGGTTTTCAGTCCACCAGGATACCCCTTTTTGCCCAAGTCGTCCTTTTGGGTTTTCAACTTTCCGGGTGTATAATTTTTTTTTTGTTTTATCCCTAATTTTTGCCCGAACCTTTTGTGGTTCGCCGGGATGCCCTTGTTTTGCCTAGGTGTGTCAACCTAGTGGGTATCTTATGCGTAGTATCTTTTGACTATGTCTGCATTCATAGGGTGCGGTAGGTCGTCGCCATCCATAGTGGTCAAGATCATTGCTCCACCAGAGAATATGCTTTTGATCACAAACGGTCCTTCGTAGGTAGGAGTCCATTTTCCCCTGGGATCACCCTGCGGCAGTATGATGCGCTTGATTACCAAATCCCTGACTTGATACACTTGGCGTCTGACCTTTTTGTTGAAAGCCTTGATCATTCGTTTTTGATAAATTTGACCATGACAGATAGCAGTAAGCCTTTTATCATCAATCAAGTTCAGATGATCAAGTCAAGTTTGGATCCAATCTTCTTCATTCAGCCCCGCATCCTTCATAATTCTCAGAGAGGGGATATGGACCTCAATAGGCAAGACAACTTCCATGTCGTATACCAGAGAGTAAGGTGTTTCCCCGGTTGATGTGCGCGCCGTGGTAAGGTAATCATGGAGAGAGAATGGTAGAATCTCATGCCAGTCTTTGTAGGTTACTGTCATTTTCTGTATGATCTTTTTGATGTTCTTATTTGCGGCTTCGACAACGTCATTCATCTTTGGCTGGTAAGGAGAAGAATTATGGTGCTGGATCTTGAATTGCACGCATAGTACGGTGAGCATAGTATTGTTGAGATTTGTACCATTGTCTGTGATGATCCTCTCCGGGATACCGTACCTACATATGAGATTATGCTTGATGAACCAGGTGACAACATTCTTGGTAACGGAAGCAAAAGAAGCTACCTCAACCCACTTTGTGAAATAGTTAATGGCCACCAAGATAAAGCGGTGTCCATTAGAGGTTGTAGGCTTGATTTCCCCAATCATATCGATGCCCCGCATAGCAAAGGGCCAAGGAGCAGTCAGGATATTCAGAGGAACTGGAGGTACATGCACTTTGTCAGCATAGATCTGACACTTATGACAAGTTCGAGAGTGCTGATAGCAATCTGCTTCCATGATAGACCAGTAATAACCTGCTCGTAGGATCTTCTGAGAGCTCGAAATGATGACGAATTGATGACTCGATGATCGATAAGCTCAAAAAAATATATGGAGTGTACTTGAATCCCGAAAACCCTAAGTTTCTGCTTTGCTATACGGTCTGACAGAACACTGGTTTTTGTAGCTTTCCGCGGATAAATGCTTGGATCCAGTAACCATGGTATCGTTGATATGTTAAAAATAGAAGAACAAGATATCCAATCCAAAATGTGTGATCTTGATGTATTGTGATTCTATGAGATGACAGAGAATCTTAGGGGCAAAAATTGGGGTATAACACTAGCATACCATAAAACAGAATTAGCACTAAAAGCCCTCAACTTTTGGGACCACTCGTTATTGGTTAATTCCTTAACCATTTAGTCCACTTTGTAGAGGTGAGAAATGAGCCAAGAGTATAAGAGAGGAATGCAACAATTTAGCACACCCCTCCCTTTTTCTTAACGTTTATGAAGTTCGTATTAAACATCTGCAAGTAGAGCAGGAGTAGGATCAGCATTTAACATCTTTACGGCCCAAAATACATCGCAAAATTAATATAGTTGATAGTATTTGGAAATAAAACCAAACCAACAATTAGTAGTGCCAAACAGTCCACACAAGCGTCCCATTCTTTCTTATCAGCAAAAGAAAGAGCCTTAGATTCTAAGTATTGTCTTTTAATCCCTTGAACTTCACCATCTTTCTTATAATTAAGCATTAAATCAATAAACGGTATTCCTATCTCCTTAGCCAAATTTCTGATACTGATAGTGTCCAATCCCTATGTAAGCTTCATCTTCGATCCTAGAGAAATCCAAGATCCTATCAAATTCTTTCAAGGTAGGTGCTAGTTGAAATTTTTGGAAAGTGAAACACCTTAGCGGAGGGTCATAGAATTGAGCAAGGGAAGTTACTGCTACCAATTGCACAATTATCTTGGTCAACTCAAGGATATCCCCATAGCATCGAACAAACATCTGCATAGCTTTTTCAGGCAGTTTCCCTCTAATCAATTTCATTTTCTTCATATTAGGAACCACATTGCTAAATTTGATGGTTTGTTTCTTATTGGTATTCATCTTTAGGATACTAACCAAAAACCCTTGATTATTTTTTTCAAAAATCCTGTGAATAAGACAACACAAATGCAAAAATAATGAATATTTTGAAAATGCAAGATGTATGTATGCATGGTGGTAGGATTATGAAAGATATCCTTAGTAGGTAGGTTCATAGTTTCTCCCCACCTATATTCTACCCTCCCTATAAGGGTGGCTTCCTTAAGGGTATCATGGATAACACCAAAGGGAAAAGGCACATGGGCCTCCCATAAGTGGAGCCTCTTTGTAGACCAAGACTTTCGTCTCTTAGGACGTACAAGGTCTCACCATGAGATTTTATTTTAGGATTATACAAAGAGTCATTGGCCAAATCTCGAAGTCCTACCTCCAAGAGAGTCTAGCCCTCTAAAAGATATTCCTTGAAACTCAACTGACTCTAGGCAAAGTCGTCGCAAAAACTCATAGGGATGTTAAACCCCCTTGGCCAATTGACAATCCTTCTTCTAAGGTTTTATATTTTTGAAATTAAATCCCACCAACAATATAAATAACATGATAATGAAATAAAATAAATAAATAAACAGACAGATAACCCAATAAATAAATATGGAAAGAAAAACATGTTAAAAATAAAAAGAACCCCAAGAAAAAACCTAGACTTAAAAGATAAAGAGAACTCTAACTATAGGGTTGTGTCCCTAGCAGAGTCGCCAAATGTTGTAACCAGCAAAAAATAAAGAGTCGCCACCATTAATTTTTGTCCTGGGACGGGAAAGAATAGATAACCCTAATTGTTTAGAGATTCTAAGTTCGTGAGTTGGTTAGACGGAGGGAAGGTGTTAGGTACCCTTCATCTCCCTTGTTCTCAAGGGGAATCCAATTTTAGGTTCTAGGGTAAATCGGGAATTTTCTATTTAACTATGAAAATTCCCATATATTTGAGAAAATGTTTAATTTTTTAATTAATAGACTCGCCTTGTTTTTAACTGTATTCCTATGAATCTCCTTACGAAGAATCATAGTCCAAATTCATATTTCGTATGTGTTTGGTTAGTTTTTTTATGGATTATGTAAATGTTTTTGAATTATCCTTGAACCTTGTATGGGTTTGAAAATAGTGTAGTTGTAGACGTAGTTCGCTGTTTGATTTTAAAAATAAATCCATAATCTTTTTTGAAAGTGATGTTGAATTTGAAATTAAGTTAATAAAAAAGATGTTAAGTTTGATTGGTTATATGTCTTGAATGCATGATGCAATTTTGAAAAAAATAAGTTTGAATGATGAAAAAAAATTTGATGAATTGATAAAAAAGGGTTAGTATTTTAGAAAATAGTTAGTAAATAATTATTTTCTTATTATTAGAAATATATTGAATATTTATAATAATAGGAAAATATTTATTTATCAAGATGATTATTTATGATAAATAAAAATATATATTATTTTAATACAAATGATAAAAAATGATATGAGCAGAAAATTGATAAATATATGATATAAATAAATTAAATAAATAAAATTAATAAATAATATAGATATATTAAATAAATTATTTAAATAAAAACAGGGGGTGTATTCTTAGTTAACGTAGTAAAACAGGGGGGGGGGGGGTAAAAATAGAAAAGACTTAAGCCCAAAAACTAATTTGAAGCCCAAAGCACCTATGGGGTATGAATTATGTTAAAGAAGTAAGTATGGGGTGTGTGGAAAGAAAGGTATTAAGCCCAAACATTTATTTTGATCCAAAGGTGCCTAGGGTTTAAATTATAGTTGTGGTAGTAAAAGGATGGGTGCCAGTATAAAGGGCTTGGCCCAAAACAAGTTATGGGGTCTGTTGGACAGTTTGTGAAGAGGTGCATGCATTAGGATGTACCAATGAGATCATAAGCGTTCAATGTTGATCCAATGGCCTCCAGAGGTTAACTATGGGGCATTGATCAAAAGTATGAAGTATAAAGGGTAGGGATTCGTTGTTGACCGAGGGTGCATGATAGCGTGTGTGCACAGAGAGACGGAGGCACTATATATTCGTTTTTCGTCCATTTTCCTCATTTTCCTTATTTTCTCTGCCCCTCTCTACCTAAACCCTTATCACTTGAACAAAACTAGAGAGAGAGGTTATGACCTCTCTCTAAGATTTCCTCTCCGGAAATCATCGCCGCTGGCCAGAAATTTCTTCCGTCAGTGGCGCAACCTTAGACCACCCCTAAAACCACGGTTATCTCAAGATCTTTGGTTGAAGTTTAACCGGGATCTTCAACAAATGCTCAGAAACTTTTATATGCCCTAGAACCTTAACCCTTGTACATGACCCTAGGTTCCATCCACCGTGGGCGACCGTCTAGGCCGCCGTTCCAGATGAAGGTTCACCGAGAACCTCATTTGGTTTCCCAGAAATTCAATAATCCAAACCCTATCCCCCTAAGAACCCTAAGATTATCAACCCTAAACCTTAGAAACTAGGGTTTATACAAAGAACCCTAACCCTAGGATGAACCCTAACACTAGAATTTTCCAGGATTTCATATCTTTTCAGATCTGCGGTCAAATTTTGGGGTCTTCCATGGTTTAATAACCCTCTGATCCGAATGTGTGAGACCTTAATATTCTCGCACCTTCAATCGAAGAGTAATTAAATAGGGGCAGTTATCATACCCCAAATTTTCTCGTGGTGGTGTTAAAAAACAATTCATTTTATTTTAGGCATTAGCCATGGTTATTTTACATTATTGCATTTGTATTAAAGTTATGCTTTGCATAAATAATGAGTTGATATATTTGTTTGTTTAGATATAGTAGGGAGGGGTGTATTTATCATTTTACTAAACATAATTCTTTTGTCTAATTAAATCAGATTGCCCATTAACCTTTGTGAGGGCCCATTAGATTCTTTGATTTAGGTTGACCAAAATCAAAATCTAGTTATTCTTATTTACCATTGTTATTATTTTTGAAAAAAATAAGTATTGGAGAGGGGTTGACCTGGAGTCAACTCCCTCTGCTTATGCAATTTTTTATTTATTTTTACGTTGCATTATTATTATTACTTTTTCTTTTTTATTACTATTCTAATTTTTTTGACCAAGTCAACATTATGGTAAAACCCTAATTCCTAAAGTTGCGCCCATATGTTTCTCTTCATCCCCAAGATACCCAAGCCCGGAAAGTCCATGAATTGGAAATCAAATATTTTCATATTTTGATTGAAGAAATAATTAAATTGGAATTTATACATCAGAGTCGTCCAAAAACATTAATATAACACAAGAGCCTAATTCTAAAACTAAATCAAATCTAAACCAGAATTACAAACTTATGTGATTGAATCAACCACAGAATCATAATTGCAAATCTAATAAATATTTCCTAATCTATTATAAGTTATAAGCCTATATAAACCTAAGACTAAAATCTAAGAAAGGACGAACAAAAATTTGGAGAAACCCTTGCTTGTCTTTGTGTATTACCCACCTTCACCGGAGCTTGGCATCAGTAAAGACTTGGGTTTCGCGACTGAAACCCCAAGTTCTTTGAGTTAAGCCTCATCATCATACCTGTGAAAAGAAGAAGAAAGGGGTTAGAAAAAGAAATCAGAAAATCAGGAGAGGAATTTACTACGAGAATCACTGCATAGACAATAATTCTAAAAACTTAGCTTAGAGTTATAATTTTTTGATGTTGATTGGTGTTGTTATTTTTTGATTTCTATTTGAATTGGGGTTTTTGGGTTTTGATTTAGGGTTAGGGTTAGGGTTAGAGTTAGGGTAAAACACGTCAGGGTTTTATGATTTAGGTTAGGGTTAGGTAAAACAGGTTAGGGTTTGATGATCTAGTTAGGATTGAAGAAGTAGGGTTAGGGTTCTTGGTGGTTGGTTGAAGATTGTTTAGGGTTAGGGTTGACCTTCATAGGGTTCATACGAACCCAGATGGTGGTATGAAGAATACTGGGTTTGGGGTTGAAGATCATCCGGATTTGGGTTCATGCGGATGAAGGTTTGAAGATTCACAGTGGTGATTGGTGAAGGTAGTGGTGCCCTGGAGCAGGGCAGATGCGATTTCCGATCGCTGGAATTCTAGAGAGAAGGCAGAGCCTCTCTCTCTAGAAAATATAAAGGGTTTTTGTTGTGTTTCTATAGAGAGAAATAGGAACTAAAAATGAGCCTTGAGCTCATAGTTCCATTTTTATAATACTCCATCCATCTTTAGATGCACGCCATGTGGCTCCCTGGGAGCCCCCGGATAAGGTGACTGTTGACCAGTCACCTGTGCTTTGTCTACCATGCACTCAGTCAACCAGTTAACCTAAGTCCTTTGTTTAACATACTCCAGATCAATGGTCAAGGCTCAACACTTGTTGGCCATTTTATCTAAATTAACGCGCTTGATTCATGATCCATACGATAAAACCATGATCTTCCCCGCATCATGCCCAAACGAACCCAGAGTTCGTTTTAGGCTTCTAAATAAATTTTGGGCCAAGCCCTATTCTAACCACGTCCCTTATTTTACTAGTCAATTATAATTCTTACCCCCCTGTGCCTTTGGACTCAAATTTGATTTTGGGCTTAAGCCCTTTATATTTACACTCTCCTGATTTAATTTTTACACCCCATGCGCTAATTTGATAATTTATTTATTTATTTTAATATTTTGTTTTATTTATTTTGTTTTATAATATCTCATGTCATTTTTTTAACATATTGCATTAAAAAATTTTTTTTGCATTTTGATCATGAAATCATTAATAAATAAATATTGGATTAATGTTAAAAATATTTAATATATTTTCAATAATAAGGAACTAGTTATTTATTAAATATCTTCTAAAATACTAACCATATTTTCTTTCTACTTATCAAGCATTCAAACTCTTTTTTTAAATACTACACCATGCATTCTAAGACAACTAACCAACCAAATTTAACAGCTTTTTACTAACTTAATTCAAATTCAATTTTATTTTCAAAAAGGATTATGGAGGCATTTTTTATTAAATGTGAACTGCGTCTACGACTATGCCATTTTCAAACCCACACAAGGTTCAAGGATAATTTCAAACGTTTCCACAATCCATAAAAAAACTAATCAAACACATTTGAACTACGAAATTAGACTCTGATTCTTCAGAAGGAGATACATAGGCAGGCGGTTAAAACCAAGGCGAGTTCACAACTAAAAAAATTAAATCTTCATCTCAACATATAGAAATATTAACAACCATATACCCATTTTATCCTTAAACCTAAAAGTGGAGCCCCTTGAGAAAAAGGGAGATGAAGGGTGCCTAACACCTTCCCTTCGTCTAATTACTTACGAATTTAGAATCTACGTACGAATTAGGGGTTTTCGTTATTTCCCCATCCTTAGGATAAAAATTAATGGTGGAGACCATCTATTTTTATCGGTTACGACACATTGATATGAGGACCCCGACGTCAGTGAAAGAAGTTCAAAAGTTGACCGGGAGGTTGGCCGCCCTATCCCAATTTCTGTCTTGTGCATGCGATAAATCCATACACTTCTTCGCGGCCATCAAGAAGTCAACAAAGATTGAGTGGACAGAATAATGTGAGAAGCTGTTTACATGGTTGAAGCTTTTCCTATCTGTCCCCACCAGTTTTCGTTCGTCCAAAGAAAAATTCACCCCTTATATTGTACTTGGAAGTCTCAGACAAAGCTATCAGTACCCTATTGGCTCAAGATAAAGACGAAGGTGATAGAGAGGTCTATTTCGTCAGTAAGGTTCTCAAAGGAGTTGAGACCCACTATTAAAGGATCAAAAGGTTAGCTCTGACAGTGTTAATCACTGCCAGTAAACTTAGACATTATTTTTAAAGACATCCTATTATTGTCAAGACGAACTACCCCATAAATTTTTTTTGAAGAAGTCGAACCTGGAAGGTAGGATGATGTCACAGGATATAGAATTATCAGCATATGACATCACATTCATGGACATGGATATCATCAAATCTTAGGTGCTGGAAGATATTTGTATGGAATTGAGCTCACCCTCCACAAAAGAATCATCCGAACAATTGATCATGTCAGTAGATGGATCGTCCAATCTCAAAGGCAATGGAACAAGATTAATATTAGAAGGACCAGGTGAGTTGGTGCTCTAACAATCCCTTTACTTTAATTTCCAGGCAAATAATAATCAAGCAGAATATGAAGCCACGATCTCTGACATGAAATTGGCTAAAGAGGTCAGGATTACCTATTTGCTAGTACATATAGATTCAGAATTGATCGCTAGCCAAATCACGAAAAAATTTCAAACAAAAGATCTGCTACTAATTAAATATTTATAACTAACTCTATAGCTAGCTAAATGGTTCATGAAGTTTGAAGTATCACACTTCCCCATGAAGAAAACACCAGAGTCAATTTCCTTGCCCATTTAGCTAGCACAAAAGGACCTGAGTTTAATAGAACAGTGATTCAAGAAATATTGGATGTATCGAGCACAGAAACCGAGAAGATCGTGGTTCTGGAGAATACTCGGGGTTGGTTATCGCCTATCATTCAATATCTTACTCAAGAAAAACTAGCGGATGAGGAGACTGAAGCCCATCACATCAAGAGGTTATCTTCTCGATACCTCATGGTGGCCGACCAATTATACATTATGGGTAGATCCACCCCAATGTTAAGGTGTGTTTCTGAGGAGGAAGTCAGACTTATAATGAAGGAGGTGCGTGAAGGAGTGTGTGGAAGTCATATTAGGGGAAAAGCATTATTTAGAAAAATATGTAAGGCCAAGTATTATTGGCCAAGTATGCTCCAATATTGCATGTAATTTGTGAACCAGTGTGAGAAGTTTCATATTTACAACCCCTTCATACATTCCCCGACCGAGTTATTGCATTCAGTAATTTCTCCCTGGCCCTTTTACCAATGGGGATCTAAAGTTCTTGGCTCTTTTCCTCTAGCAACCTGACAGTTAAAGTTTCTTATAGTGGAAATGGATTACTTCACCAAATGGGTGGAAGCCGAGTTCATACCCCATATCACGGCAAAAAGGGTAAGACGGTTTTACCAGAGAAATATTATATGGAGCTCGTCTGTATATTTGTCTCTGACAATGACATGCAGTTTGTGAGCTCGTCTGTTGTAGAATTCTACAAACATCTCAGCATAGAAAACCGGTTCATTTTGGTGGAACATCCCAAAACTAATGGCCAAGCACAAGCAACGAATAAAATCATCTTGTTAGGAATGAAGAAAAGGTTAGATGAAGCGAGGGGGATTTAGGACGAGTATTTGCATGAGATTTTATGGTCCTATTACACCACCCCACATTCAATCACTAGGGTGACTCCCTTTAGAATGGTGTACGAGGCCAGTGTAATGATACCAGTGGAGGTTAACTCGCCAACTTTGCATCGATCAAATTTCGACAATATTCTTAACCAAGAAGGGTCAGAGAACTCGACCGACCTCGTAGAGGAGATCAGAGCAATGGCTCACATCAGAGAGTTTATGGTGAAGCAGAGAATGACCAGAAGGTTCCACACTAGAGTTTGTCTGAGAAGCTTTCAAGATGGAAACTTTGTCTTGAAGAAAGTTACAGACACGAAGAAGAAGGGGAAGCACTCTCCAAACTGGGAAGAACCTTACAGAATACAGAAGAAGCTGAACAAACAAGCTTAGAAGCTTGAAAGTTTAGAAGGATTTGAAATACCCAAGGCTTGGAATGTCTCCAGCCCAAAATTTTATTATAGTTAAACTATGTAATGATCTTGTTAAATGAAGATTATGGTTAGCACTCTTTTCCTTCATAGGGGAAAGAGTTTTAATGAGGTACCTTCAATTCATATTCATGCGTGTTATTCTTGTTAAAGTTTTACAAGGAAAGATTCAGATACTCATACATGAGTTTTTGTTCAGAATGACTAAGGACTAGTTCTCCCGATACTCATTTAATGCTAAAGGTGTTTACAAGAACACTAATCATAGTAAGATTACAGACTCAAGTTTCCCTTTCAAATACCTCTATAACTATTCTTTGTACTTAAGTCTCACTTTCCAATTTTTCATCCCTTTTCATTCGGACAATCAGATTAAGGCATTTGAGAATTTATGATAGTCATTTCATGCATGAAATTAGTCGAGCATTTTTTGCCTAGACACCAAATTATCATTTTTCTCTTTTAAATTTACCTATGAAAATACACACTTTTATGTGTTTATTTATAGTCCACTTTGGGACGCTGCTGGGGTTCAACTATCGTTGGGATTAATAACCTTGTAAGAGTTACCCAACTTATAGGGTGTAGTTGACTTTTATCGCCTTTTTCATCATTTCGGTGCCAGAATCATACATTACATGTGAATATTGTGTTATGTTGGACAATCATAATAAACTAATTAGGGAGTACTTTTCAGAGTGTGAGTGTTATGGTACAAATATACATGTTAGACTCATATCTTACTTTGGAGAACTTAAGATGTTCAAGCAAAAACCTCTCTTGTCAAACTTTTCAGGTTTCCCTAGCCTTAATCTATCATCTCTAAAACTCTATACTTTCCCAACTTTTTCAAATTCAACGTTATTCTTGAAAAAAAAAGCTCTCTCGGTCCTTGTTCGAGAAAAAGGTGAAAAGTGGTATTTTGAAATTAAAAATAAAGAAAAACTAACATATAAAGATAAAGTGAGAAAGTATAAGCAAAGTAAAAGGAACCCCCCAAACTTCAACTAAACATTGTCCTCGATATTTTGGCGCAAGCGGGACGGGGTAGAACTCATAAGGTCCTTACTCGGGAGGTGTAAAGTGGTCTTTCAACTTTTTCGACTTCATCACCTTTTCACACTCCTCCTTTGTGAGCCATTTTATTTTCCGAAAAAAAAAAGATACAAGAAAATAAATTAGAAATAAAAAGCGTGGGTTGCCTCCCACGTAGCGCTTTGTTTTAACATCGCACGACTTGACGTTTCATGGGTGTAAGCACTCATAATGGTTCTTTCGAGAATGACTCCTCGGTCATACTCTTAATAATATCTGGTTTCCATGGCGACTTATCAAGCCATATCTCTTATCCTTCTCCCTCCTCTTTCTTCATTTTGTTGGACGGTTCATATTTTTTAACCTGTGGGGGGTGGTACTCGTTCTATCCTGAGTATCAACTTTTCAGATTTGGGTTTAATTCTTTCATTTGACACCTCAAAGGCTATCCTTTCCCTCTTACCACTAATGGTTTCCTAAATTTCATGGGCCTCTAATTTTCTCGTCTTATACAAGACCTCATACAAAGGTGCATTATTATGGATGATTTCTAATGCCTCCTCACACCTTTTGGTTTGGGTATCTACCTTAGATTCCACAAGCCTTTGTGGGAAACGGATCGGTGGATTGCAGGGAGGAGGAAAAACATAGGTTTCTTCCTTCTCTACCTCTTTGACAACCTTCCTTTTGGGGGTGTTGGTGAATTTTCCTCAATCTCTACTCTTTTCTCACCAGAACTCTCATCAACATCATTATTACTCTCTCTAGGATTTTTAATTTGTTTTTCATTTCGGATATTCATAACAGTCACATGTATCTCAGGATGTTCTTCATCCATCAATGTGTTGATACTATAAATTTTTAAAGAACTTGAAAATCCTACTTCATTGAAGGAGGCATGGGACATTCTTGTGAAAGGCCAGTTTGGTGATGAAAAACTCAAGAAAGCATGTTTACAAACTTTGAGAAGAATGAGAAAGTTGTTGTGTATTTCAATAGGATTACAATAATCATTATTCATATGAAGAGATATGGTGAAGTTGTTTTTATCAAACCATTGTGAAGAAAGTGATGTGCACTCTTACTTATAACTTTAATTACACTATAGTGGCAATTGATGAATCAAAGTATTTGCTCATAATGAAGGTTGAGGAATTGTAGTGTTCTACGGAAGAAGAAACGAAGAGTATGCATGAAAGAACCAAAGAACAAGTGATTGAGCAAGCTCTACATGCTCAAACATCCAAGATATGCAATGGTTCAAAATGAAAGGGAAATGAGAAATTAAAAAATAATTTTCTCAACAAGATAACTCCAAGAAATATGATCAATTTGAATATTCTTCAAGAAATAATAGTGTTCTTAAATATAGGAAGTGAAAGAAACCAACGAACAAGAAAAATGTTCATTGTTATAACTGTCAACAATTTAGACACTTTGCATGTGAGTGTAAAAGTAATCGTGTTCCTAGAGACAAGCATAATGAAAATAACAAGGCACACATAGCTCAAAGTAAGAATTACTCAAACCTATCGTATTAATGGAAATAACAACTGATGAACTTTGAAGCATATATTAGTTGTATTTGGGAAAAGGTTTTTCAAATCACATGAAAAGTTATCGAAAATGGATAGTAAATTTTTATTAATCAAGAAAGATGAAGATGATATTTGATGACAATTAAGCTATTCCATTAAAGATAATTAGTTATTTTTCATCAAAGACATGTAAAAAAGTCAAGCAATCATAACTAGTGTGTTGTATGTCCCAAGCATGACGAGTAACTTATTAAGCATGGCTCAATTTCTTCAGATATTTAATAAGTGAGCATAAAAGAAACATTGTTCCTAGAGACAGACATAATGCAAATAACAAGGCACACATGGCTCAATGTGAGAGTTACTCAAACATGTCATCTTAATGGCAACAACAATTGATGAACTTAGAAGCATATATTAGTTGTGTTTGGACTTAGGTTTTTTAAATCACATGAAAAGTCATCGAGAATGGATAATAACTTTTTATTAATCAAGAAAGACGAAGATAAGATTTGATGATAATTGAGTTATTAAATTAAACAAAATTAGTGATATTTTCATCAAAGGCATGCAAGAAAATCAAGCAATCATAACTATTGAGTTGTATGTCTCAAGCATGGTGAGTAACTTGTTAAGCATGACTCAATTTATTTAGAAAGAGTTTACCACGCACCTTGCCAAAACTAAATTGAGGTATTTTATGCATATTAGATCACAATTTTAATAGCTCATTGCTCTTAAAATATAACCTTTTTGGTTCATATATATGCAACAAATTCTCATTGTATTACTCGTGAGTTGATTGGAGATGATGCTTGGTTATGTGTTAACTGAGAATTTCGACTATACGAATGTTGAGCTGAAATGGTACATCCTAGAAGAAATTTGGTTCGAAAAAGAAGTATGAAGGGGATCTTGTGAAGATTTCGATGAATGAAAAGCTAATAAGAGTTTCATTTTGCTAAGTGTTGGTGTAAGGTTCATTTTGTGAGCCATTGGAACTTATTTATTCAAAGTATTATTAGAATAGATACTTTGAATGTCACATCTATATTTAGCGCTTCGAAAATAAGAAGGTTTTTAAATTTGAAAGTTTGACCTTATCCAAAGAGACGTGCGGAAGCCTGAAGAGATTCGAAGAAAATGCAATAATGAATGTGGCATTATTTTAGTAATAGACTGTTAGGGTCGAATTAGTATAAATAGGGGTCTTTGCAATAGGATTCGTGTGTTCGCATCTTTGTAAAAATTACTCTAAATTACTCAAAGTACCAGCGTTCGAGAAACGAGTTGTGAGAATGTACGTATGATGCACCAATTTCACGTTTATTGCCATTCAACTTTAATTAAAGTTTTATACATTCCTTTTAAGTTTAAGTCGAAAACTTTTAAGTTTAATCAAATGGATGAAAGTAAACATGAAATGGTCTAGATGCTTGCACAAGCAATGGGTATAATCTCTAACCATTTGATTCAAAACATTATCAAGCGAACAAACAAATGGTTGCATAAATGATACACATCATTGATTTATTTGGTGCGCCTAAACCCCTAACATATCCTCACAGGGAGTGGGTTAGGGAAAATCAAGGGGTGATCTTCGAATAGGACCCAATAATTAACCAAGTTCAAAAGAATCAAATAAATCCACCCCAGGCGAATGTGGTAAATCAGAAAGGGATAGTCGAAGTTCCTAGAGTTGGAAATGTCGAAATACCTAGAGTCAAACCTTTTAGGAAGGAACCACAAATTTTAAGTCAACCAGAGCCTAGGGTTATGCTGGTAAATAGAAATCAAAATGCTGATGAAGTCTTATATCAAGTTCGACAAGACAACATGGCAGAAGATAACAATCTGGCAGCCATGGTCGAAAGAATCATGGCACGAAATGGTGTAAATACTGGCTTTAGTAGGCCAAACTACACTTCTCCTTTATCTGAATATATTTTGCAAACTGAATTTCCCAGGAGTTAGAAAGTCCTGAAGTTCACAAAATTCTCTAGTGATACTAGTGAATCAATTGTCGAACATATAGCTAGGTATCTTATTGAGGCTGGGGATATAACGAAAATGCTTTCACATGGTTCACTACCCTTGCAGAAAATTCTATCCAAGACTAGACTCGTTTTGAAAGACTGTTTCATGAACAGTTTTATGTAGGTCAATCAAAGATAAGCCTAAGTGAATTGGCCAGCATTAAGCGCAAGTTTAGCGAGCCAATTAATGATTACCTCAATAGATTTCGCATGTTAAAGGCAAGATGCTTCACCCAAGGGCCTGAACATTAATTAGTTGAGGTGGCTGCAAGAGGATTAGATTTCTCCATTAGAAAGAAGTTAGATCCTTACTACTTAAGGGATATGGCCCAACTAGCGGACATGGTTCGACAAGTGGAGCGCTTGAAGGTCGAAAAGTCTAGAGCAAACAAAAGCCATAGAAAAGAAAGAGTTGCATATGTTGAAACTGGTCTAGATGAACAAGAAGCCTACAATGATTTTTCAGACTTCAGAGAATGTGAAGTGGACTTGGCTGAACTAAAGCAAGGCCCACCATATCCTTGCAACATTTTAGCCTATTCGAATGGGAAGAATCCTGCAAAACTAGAAAAGAACGATAAGCTCCCTAAGAAAACATACACTTTCAACGTAACAAAATTTGACGAATGATTTATTGGTAAAGGATGGACAGATGATAGTGCCATTTGGTGCCAAAATTCCTCTGTTAGATTAGCAGAAGAAAAGAGGTTTATGTGAATATCATAATTTTTTGGGATATAAAACTTTACAATGTTTTCTTTTTACTGATTTGATTCAGAATGCTATCAAGGAAGGAAGATTGAAGTTTGGCGAAAAGAACATAAGCCGAATGAAGGTTGATGCTAACCCTCTCCATGTAGAAGAAACCAATTATGCCGAACCTGCGGATATCCACGTGCTGGAAGTTATTGGTTTCGACATTAACCAACACCCTAAAGACAAGATCACTGAAGATTTTGTCGCAAACATTTAAATAAAGGAGGTTATTGAAGGCCTTGCCAATAATTTAAACAAAATTACCGAGGATTTTATTGCAGGTATCGAAGTGCAAGAGACTACTGAAGGTATAATTAACCAAGATATCAAAGGCTAGATTACTGCTCATATTACCACAAATGCTAGAATAACAAAGGTCACTGAAGGTCTTAGAGTCAAGTTTGAAAAGATCAGGATACTGAAGGTCCTAGCCTTGAAGTTAACATGGTGGATCTGAACCAGCCTGCTCCTGAGATGGAGGAAGTCGAAAGGCAACTCAAAATGGAAGATGATCAGATAAGGAATCATTACCCAAAGGCTGGAAAAAATGTTCTAGATTATCTGGTTCGCTGCCACAAGAAGAATTTTGAGGGGCTAATATGTCCCAGATACAACATAATCTATGATCGAGAAGCAGCAAACACTTATGAAAAAATATGATATGCTCAAACTAGGGGCAATTGGAGGAAAGATGATCAGATGGAAATTGTCTACCCAAAGGCCGGGGAAATTTTGTTGGGTTTTCTTATCTACTACCATAAAACAAAATCAGAATGCCTAATGTGCCCAAGGTGCAGTGCGGATTATGATGGAAAAGTATTAGAAACCTTTTAGAAAATCCCATATGCTCGTTGTTGGGATAGACAAAGAGGTCCTAGGAGAAATTTCACATTCGATAAAAGGGGAATTCCCAACAGGGCTGGTAGCCTTTATCCCAAGGGTAACCAAAGAGTTACCTTCAAGCCACCTGCAAACATCCCAACTGATAAATGGATAAACTCGGACGAAGTTAAGGGAGAAAGAAAGGAAAAATGAAGGAGTTTTGAAGCAGTAGGAAGAAAATTCTTAGCATATCGAAAGCAATTCCAAGTGTCGAAATAACAAGCATACAAGTCAGAGAATTATAGAGGAAAAAACCCCATGTCCAGATCTCAATGGCGAAGACACCAAAGGATAAGGAAGGCACATATAGAATTGGCAGAAAAAGAAGTGGGAGAATCTAGTAGTAACCAACTTTCCTTAACCATCATGGTCGAAGAGAAGCAACATGTGGGGAGAAGACTGTTTTCCCCAAAGAAAGAAGAAATTGGCAAAAAGGATCAAAAGGACCCAGCAAATGGCGAAGACATGATGGCATATAACTTTGAATCATATGGAGATTCTTCCCTCAACATCAATTGTAATGTGGTATCAGTGCTTCCCCATGAGTATGATCCAATAACAGAGGTCGAAGAATGAGAGGAAGCTGATGAGATTGAGATGGCGAAACATAAGCCAATGTGGTACTATATCCTAAATATGAAGCTATTGAAGAACAAAATGCATTCTTTGAGCTTCCTAATCAGGGAATGAAGAATCGCCTCAAGCCTTTGTTCATAAGAGAAAAGGTAGAAAGTTTGGGAATCAATAAGGTTCTGGTAGATGGTGGAGTCGCGCTGAATCCAATGCCCCAATTTATGTTGAAGAGAATTGGTATGTTCAACACTAAGCCCCACAACATGGTACTTTCAAACTATGAAAGTAAAATAGGCCACACTTTAGGTGTGGTGCAAGTGAATCTTACAATGGGTTCGATCACAAGACCCACCATGTTCATGGTTGTTGCAACAAAGAAAAATTATAATGTCTTGCTAGGACGTAAATAGATCCATGGTATAGGGGTAGTTCCTTCTTCAATGCATCAAAGAATATCAATCTGGAGAGAAGATGACATTATCGATAACATTGAAGTATATCAGAGTTATTACATGGCAGAAGTTAACCACGTGGATAGAAGGAACTTTGATATGAATTTGGCCAATATTGGACCATGTAACCCCGCTGATGACGCATTCTCACCTAACAAGAATGCTCTTTAATTTCTTAATCTACATCCCATTCATGCATTCCCTCGGGATAGGCAAATAATGGGAGAAGAAGCTGTTGTAGAAGGAGTTCTAGGAATACGACCAATTGGCTGGGCTGACGAAGACATTGAAAATGTCTGAGTCCCGATTCTTCGAAAAGATTTCGGATTATTTAGCTGAAAATAAATTAAAGACGACCTTAGAGGCCGAAGTAAAACACATGGCTGTCAAAGCCAAAGATGAAGCAATGCATGCGAAGGGACCTGGGGTGGATTTCAAACCAAAACCCCTTGACAAAGAGATGCCCTTCGAAGAAAAAGACCAGAGCCTAGATGCAATATATGATGAAAAGCCTCTGGGATTCAAGAAAGATCCAACATCGCCAAGTGCAAAGATGATGGTGCATGACCCTCTCGAAGAAGTGGGCCTGGGTGAGGGGTCCATCAAAGACCTACCTATGTGAGTGTAAAACTCAACCCAAAGATGAAAGCCAAAGTGATTCAATTTCTAAAAGATTACAAGGATTGTTTCTCTTAGGATTATGACGAGATGCCTGGTTTAAGCTGAGATTTAGTCAAACTGAAGTTGCCTATCAAGGATGGAAAGAAGCCCATCAAGCAGACTCCAAGAAGGTTTGCAATAGAGATTCTCTCGAAGATAAAGGAAGAGATCGAAAGACTTCTCTGATGCAAATTTATCCGGACCACAAGGTATGTCGAATGGATTACAAACATTGTTCCTTTTATTAAGAAAAATGGGTCTCTTAGGGTTTGCATTAATTTTCGAGATCTGAATTCATGCAGGTTTATATTGATGACATAGTAGTAAAATCAGTATCAAGTGAAAGTCACATGGATCATCTTCACCAATCATTCAAAAGAATGAGGAAACATGGCTTGAAGATGAATCCTCTTAAATGTGTTTTTATGCAGGCTGGTGACTTTTTGGGCTTTGTGGTCCATAAGAAGGGAATAGAAATTAATCAAAACAAGATGAAGGATATTATGGAAGTGAAAGCGCCATCGACGAAAAGAGAGTTACACTCACTTCTATGAAATATAAATATTTTAAGAAGGTTTATTTTGAACCTAAGTGGACGCACTCAAGCCTTCTCTCCCCTTCTATGCCTAAAACAAGGTGGTTTCGACTGGAAGTCGGAGCATCAAAAGGCATTCGAGAAGATTAAACAATGCCTTGTCCACCCTCCTATCTTGTCACCTCCTTGTAGAAATAAGTGTATGAGGTTGTATATATCTGCATCAGATGTAACTATAGGAAGTATGCTTGCAAAAGAGGATGATAATGGCATTGAAAGAGCCATCTATAATGTAGAAACAAGATATAGTACTATAGAAAAGTTATGTCTTTGTTTATACTTTTCATGCACTAAGTTGAAATATTATATAAAGCCAGCTGATGTTTATGTTTCTTTGCATTTTGATGTTACTAAACATATGCTTTCAAAACCAATCTGGCACAGTCAAATTGGAAAATGGGCACTTGTTTTGACTGGATATTCCTTGACTTTCATGCCTTTAAAAGATATGAAAGGGAAAGTAGTATTTGACTTTGTATTTAACCACACAGTGGTTGAAATTCCTCAATTTTTGTGGAATTAGAACTTTGGAAATTATTCTTCAATGGTTCTACTCATAAAGATGGAACTGGAGTTGGCATACTAATTATTTCTCCTGATAAAATTCCAACCAAGTTCAAGTACAAGATCGAAGGTCATCCTTGTTCGAATAACGAAGCTGAATACAAAGCTTCGATAGCAGGACTTGAAGCTTTGTTGGAATTGGGGGCAACTAGAGTCGAAATAAGAGGTGATTCCGTACTGACGATCAAACAAATAACCAAGGAGTACAAATGCATAAAAGAAAATTTGATAATGTAATTTATGGTAGAAAATAGATTGCTTTGAAGATTTGAGTATGTTAATATCAAGCATATCCTTAGACTGAAGAATCAAGAAGCAACTGACTTAGCCTAAATTGCTGGAAGAGTTGGTCGAAGTTCGTGGAAAAGTATTAGCTACTAAATCATATCCAGTAGATTTAAAAAACAGAGGTTTAGGATATGCAAATGAAGTGCACTTAGAAGTATTGGCCATAGATATCTTAGAAAATATAGATTGGATAAGCCCTATAATAGGTTATTTAAAAAATCTAACAACGAATGCAGAAAGAAAGATTATGTGTCTCATGCTAAACTACATTTTAGCAGGCAACAAATTGTTCAAGAAAACACCAGAAGGAGTCTCACTCAAATGTTTAAGTGAAAGCGAAGCATACTTGGCACTATAAAATGTACATGGTGAGGCATGTGGAGTACATCAAGCAGGTCACAAGATGAATTGGAACTTGTTCCGGTATGGCATGTATTGGCCTACTATGCGAAAGATTGCATAGAATTCTCCAAGGGATGTCAAGAATGTCAAGTTCATGCAGGCATTCAACATGTTCCTGCAAGTGAATTACATCCAATCATAAAACCATGGCCCTTCAGAGGATGGGCATTGGATTTGGTTGGAGAGATTCGACCAGCTTCATCCAAAGCACAGAAATACATCCTGGTAGGGATTGATTATTTTACAAAATGGATTTAAGAAATACCTTTTGTAAATGTGGATCAAGAGAGTATTATTGAATTCATTTAAAGGCATATGATCTACAAATTTTGAATCCCATAAACAATTACAACTGACTGGGGATCAGTTTTCATTGGTCGAAAGATGCAGGAATTCACTAAGGAAATGAGATTCAAATTACTAACTTATACGCCTTATTATGCTCAGGCGAATGGACAAGTCAAAGCCGCAAACAAGGTAATTATTGGTTTTATAAAAAGACATGTAGGAAAAAAGAAAAAAATTGGGATAAGACCTTAGATCAAGCTTTGTGGGCTTGTCGAACATCTCCAAAAGAAGTGACGAACACAACTCTATTTCATTTGACTTTTGGGCATGATGCAGTTTTACCAGTGGAAATTTATTTACATTCAGTAAGAATCCAGAGGCCGAACAAAATCCCCTGTGATAATTATGGGGAAATGATGATGAATGAACTAGTGGATTTGGACGAAGAGATGCTACATGCCTCAGAGGTCTTGAGAAGGAAAAAGAAAGAATATCTAGAGCATACAATAAAAGAGTAAAAAGTAAAGTCTTCTCGAATGATGATTTGGTATGGAAGGTAATATTACCAATAGATCGAAAGAATAAGTTGTTAGGAAAATGGTCTCCACATTGGGAAGGACCTTTTTGAATAATCCAAACATTCACAAATAACGCCTACGAAATAGAAGAATTGGCAGAGAATCGAAGACTCTTGAAGATAAATGGCAAGTACTTGAAAAAGTATAAACCTATCATTCAAGAGCTAAAGATTATGATAGAATAGTATAAAGTAATGAATTAAAAGACAACATGGTGTTAATATAAAATTCCAAAATGGATTTGTCTCGAAATTACATAATTAGAAAGTGCACAAAACGCAAAATGGAAATACACCAAAGTTTTTAGCATATTCAAAAAGGTAAGTTAGATTTCATCCTATCATACTTGGTTTTCGCCAGCTTCAGCCTACAATCAATAGAAGATTTAGTTACATGAAGAGTAGATATTTCATCCTCTAATTTTTTGGCTGCATCCACATGCTGCACACTTTGAGAAATCTCACGCTCCATCTCAGTATGATCCATCTATTCGATGATAGAGCGACCATTGTTATCAAACTCTTCTTTGGTATTTTTGAAATCTTTGCCAAGTATCTCAGCTTTGTTGGTTGAGTCAAGAGCTTTTGAACACTCAGTTTCCTGAAGGGTTTGCTTTTCTTGGAGTTTCGAATCCACATCTTGTTCCCTAAGAAAGTCTGCACGGATTGTGTTGATCAAAGTAGTCACATCCATTAGAACTTCAATAGTCTTAGAAGGACAAGTGACTATGTCAATTTTGTTGATCATATTCCTTAACACAGTGCTTGCAGTGGCATTATTCTTTAGGACTTTGAATAGGTCAGCTTCGAAGACTTTTCTTTGATTTTTCTGGAGAAGTTTCTCATTAGTCTCAACACTAGAACTTCCACTCGAAGTAGAAAATGGACTAGGGAAAGTTTTTTGGGCAAGTGGTACCCTATTTGCCATTATGACCCTTACGTACTCGAGAGATTTTTTTTCTTCAAAGCTTCCAGTTCTTCTTGGGAAAGTTGTGGTGAAGCATTGTTATTGGTTTGCTAATTTGCAAAAGTGATTTTATCTTGGGAGTTGGCTTGGACATGAGGTTCCTTGTATTTTTATTCCTTGGTTTCTTCTTCTCCTACACCTTCTTCATCTTCATCGAAATATTGTTAGATTTAGTTAGTAAGATAACCATCATCATCAAAAAGGTCATCAACAAACTTAATCTTCTTGGGAGAAGAATCACTAGGGCTATCATCATCTTGTACTTTGTCATCACTAACCCTCTTGGTCCCACCTTGACGTACCTTTTGGTCATTCTCAGCCTGGGGATTGGACTCCTTTTAAGATGATAAATCAGTATCAATTTAATTAACCGCAGTCGAAGATCCTTTGTTGAAATATTTGTCGCCTGACAAGGGAAGATATGAAGCAGTACCACTATCAGGAGGAACGCGAGTCTTGATTGTAGACTCAGTAGGATTTGGTTGATTTTCCCACGCAATAAAAAAGAAAGAAAATTAGTTATAATAAAAGAACAATGGTGATCGAAGGAGAATAACGAATAGAAGTTATACCTTTAGTCCATCAGGACTTGAATTATCACTTTCGACCCGCTCCAGAATAACGCCTCCAGATGGTTGGGACGTGCTTTTCTCTTTGGGATTTGGGGAAGTACGGTGAGCTCAGGTTTCTTCTTGGATGGTTGCAAAGAGGTTGCATCAGAAGTCTTTGCCTTCTTCTTCTTTATCTTTTTAGTATGTAAATGAGTGGGAGGAGTGTCTTCATTGTCTTTGATTTCTACTCAAATATCATGAGTAGATTTTCTTTTTTGTGGAGATTTTGGAGGTAAGTGACTAGCCTGAAGAAAATAGTGTTGTTAAAAAATGATAAAATGTAAAAAGCAGATAAAATATCGAATGATACCTTTGATGGTTTTGATTTTTTGGTATCTAGAGTGGCGCTTTTTGTTAAAATGTTGGTTTGTTTGGAAGCTTCAGTGGAACCTGTCTTCGAGATAAGTTGTTCCTTTTTTATGGTTTTCATTTTGACGGCTAGAAAAATGTACATCATAACAATGGTTAGTATCAGGTATAAAAAAAATAGCAAAGGTAATCGAAAGGATCAGGGAAATCCTTTGGTTCCACACCTTCACCTGTCGGAGAAAGAATGGAGATAGCTGACAAATCATAGTGAAGGAAGCCTTTGAAACTGTTCAAGGTGTTGCTTAGTCGAAAACACTCGTTTAGCATGATTTTTAGACTCTTATTTTAAAATGTTAAGGTAATCCCCACAAACGAACCAATTTGGGTAAGGAGGGTAAAAAGCCAAGCCAAAATTAGCGCTAGGCAACTTTGGAAATTTTGGTGGTTGAAGTTTAAAAGCTAAGTCATATATGTCCCCAAGTTTAACACAAGCAGGGATGTTTAAACGAGGAAGCATTTTAGTAAATTTATCTTTTAAAATTTGGGCTGCGTTGAAAGTGGTTCGACTAAGGTTAGTTGGATCATAGATAGTTTCAAAGTACTTCTGGAACGCATGGATTTCCTTGATATTGTGCTTACCTTTTTGGCTCAGATCCTGCATATATGCAAAAGCTTTTGTCAAATGTTGGACGAGAAAAATGGTGTCAAACATATTCCTCTAATAAAAATCTTTCCACCGAGTGTCGAAACCCTTTTAGCAGTAAAAGGATGGTTGATAAGCCATATGTTTTTCCAAGTCTGAGAAAAAGAACTTCATTCCTGCTGTGCAAAGTTCACGTTTCCTTCCAAAGATAGGTTTAGGAATCACTTGACAAAGGCCAAATTATCGAGACACAAAATTTGGTTGGTGGGAAATTAAGAAAATGTTGCTCTTTACAGACATGATCCTCGAAACAATCAACCTAGAGAGTAAAAAGGCTCTCCATATGTCAATGATGTTTGTATCTTCAGGTGAAATGTTGAAGAGGGATTTGGTGAACCACTCAAGACCATGAGTCAAGGAGCCATCGAAGGACTAAAGAGATAACGTTTAGAAAACATCATGACATACTTGGTAAAACACTCCCCAAAGTTCTTTGCATCATCATCAGGAGTCAGTTGGAGCAGTCTAGTTCCTTCAATGATTCAATTCTAAATGTCAGGATCTTTGTCATCTACTGTTCCAGAAGAAGTGAGAGATGGTTCGAACGTTACATTGAGCCACAATTGAAGAAGCCAATATGGGCCAGCTAGCAGTAGGTTTGTGCATGCTTTGTACCCTTTGAGTTTGGAGGTGGCAGATCCAAGGCTTTCATATAACCTAGTGAGAATTAACTCACTAAGGCATATTCTTCGACCAAAATGAAGTAGGTTTTCTAAGGCGAGGAATCTTTTGGCAACTTGCAGGGATTTTCAGCAAAAGATACACCTAGATAGCCAGAGAGAAAGGCAAGCTATATGCTCAATATCATATACTTTGTCTCCTTGAGCATGGTAAAGGCTTATGTATTTGGCGAAGGAAGCATTTTCGACTTTGAAGTCGATGGTGTTTTCTTCTTGTTGGTAAGGATCGAAAGTTTCTCCAGTTGGTGGGAGTCCAATAATGGCATCCACGTCAAAGAAAGTGGGAGTTATCATTCCAAAAGGGAGATGAAAACAGTTATAAGTATTATCCCAAATATATGATGAAGTCATCAACATAGGTTGGCAGTAGCTAAAAACTATTTTCGACATTTGAATCAAGTGGAAAATACCTAAGTCTTTCCAGACTTGGGATTTTTTCTTTTCGACTTTGGCTAACCAAGCAAGATATTGTTTATCTGCTACGGGACACGACCTAAAAGGTCTAAAATTCTCAGTCACATAGTCAAATTGAAAGGGTTTGCTCTCAGTTATGGGAACTGAGGAAGTTTCTTTTTGAATCTTTACCATAGACGATTCCACTAGATTTTTATCAGGATTATTGTTCTTCTTTTTGGGTGGTTCATCCTTATTAACAATGGGCTTGGTATCATGATAAACTGGGAAAATTTCCCTAATTTGTTCTAAACACCCAAAAGATAACATAGGACCCATATACCCTAGAGTTTTATCAGCAAAGGTGAAAGGGATTATTACTTGGGAAGCATAGATAGGTTGTTGTTCTGCAGAAACATGAGGAGTTGGAACAAATTCTTGATTTCCAACAAGAAGCGGTTTATAGATATGATGAATGAGTTGAAATGCAACATCATTGGTGTTCTTCACTTCCTTATTCTTCACATTTTTGCTGGATTTGCTACCTTTCTTGGTTGGTGCCATGGTTTGAACGTTCAGATTGTTGGATGATTAAGCGTTTTTGAGAAAGAAAACCGAAAATGGCGTAAGTATTTAAAACTCAGAAGTCAAGAAGTTGGAAAAGGTGTTTTTGAGGAAGAAGGAAGGTATTTATAACTAGAATTTGTTTAGTTTATATTTTCAAATTTTAATTTAGTGGGGCACGTGGTGGTTTTTGATATGTCAATGAAGAAAGTTGTTTGTTGAAAAGCCACATTGGGAACCTACTTTTAGTAGCAACGATGAAAACTGCATCACACACGTCTTGATTAGACGTTTTGAAAAAGGAAATCATGATTGTTTCTGGCATCATAATAGTTGTTGTTCATCATGAAAGATAATTGTCCGTCGAAATGCAAATGTCTTGCAAAAATGGATATTTCTCCAAGCATGTTGAAATACACATTTTTGGGAGACAATTTGTTAACTGAGAATTTCGACTATACGAATGTTGAACTGAAATGATACATCTTGGAAGAAATTTGGTTCGAAAAAGCAGTATGAAGGAGATCTTGTGAAGATTTCGATGAATGAAAAACTAATAAGAGTTTCATTTTGCTAAGTGTTGGCGTAAGGTTCGCTTTGTGAACCATTGGAACTTATTTATTCGAAGTATTATCAGAATAGATACTTCGACCGTCACGTTTATATTTAGTGCTTCGAAAACCAGAAGGTTTTCAAATTTTTAACAGAGTGTAGAATTTTTGACTGTTTATATATTATGTCACATGTAACTTGCGGTTAAAATTTTTGTCCAGGCTGTCTAAAATTCCTGGCTCCGCCACTACTTATAAGACTTCTTAAGTAATATCAATTAATTGAAAACTTTAACGAGAAACAAACTTTTAAATAGATTTTCAAACTAAATCAAACTTTTAAAAAGGTTAAATCAAACAAACAAAAAAATCTAATAATTCATAGGTCAAATTCAAACCTTTTAAATTTATCATAGATCAATCCCAATCGTTCTAAAGTTTAATCTAAACCTATCATATGTAGTTAGTGAGAATAACTACTATTTATTTTTAAGAAAAAACCAATGTGAATATAATAAAATTGTTATTATTTATTTATAGTTTCTTTTTCACTTTAATGAAAAAAGTAAGAAAAGTTTTGTGAGGGAGAAAGTACTATACTGCCAATAATTAGTAAAAGAACAACACTCCCGAACGTAAATAAGACTTTGATTGATGTCATTATAATAATAATAGTCTCTATCAAAAAGAAATTTAATGGATAAAAGATAATGTAAAATAAAAGGGGAAAAATTGCCCAAAATTTTAATATATTGAGATTAACTCTGAACTGAGAAACAAAAATCAAAGATCTAAACAAAATTATATATATATAATTTACATTTAAATATACAAAATATAAAAATAACAAGTTTTACGGCAAGAAGCCGTTATAAACACCGTGGTTATGTCTATCAACACCGTCGCTTATACAATTAGCATTCACAACCACTTCTACATTCTCGCCGCCGGTGGTTTTCGGCTCTGTTTCTCCGGTGGATTCCCCGGCGGGAGTTGGTTGGTAGAGTCCGCATTTCTGACACCTAGCGACGGCGAAAGGAGCTCGGCAAGAAGGACACGAAGAGTGAGACCCAAGCCACGTGTCTACACACGCCACGTGGAAGCCGTGACCGCACTGGGGAAGTACTCGAACCTCTTCGCCGGCGGTGAACTCCGAGAGACAAATGGCGCATTCAGATGAGACTATCCATTTTCCGGGAGTGTCGTCGAGGTAGGTGAATTTCGGAAGTGAGTTGAGAACTTTCTTTTTGAGACCTTTGTTGGCGACGGCGGTGGTCGGGGAGGCTCCGGCGGCGGGACCGCGGCGGAGCCAGGCGCATCGGGCGATGGCGGTGAGGCCGACGACGGATATGAGAGCGCAGAGGAGTGCGGCGAGGATGACGACAAAGTCGGATTCTAGTGAAGCGGTGGAGTCCGGCGGAGGGGCGGCGGAGGAAATGGATTGTAATGTTCTAAATGAGCGAGTCATGTTGGAATGGAAGAAAAAAAGTTAGTTTAATTGAGTGTGTAATAGGTAATGTTTGGTTAGGTTTTGTTTATAGAAAGAGAGAGAGAGAGAGAAGAGGGGTTTTTGATTTGTGTTGAGTTTTGGGAAGTTGAATAATTGAGGTAGGTACTTATAGTTGAGAAAGGAGTGTAGGAAAGGTAGGTTTGAGTATAGTGGGTTTTAGGATAAGAGTCAGTTGGAGAAGACTTGACTTGAAATGAAGGTGAGAGAGAGAGATAAAGAGGTGAAATTTGGGGGGTGTTTTTGTTTTGCTCACTATTTAGGATTGGTTGTGTTTGGTGTGTAGTGGTGTGGTGGGTGCTTAGCCCTACTTAAAGAGGAAGGTTAAGTTAGGACAAACTTTTTGTTTTGTGTTTGGTTAAAGTAAAATATTTATATAAATTATGAGAAATATTGTAATTTAATATTTATTTTTTTACTATTATTGTATTTATAATAAATAATAGAAATGTCAAAATTGTTGTTAATATTAAAGAATATTTTGGTTAAACATATTTGAAAAAATGAAGGGATGAATTGGGATTGGGGTGGATTGGAGTGGATTTTGCCTCTCTCATTATAGCTATTAATATAAGTCAATGTTTTTTACACATGCATTGATTTTGAAGTTAAAATTTTAATTTTAATTTTAATATTTTTCCCCATCTTATATTTGACTTCGCCACATAAAATTAAAATATTATATCTATTATAAATAATTAATGTCTATATAAGCACTGTCGTATTTGGTTTTTCATTTTTTATTATGCATATGCGTTAAAATAAAAATAAGTCTTTTTATTTAATTTTAATTTTAAGTTAAATTATTTGTGTAATATATTTTGTGATATGCATTCTCATGTCTGTTTGTCTACTTTTTTATACACACATAAAATATAAATAATATTTTTTCTCAATGTTATTTTTTATTAAAATTATTTGTGTGATAAAACATATGATATTTTAGATGACTATATTAATTTTAAACCATAATTACTACTTATCTCGAGATAAGGTGTATAAGTATTTCATGAAGGCTCGTGTTCACCAGCTTCATGCACAGTTAAAAATGAGCAAGAAAGACACCTTGGCGATCTTAGAATTTGTGCTTCGAGTTTGAGCTATTGCAAATTCATTCATGGTCATTGATGATCCAATTTCGGAGCGTAACCAAATTAATTCAATACTTTAGGGTCTACTTAAAGAATACAATCGCTTCATCATGATGGTTTATGGCAAGACTGAACCAATGGGCATCTATGAGATGAAAGCGTTATAGTATGTTCAAGAAGATCGAATGGATAAATATTGTCAAGAATTAACTACTCCTAGTGCCACAGTCAATGTAACTCAAGTTATTGCTACTGCTCACTCTGCAATAAAAGCTAGCTCAGGTGGTTCAAATCACAACTCTTGTGGCTGAGGCAGGCCTACTTGAGGAAGAGGTCGAGGTAGATAAAACGACACCACAAGAAATTTTCCAACATGTTAGTTCTGTAATAAATATGGATATGTAGTGATGGATTGCTAACATAGCTTTGATGAGTATTTTAAACCAACAACATCCAAATTTCAGGTTTAAGCTTCAACATCCACCAACACAAGTAATGCTCAAGAAGGTGGTAAGAGTTAAGACATATCAACTTCACTAGTAATTGTTTATTCGACTCGTCAAGATCAATTGTAGATACCATTGTTGTGATTGGTTTTTTAATCAGAGCCGTTACTACTAGTTTTTATCCTAAGGAAGGGAATCTAATATAAAACCCTAATTTGTAAACAGAGATTCTAAGTTTCAGACTTCTTTAGACGAAAGGAAGGTGTTAGACACCTTTTATCTACCTTATTCTTAAGGATACAGGTTTAAGTTTAGGTTTAGGTTTAACAGTTAGGTAAGAAGGGGTTTTAATTTTTTTAATAGGGGAAAAGGGTTTTAATTTTTAATAGGGGAACTCGCCATGATTTTAGTCGTATGCCTACGTATCCTCTTATGAGGAATCAGAGTCTCAATTCGTAGTTCGTAGTTGGTTGGTGTTTTTTTATAGGGTTGCGTAAAATTGTTTTTGAAATATCCTTGAACTTTGTCCGAGTTATAAATTTAGTGATGGTAGACGCAGTTTGCAGTTAAACTTGAAATTAATTCTCCTTAACCCTTTTTCGAAAATATCCTGTAGTTTTTGTTACGTTAGTTGAAAAATGGTTTATTATTGGTTAGTTGTTTTGATGTTTTGATTTGATTAAAGAGTATGATGAGACATTGAGCGAGAAGAGTCTGATATAGTCTCCTCCTCACGTGACCAGATATTATCCACGTGTTGCTCAATGTGAAGGATGCGGAGGAAGTGTGATACAACCTTCCTCATCACGTGGCCAAATATTGTCCATGTGTTGCTTGCGGGTGGAATATTTGATGAATTGCGTGAATTTTGATATTTGATTATAATTTAAGATTTTGATTCAAATTTAATGTTTGATTTATGGATTGAAAATTGAAGTAAAAGTGAATAATTGAATGAATATGTAAGTGAAAAAAATAGCATTAGAGTTAGTAAACATATTTTAAAGTTAATAATAAAAAAAATTGTAATTAGTAAAAACCTATTTATCCCAATTTATTAAGTAATTAGTAAAAGGACGGATTTTAAATTTAGAGTTTATAAAATAAATGTTGATTATAGAAAAATAAATATTGGTTAAATAAAAAGGATTTTTGTTGCTACAATTTACAAGGAAAGATATAAAATTAGATCCATATTATGATTTAGAAAATAAAATTTACAATAGATTTAAAACTAATAATTTGATTAATGATAAAAATTATTTAGTTATTTTTAATAAAGGAAAAATTAAGTTTGTTATTTATAAAAGGTTTATAACATAATTATATTTAGAAAATACTCAATAATACGTCTGATAAAAAATATATTGTACAAATAATAATAAAAATCATAAAACAATTTAGAATAAAATAATAAAAATAATAAATACTACAAAAATTAAAATAAACATAAAAGAGATTATTATTATTTCCGTTTTTTATTGTAAGAAGACTAGCCTCTTCCTAATTTTGTATTGTTCTTATTTAGCATTTTTTATCCGCCCTAATTTAGTAATAATAAAGATAGTAAAGCTAATTTATCATATTAAAATTTTAGTTTCCTAGTGGTTATAGTAACAATTAAATATTGAGAAAAACTAATTCATATAAATTATAATACTTAGACTCCCTAAATTAACCATGAGAAATAAAAATTACCAACGATAAAATATTCAAACCATACATGGAAACACTATTAATCACATAAAAACATTGTGGAAGAAATTCCAAAAGTAAAGAAACAAAACTCGAATATTCAAAAAAATTAAGAATTGATTTTACATCAAAGAAGACAAAGTTACCAACCTGAAATATCGTGACCGATTTAAGTTGCTTCATTTCCTTCTTCTCGGTCAATCCTTCCTCCTTTTTTAGTACAAGAGTTTCTTGGGTTGATGATGGGCTTTTAGGAGATACTTCGTTGTTGTTCTTCGATGTGAAAAACAACAACTTTAGGAGAATTCTAGTGAATTGTTGATTTATTAATTGTTGGTGAAATTGTTGATCACCAAAATTTTGTTGATCAAGACTTCATGGTTTCTTTGTTGTTGTTCTTCGATGTGAAAAACAATAATTTCTAGGAGAACTCTTTTAGTGAATTATGGATGATTATGAAATTGTGGATGAAAAATATTGTGAAAGAGTGGTCTATTTATAGATTTGAAATTAGGTTAAAGACACCCCCAAAAGAAAATAGTTCACACTAAGAAAAACCTAAAGTTTATGATTTTTATCTTGGTCAACAAGTCTACAAATTCTGACCAATGAGAAATCAATTTTGTCAACATGTGACCAATCAGAAAGTGGCAAATCATGTGATTTTGTTGTTTTTATATTTTATAGGGTTTTTAGTTATTTTTTTATTAAAAATTATAAAAAGTGAAAAAAATTATTTTTGAAAAATTATTAATTAAAACAATATGAAAATTATAATTTAATAATAAAAAAGTGACTTTTTGAGAAGGTTTAAACCAATTGAGATTTGATTGAGAATTTGGTGAACAACATTGAACTCGGGACTTTCCACTTGTAAGTCTCATCCTCTTACCAAGTGTGTTATGTTATTCATTTGAATTAAAAAATCAATTGAAAATATATGAAGATGATCAATTATTTGCTATTTAAAAATATAAATAATTTGAAAATTATTATATTTTTAAATTAACTCGAAAACGAATATTTACAAAACCCTAAAATATTAATGTAAATCAAAAGAATTTTATAAAAATCAAAGTTTGAAAATAAACTTGATGGTAGCACTAAGGACGGAAATATTTGAGATATGACAACCATACGGACTAGAATCACAAGTATGATTTATTGATTCAAGTGTATTTCACTATATCACTTCTAGCGATTCAAATTTACAATATATTAAATCATGTATTAGATCAAATAAAGTAGTTGTTGGAAATGCTCATAGTTTAAAAATTAACTCAGTAGGAAACACACACTTTCAGTTTAGTCTCGTGTCAAATTACTTTATAAAATTAGATGATTTATTGCATGTGCCTAACATAATCAGAACTCTCATATTAATTTCAGAATTTGCCAAAGAAATCTTCTGATCAATTTAAGATAATATGAGTTTGTTTCAATTCGTAAAGTTAGTAATGTATGAAGTGCACATAGAGTTAATATGGAAGTGTATATATATAATCCGATTCGGAAGAGTATTTTCAGATCAATTTAAGATAAAATGAGTGTGTCTCAATTAAGAATATATAAAATGTATATAGAATTAATACGAAAATATATCTCTAAATTATTTTTAGATAAAAGTATAAGTGTGATTCAATTACATTTGTATAAAATAGATGCATCAGAAATATATTTTTGAATTTTCATGAAACATTTTCAAATATTCTTAAAATATATCTCTATCATTACGGTGGAAGAAGCAATTCTTAAAAAAAAAAGAAAAAGAAATAAATCAGTCACAAAATCGAATTTTTAAATGGGTGATCAAAATTGCCATTAAACCCTTTATATATTTTATGCAAGAGAATGCAAGAGAGTTGCAAGTTACATTTAAAAAAAAAAAGTATTGCAACAAAATTAACATACTAGGCGCCGCAAACAACAAGTAGCAATAGAATTCAGAATAAATCCTTACACATTGAGCAGTGGTTGCTAGACTGGTCCATTTAACGACCATTAATGACTATTCATACTTAAAAAGATAGTATTAAAGAAAAATCAACCTATCACAAGAACATAAATGCTTTAAACTTTTTCTCTTCTTAATAGTACCTTCAATAAAATTATTAATGGAACGAGTTCTAGTACCCAAAAATAAATAAATAATGAGTTTAAGTCTTTACTACAATGTTTTAGAGTATTTTTAACTGTGAATTTTTTTTTGGATGTTTTTTTCCAGAATTTGTTAAATTACGTCAGTTTGAAGTAATTTAATTAATTTTTCATTTCAATTGTACAACTCTAAAGAATTCATATTGAGTCACACATATTTATTTTATATATTAATATTTTATTCATATTAAATTTTATATCATTTAAAATAATAATTTTAACGATTTAAATTAAAATTGATATAAAATAAATAAAATTCAAATTAAACTTATAACTTAAAATGATAATTAAAATTAATTTCAAATACATGACATATAATTAAAAACAATAAAAATAAATAACATCACATAAGTTAATCAAACTTAAATTTCATCATCTTCATGTCTAAAATGTTTTCAAATATACTGACTAGATCTCTTTGAAGTTGATGACGAACTTGTTTTTCACGAATATTTACTCTTCTTTGTAGTCTTGTTGCAAGATTCGGATGAGGACCGCTAAATGTTTCAGTTGTTGAGTTGTTGTTATCCACATTATCATAAGAGTAATCAAAATTACCTCCATATGTATGTCGTTCATCTTCAACAATCATGTTGTGCAATATGATGCACGTATATATTGTATGTTTGAGGGTGTCCATGTGCCAGGCACGCGCTGGGCCACGTATAATTGCAAATCGAGATTGAAGCACTCCAAATGCCCTCTCCACATCTTTTCTAGCTGATTCTTGATGTTGAGCAAATAATTTTTTCTTCTCTCCTTGTGGCATTGAAATGGTCTTCCCAAATGTAGCCCACTCAAGATATATATCATCAGCTAAATAATACCCCATATTATATGGTGTCCCATTGATTGTATATTGCACATTAGAAGCATGTCCTTCCAAAATATCGTTAAACACGTTGGATTGGTTTAGCGCATTAATGTAATTGTTTGAACCTGCAATACCAAAAAAAAGCATGCCAAATCCATAAGTCTTGTGATGCCACTGCTTCAAGCATGATTGTGGGATTTCCATGATCACCTCGACAAAATTGTCCTTTCCGTGCAACATGATAATTTTTCCATTTCCAATGCATACAAGAATGGAACCCAACATACCTGGAAAGCCACGTGACTCTCCCATTTGTAAAAGATGTTCAACATCAGTGTTGTTAGGATTTTTTAAATACTCATCCCCAAATACAACATTCACACCCCAAACGAATCTTTGTAAGCACTCAATTGAACTTTTTTCACCTATTAGAACATATT
Source organism: Vicia faba (assembly GCA_948472305.1). NCBI lineage: Eukaryota > Viridiplantae > Streptophyta > Magnoliopsida > Fabales > Fabaceae > Vicia > Vicia faba. The sequence continues at coordinate 710,522,722 of OX451739.1, forward strand.
CGTCTATAACGTAAGCAGGAGACCCATACGCCAACATACAAATAACAGCCATACATTTCTGTAATGGTGAAATACCCATTTTATCAGTTGCATCAACTCTCATTTGGAAATATTCATCATGATTTCCAAGGGCATCTACAATTCAAAGAAATACATGCCTATGCATTCTGAACCTTCTTTGAAATTGAACATCTGTGTATACTGGATTTTCCAAGAAGTAGTCATTGAATAATCGATTGTGCCCTTCTTCATGACTTCGATCTACCACTGTTCTTCTCTTTGGCATAGAGGAACTTCCATATTGATGTTCATTCTCAAGTGGTTGTTCTTCATCACCGTCGTCCATAAATTCTTCTTCAACCAACTCCCAAATTTTTTGGTAAAAATCATCTGAATTGTCTGAATCCATTTTAGTGACTAAAGAATGAGAGAAAAATGATAGAAGAATTAGAGAAGTATAAGAGAAGAATAAGATGGGAATGAGAAAACAATGACATAAGTGGTAGTATATATAATGATTTGTATAACGGCTAGTTTAAATAACGGCTAGTTTGTATAACTGCTAGTTTGAATAACGTCTAGTTTGAATAACGGCTAGTTTGAATAACGGCTTGTTTGAAGAATATAATTTTTATTATAATTTAAAGTGGTACTAATGACCATTTTACATATGTGTTGATAATTTAAAGTGGTACTAATGACCGTTTTACATAGGTGTTGGTAAATTAAAGTGGTACTAATGACCATTTTACATAAGTGATAGTTACTACATTCCATATTTTTTTCATCTTATTACAATATTTTTCATTAAGATCTCGTTGAGTATCATTCATAGTAGAAGTGTCTTTCATGATGATATGTATTGCCTTTAATTCTAGCTCGTGCTCCTTACATTGAGCTAGTCTTTCTATTGTTGTTTCTCTTTTAATCCTTGTATCTTGCATTGCATTTGGAATTTCCTTTTCCCTACCCTTCCTTTTTGCTGCTTTTTGTCCCATTAGACGCTCCATTGGTAATTGATCTTACCTGATCAGACTTGGACCGTCACGACTGGCTCCGAGCGAAAGTTGAGTGAGATCGGGGGGGGGGGGGGGGGTACCTGCAAGGCACTCCGATGCTAAAGTGAGTGATGGTACGAGCAGGAAAAAAGTGTATGTATGGGTAAGAGAATGAATACCCAACCCTCTAGGAACAGAGGGTATTTATAGCCCCCAACACGGGGCCAAGGTTCCTTCATTGGGCCGACCAGAACTGGCCCAATAAAGGAACTTCCAGGTTCTACGTGTGTAGTGGGGACCCACACGTGGTCTCCTTCCTGGTGATGCTCTGCGAGAAATAAGGAGGGACGAGGACGCGGTCTTTCCGGAGTTCAGGTGATTTGGTAACGGTCAGAGTCTGCCCTACGAGGAGGGTGCTCGAGCTAGGCTCGAGCTGGAGTTTCACGTGGTCGAGGACACCATGTTCGCGGGCAACGGCGGGCCCGACTGCAGTTTATGGCCGGGCGCGTTGGCGAGAATCCTCGGGTGCGCGCTCTTCGAAGAGTTGCTTGGATTGGGCCTTCGTTCTTGCTTTTGGGCCAGGTACGGGCCCAGTCCAGAACAGGAGCCCCCCAAGTCGTGGCTCCTGGAGCAGGAGTTATGACTTGACCTCAGGTCGCCTTTGCCACAGGGTCTGATGCCCGGCCCAGGATATTTGCTTCCCCGTGACTTCTCGAGAAGTTTCTCATGAGTTGCATACGTGGCATAATCCTTGTCGATGCGTGCTCGAGGGATTCCTCGCGGGCTGTGTTCATTGGGTACACGAGGCAACCCTTGGGAACCGTGACGCCACCCTAGCGAGAGTAGGGCAATCATTGCATAGGGGGAGTAGACATCGAGGAGGGGAAGTTCGTGGTTCCCCGGGGTGACGTTTCGTATTCCACGTCACCCCTATAAATAGGACCCTTGGGTCCCATAACTCGTTTTTCCTCTTCGCGCTTCTCCTTCTTCCTCTGCCTTTGCCTCCACTGTTTCCCTACAACTTCGCAAGATTACCGTACCTTCCTCCGTTGATTTTCTCCACCACTGCCGTACCTTCTTCTTAACTTCTAAGTAAGCGTTTATCCCTCCTATTTTTCTTCGTTGTAGGTAATTTTTCCGTTATTTGGATGTTAGAAACCCACATCTGGGATTAGCGCCCGATACATTCATGCTTGTGCCCGGCACATTCATGTTTGTGCCCGGTATATTCATGTTTTAAGTATATGACTCGCGATGCTGCCCGGGACCTTCATGGTTTTGGGCGCATAATTCTATGATACTGCCCGGTAAACCCATAGTTCTAGGTTTAGGATTCATGATATTGCCTGTCACATTCGTAGTTTAGGTCGGCGTACTCATGACTGGCCGGGATGTTGGCCCATTTAGGAAGTATGTAGGACAACTCGTCGTGGCACCTTAGCGTCGGGGAGGAGAAACCAGGATCTTGTTCGAGTCCTCAATGATTTAACACGCGCGGAGTGTGTCTTGGCTTGTCGTGCCCTTCTTCCCGTCAGTTATGGTGAGCATATGGATTTGCTCTCGAATTTCACCGGTTTTCTGTGCTTTGCAGGTAAATGGATGACGAACCGGAGTCCTCGGGGCGCAATGAGGTCGAGGACCAGAGTGCCGAGGAGAATGTAACCTTAGTTGACACCGTTGACGATCCTTTGCTGGATTGGGTGGGCGTCGAGCCCCAAGGGATTGCCTCGGCATATAGTCGGCGTAGTCGGAGCTCCTACACTATCGTCGAACACGACGGTAGCCAACCGGGCTTTCAGAAGAACTTTGTTGTCACAAGGCCGTCTCTCGATGCGCGGATCTGTTCGGAGTTCTCTGAGTATGGTTTTCCCATGTATGAAATCGCGTTCAAGGACCTCGGCCTTAAGCTCCCCTTCAGTGATTTCCAGGTCGGGGTATTCTGCCATCTGGACTTGGCCCCCTCGCAGCTTCACCCCAATTCGATCACCTTTCTTCGGGCGTTCGAGCTGACATGTTGTTCTTAAGGATCAGGGCGACCATTCCTCTCTTCTTCAGAGTTTTTCACTTGCAACGCCAGTCTCGAGGAGGCAGACATAGTTGGGTTTCCCTGAAACAGTCGAAGAGGCTGTTCAGGATGTACATGGATTCGGTTCGGGGTTTCAAGGATAAATGGTATGTCGTGCGGTCGGTCACCCAGACTGCTTTGGATTCTATATATGAAAAGGAGACCGCAGTGGCCGACGAGAACGGGGAGCCTCTTATGGACGACGAGGGTCGCCCCGTGTTGGGGCGTGTATCCAAGTTCCCGTTGCACTGGTGCTCGCGCCATTACGAGCATGGTACCGGGCACTACCATACGCCCGCGGGAGGGATGAGTGTCGAGGATGAGGAAGCCTACGGTACCCTTTGCAAGTATGTCAACAGCTTCTTCCCTGCCCGGTGGGTTACGAGGGAGGGGAAGGACATTCTTGATGAGGAAGGTTACCCGACCTTCGAGGCCCGTCCTATAGATACCAAGGCGCTTGTCGAGTGCCAGTCCTACGGGCAGGCCGTGGACCTACTAGGTTACTTTCTGTCTTATAGTTTTGTTCTAGTTTCTTTGTTTGTTACTTGCTCGTAACTAACCCGGGTTTTCTTCTTTGCAGGCAATATGTTCGGACAAAGGGAGAGGCTCTTAAAGTTGACTCAGGATAAGAAAGTCAATAGAAGGTTGGTGCGAGCTCCACAGGTGACGAGGATGGGCCCGCCAACCAGTTCATGTGATGCTTCTGGCGGGTCCCCAGACTCCCATGACGTCAAACAGCCCACTGAGCTGATAACGAGGAAGATAAACCGGGTAGAGAGCCAGTCGGAAGTCGGCGACGAGTCTGTCGCGGTGAGGGCCTTTGGCTTGCCCCCCCGCTTTAAAGAGGAAGGCTTCTTCGAGGGGTTTCCCTTGACAGTAAGTGCTGAGGAGGCTGAGACTATCAGGCGGCTGAACAAAGAAAGTCGGAGAAAACATCTGGCCGCCAGTATGGTCGGGATGGTTAAGATGGCCGAGATGGTCGTTGTCCTCGTTAAGGAGGGGTCGGACTCCTCTGACCGCGTCAGAGAACTGGAGCTGGAGAAAGCTGCCCTCGCTGCCAGCTCTCGTAAGTTGAAGGCTGCTCTGGAGCGATCTGAGGAGATGTTCCGCGAGCAGGCCGAGCTGCTGGCCGCGGAGAAGGAAAACTTGGGGAAGGTTGTCGAGGAGAGGGACTGTTTTCGACTGGACCAGGAACGCTTGGAGGCCGACAACGAGCGTCTGGCTAAAGAAGTCGAGGATCTGAAGGCCGCCATGCTTCCCGCTGAAGATGAGTCGTAGGAGACAGCCCCCTTGCGGAGTCGCTCGGATCTGGTCGCACGCATCCATCTCCTCGAAACGGATTGTGTTGGCGCCTTGGCAGATGGTTTTGAGGTCGCGGTTAGCCAGCTCACTTTATTGAATCCGGGCCTGAATACCGAGGGGGTGGGCTTCATGTCCCAGATCATCGACGGCCAGGTCGTACCTCCTCTTGAGTCTCCTGTCGTGGATCCTGGTAGCCCCGGGGAAGTCTAGCCGTGGAATTCTGGTCGGGCCTGCGCGCCTGTTTACTGGTAGTTGTTTTTTGGGCCTGCGTGCCCGTGCATATTTTTTGGGGCCTGCGTGCCCGTGTCTGTAATTTCTGAACATCACCGGCCTTCTTAGTCGGTTTATTTTTATTTGTTTTTGCCTACGAGCCTTTGAATGGATGTTTGTTTTCGACCTTTAATTTTTGCTCGTGTATAATTTTTTATATTTGTGATGAAATTTGCCTAAGTTATGTCCCCGAGTCTCGCCTGTGCTCGGCTGTTATTTTGTGGCAAAATTTGCCTAAGTTATATCATCGGGGCATGCTTGCGCTCAGCTGTTATTTTGTGGCGAAATTTGCCTAAGTTACGTCCTCGAGTGGAGATTCTTTCGACCCATTTGGTGGTCCGACGTACTTCGAAATGCGTCGGACGTGCGGAGTAAAGCCGCTTGCTCGGGCGTATGACCCAGATCGGGGTCGCCTGCCCGTGGCGTGAACTGCCCATCGCGAGCTGGGTGTTCTTCCATGTGGGTACTTCGATAGTGGAGCTCGATTGAGGTGTCCATGTCGGGCACTGTCGTTCGTGCTCGTTTGGCTGAACGACGTTATGTCGTTTGGGCGTAGATTGGGCCCGTACCTTGGCCTATCTACGTGGTCGAGACATTTCTCTCCGTTGACTGGATGTGGGTGTTCGACGACGAGAGTCCTTAGTGTTAAGGGTTTTTTGACTATAGTACTGCTTTAGTTTAGCAGCGTTCCAGGGTCGTGGCAATGGTTCTCCGTCTAGTTGCTCCAAGTAGTATGCCCCGGTACCTGTGGTGCCGTGGACGCGGTAAGGTCCTTCCCGGTTCGCGGCCAATTTCCCTTCGCGGGAGTCTTTCTGGTTTCTTCATAACACCAGGCTGCCGATCTCGAACTCGCGTTTAATGACCTTGTCATTGTGACGCAGGGCCACTCGTTGTTTTAGGGTGGCCTCGCGCAGGGCTGCCCCCGATCGAATTTCCTCGACTAAGTCGAGTTCGTCCCTGAGTGCCTCGTCGTTCATTTCTTCGTCGAGGGGAGTTTCTGTCCGCCTGGAGGGTTCCCTGATTTCTACTGGGATAACGGCCTCGGTACCGTATGTTAGTCGAAAGGGGGTCTCGCCCGTCATGGAATGAGGCGTGGTGCGGTACGCCCACAAGAAACTGTGCAGCTCCTCGACCCAGCCTCTCTTAGCTTCACCGAGCCGGCGTTTGAGTCCTCGGAGGATGACTCTGTTAGCGGCCTCGGCTTGCCCGTTGGTTTGAGGGTGCTCGACCAAGGTGAAGTGTTGTTTTGTTCCCAGTTTGGTGACAAAGTCTTGGAATCCATGGTCGGTGAATTGGGTGCCGTTGTCGGTGACCAGTGCTCTTGGGATCCCGAATCTGGCGAGGATGTTTCTCTTGTAGAAACAGAGGATGTTGTGCAAGGTGATCTTCGCGAGAGCCTCGGCCTCTATCCATTTCGTGAAGTAATCCACGACCACAATTAGGAACTTGTTTTGGTAAGTTCCTTGCACGAAGGGTCCGAGGATATCCATCCCCCACCATGCAAACGGCCACGGGGATGACAGTATGCTCAGCTCGTGAGGGGGAGCGAGGTGCATGTCGGCGTGCCTCTGGCACTTGTCACACTTCTTAACGTGTTCCTTAGCGTCCTGCTGCATCGTCGGCCAATAGTACCCCACTCGAAGGGCTTTCCTCGCCAGGGACTTACCGCCCATGTGTTGGGCATTAATCCCTTCGTGTATCTCTCGTAATACCTCGGGGACTGTGGATTCGTCGATGCACTTCAGGAGGGGAATGGAGAATCCCCTGCGATATAGTTTGTGCTCGAGCACTACATAGGAGCATGCTCGTCGCTTCGTGATGGTCGCTTCTGTCTGGTCCGAGGGGAGTTCGCCCTTTGTCAGAAAATTGTACACCGGGGTCATCCAGGACGAGGCGTCTCCTATGGCGTGTACCTCGACTGGTGTCGAGGACCTTTCGATACTCGGGCGTGACAGGGATTCTTGTATGACAGATTTGTTTCCGCCCTTCTTTCTCGTGCTTGCGAGTTTGGACAATATGTCTGCCCTTGTGCTTTGCTCGCGCGGGACGTGTGATATTTCTGCTCGCTCAAACTTTGTCATGTGTTTTTTGACTAAGTTTAAGTATTCGACGAGGCTGTCGTTTTTGGCTTGGTAACTCCCTTGGACTTGGGAGGCAACGAGTTGTGAGTCCGTGAAGATTTGTATCTCGCGGGCTCCCAGGTCCTCGGCTAGCCTTAGTCCTGCGAGTAGGGCCTTGTACTCTGTTTGGTTATTCGACGTCGGGAAGGAGTGGGTTAGCGAGTGTTCGATCACTACGCCTTCCTCATTCTCCAGGAGAATCCCCGCGCCGCTTCCAGACGAGCTGGAGGCGCCATCGACGAAGATGGTCCATTTGTGTTCTTTCCCTGCGGGCGGGTCGTGAGTGGTCATTTCCGCGACGAAGTCGGTCAGGGCTTGTGCTTTCAGAGCTTTCCTGCTCTCGTATTGAATGTCGAATTCGGAGAGTTCTAAGGACCATTTCAACATTCGGCCTGCCATGTCAGTTCGACCTAAGAGTTGTTTCACCGGTTGGTCGGTTCGCATGATGACCGTGTGGGCCAGAAAATAGTGTCTGAGTCTCATCGCTGCGTTGACGAGAGCTAGATCCACTTTTTCTATCTGTTGGTACCTGCTTTCGGGTCCTTGTAGGGCTTTGCTCGTGAAATAAATGGGTTTCTGCCCGTCGATGGTCTCGCGGATGAGAGCCGCGCTGATGGCTTCGTTCGAGACGGCCAAGTATAAGAATAATGGCTCCCCGTCGACTGGTCGAGATAGCATGGGCGGTTGGGATAGACTTTGTTTCAGGTGGCGCAGTGCCCGTTCGCATTCCTCGGTCCATTCGAAGGCTGCCTCTTTGCGAAGGAGTCTGAAGAAGGGGATGGCGTGCTGAGCGGATCTTGCGACGAAGCGGAACAATAACGTGAGCATGTCGTTCATGACTTGTATTGATTTCTTCGACGTCGGTGTCGGGAGGTCGGAGAATGCTCGACATTTATCGGGATTGGCTTTGATTCCTCGTTCTGTCAGGTAGAAACCGAGGAATTTCCCCGTCTTGACTCCGAACGTGCATTTTTCGGGGTTGAATCTCATCTTACATTGTCTTGCTTGGGCGAAGACTGCCTTGAGGTGTGCTACGTGATCGATGTCTTCTCGGGATTTGACGATCATGTCGTCCATGTAGACCTCGAGCATGTCCCCGATCTGCTTGTGGAACACCCTGTTCATCATACGTTGGTAAGTTGCCCCTGCGTTCTTTAGTCCAAAGGGCATTACGTTGTAGTAATAATTGCCTGAGCTGGTCATGAAGGCAGTGCAATGTTTGTCGCCCATGACCATTGGGATTTGGTTATAGCCTGAATAGGCATCCATGAACGACAATGTTTTGTAGTCGGCCGAGTTGTCGACCAACATATCTATGTTTGGTAAGAGAAAGCATCCTTCGGGCATGCCCGGTTGAGATCGGTATAATCAACACACATCCGCCATTTTCCATTATTCTTTTTAACTAGTACAACGTTTGACAGCCAAGTTGAATACCGGGCTTCAGAAATAAAATTCTCCTCTAGGAGGTCTTTTACAGCTTTTTCAGCAGCCTCCGTTTTCTCCAGAGACTGCCTACGCCTACGTTGTACTACGGCCTTAGCGGCAGGATCTATGGAGAGACGGTGACAGGTGACCTCAGGGTCGAGTCCGGGCATCTCCGCGACGCTCCAGGAAAACAGTTCAGCATTCTCGCGCAAGCAGGCTTTGATTTGCTTCCTTGCCAGGTCGGGGAGGTCGATACCAATCTTCACTCCTTTGCTTGGCTCCTCGCCGAGGGGGACGAGCTCGAAGTCCCCGTTCGGGATTGGTCGGAGGGGGATTTGCTCGCCGTTGGGAGGTTCGTCCTGATCGAAACGAGCATCCAGAGCTATGGAGTCGACCTTTGGTGGAGCTCTCTGGTCTTCCTCTTTGGCAGGCTCTGGTTTGTCGTGTTCATGTCGCGTCGTCGCCAGTCTCTTGGCGGGCCTTGTCCCGGTGTCGACAGTGTCGCGTCCTTTAGATGCGGCGTTAAAACACCTTCGAGCAGCGGCTAGGTCCCCCTGGATGGTAGCTACTCGTGCCCTCTTGGTGTAGAACTTCATCTTCAAGTGGACGGTGGAGGGTACCGCGGTCAGTTCTGCTAGTGTTGGTCTCCCCAGGATGCAGTTGTAGAGGGACGGGCAGTCGATGAGGAGGAAGGGCACTTTAACTTGCCTTGTCGTCGTGCCCTCGCCGAAGGTAACCATGAGCTCGACATATCCCCAGGGCTTGGAGGTCGAGCCGTTGAAGCCCTGTAAGTATGAACCTACATATGGTAAGAGATGCGAGTCGTCCAGCTGCAGAGTCCAGAACAACTGACTGTACATCACGTCAACGGAACTTCCTTCGTCGACGAGGATGCAGTGCACATCAAAGTTAGCCATTCTTGCTCTTATCAGCAGAGGAATGACTGCGTTGGGGGCTCCTCCGGGGAGCTCTTCCAAGTAAAAGGTGATAGGCTCCGACCTACCTTTTACTCTTTCAAAAGTCACTGTTTGCGGAGGTGCCGCGTCGACCAGTTCATCCAGCTTTCTTTTAGCCGAATTGATAGTTAGGTTATTGAATCCTCCACCATTGATGACCACGGAGGAGGGAAAGTATTCCCACCTACTGTGTGTCGTGAGCGGCTCCTGCAGGTGCTCGGGGACGTAGAAGTCCTCAGGTCTTGTGACGGAGAAGGCGGTCTGGACGGGGACCGACTCGTCAGATGGTTAGGCGTTTTCCTCTGGTTCTCTTGTATCCCAGGCGTCACGACGGGGAGCGTTGTTTCGCCGGTACTGGGCGAGCCTCCCTCCCTTGATGAGGGTTTCGATGGCGTCCTTGAGGTGGACGCAGTCTTCAGTCAGATGACCATGGCTCCTATGGTACTGACAGTACTTGCTCTTGTCTGCTCCGGGCTTGGCGGGGGCAGGTCGGGGGCATTTGACGCTGTCGTCTTTAAAATCCGTGCTGGCACACTCCGCCAAAATGCGCTCGCGGGAAGCTGTGAGCGGAGTGTACTCGGTAAAAAGCCCCGAGGGTCCTCTTTGCTCTCGGACTTCTCAGGGTCTATCCTCTTTTCTTTTCTCCCCGGTTCGTCAGGGAGGAGCGGCTTCCTGGCGCGGGTTGCTGCTGGATCCGCGAGTTCTAGGGTCCCGGGCTCTGTTGGCCGCCTCCCTTTCCTTGTAATCCATATATGCCCGGGCTTTTTCGAGGAGGGCATTGAATGTTCGGGGTGGATCGATGCCTACTGCCTTTCGGAATTCTGTGCCGGGGAGAAGCCCCCTCTCCAGCAAATACCTTTTCATATGGTCCGCGTAGGGGACCTGTATGGCCTCGCAATTGAAGCAATTAATAAACTCTCTCAAGGTTTCATCCTGTCTCTGGATGATGGCCTCGAGAGCCGCCTCGGTCTTTGGGTGTCGCCGAGACGCAGTGAACGAACTTATGAATTGGTTCTTCAGGTTTCGCCACGAGGTGATTGATCCCGGAGCGAGGCCTTTATACCAATCCATTGCTGCCTTTCTGAGGGTCGTGGGGAACAACTGGAATTTGATGGGTCCCCCGATGTTGTGGTAGTGCAGCATAGCCTCGAACCCGTCTATGTGGTCGACTGGGTCCGCGACTCCGTCGTATTACTTCAGATGTGGAGGCTTCTCCATGCCCGGGGGAATGGACGCCTCCATGATGGCTTGTGACAGGGGACCGCGGGGGGTCGTCCTCGTCACTTCGCTCTGGGGACAGGGATGGGGACCTGTAATATTGTCGAGCCCGACGGTCCTGGTCGTGCTGGGCATCCCTCGAGCGTGGTGCTTGTTGGTTGATTCTTCCGTGCCCGTCTCCAGAGTGTCTTCTTTCTTTCCGTATGGGGGCGTGGCCACGTCCCCCAACTTCAATGACGGGTTGCCTCTCCAAAGGGGTCGTCTCCCCGAGGGTCGGGGTGACGGGCTTCGGGAGGTGTCTCTGTAGTGTCTCCGCGGGGGAGACGGGAGATGTACCTCTGTCACTCGAGGAGGTGGAGTCTGGGGCCTCCTGTGTCTCCTCGCGGGCCTTCGATCGTCTTCTAGTGCCCTCAATCTTTCCCCCTGGGCGAAGATGAGGTAATTCGTCTGATTGATCACCGCGAATAATGCGCGAGTTGTGGCATCTTCCCCGGCAGGGACATGGACTTCCTGAAATTGGGCAGCTCGATGGCTTGTGGGAGCTGCGTTGTTTTCTTCGAGCGGCGGAGGGACTGAAGAGGATGATGCAGTAACTCCGTCGCGGTGGACTAAGGGCCCGGGGTTGGCGCCCCCGGGGAGTGTGTTATGACCGGGGTTATCGGTGTTGTCGTGGAGTCCATTTTTATCTGCGAGGCCGTTGTTAATGTCGACGACGCAGACGTTTTGGTCATCCCGAACTTGGTTAGCCATGACGGTAGGAAGTGATATTGAGCTTTGGTCTTCGAGGTTTTGCAAGACGGGGAAGCTAGTTTCCCACAGACGGCGCCACTGATCTTACCTGATCAGACTTGGACCGTCACGACTGGCTCCGAGCGAAAGTTGAATGAGATGGGGGGGGGTACCTGCAAGGCACTCCGATGCTAAAGTGAGTGATGGTACGAGTAGGCAAAAGGTGTATGTATGGGGTAAGAGAATGAATACCTGACCCTCTAGGAACATAAGGTATTTATAGCCCCCAGCGCGGGGCCAAGGTCCCTTCATTGGGCCGACCATAACTGGCCCAATAAAGGAACTTCCAAGTTCTACGTGTGTAGTGGGGACCCGCACGTGGTCTCCTTTCTGGTGATGCTCTGCGAAAAATGAGGAGGGACGAGGATGCGGTCTTTCCGGAGTTCAGGTGATTTGGTAACGGTCAGAGTCTGCCCTACGAGGAGGGTGCTCGAGCTGGAGTTTCACGTGGTCGAGGACACCATGTTCGCGGGCAACGGCGGGCCCGACTGCAGTTTCTGGCCGGGCGCGCTGGCGGGAATCCTCGGGTGCGCGCTCTTCGAAGAGTTGCTTGGATTGGGCCTTCGTTCTTGCTTTTGGGCCAGGTACGGGCCCAGTCCAGAACAGTAATGATGAGTTAAACTCATAACTTGAAGGTGTATCTGGATTAGCCGATGATGTCCTACTAGTAGAGGTCTTTGTTATTTTTAAATAATTTCCAATTGATTCTCCCATTCATTTAGGTTCATCTTTTAACAATCGCCATGCATACTCAAGATTGAATGTTGTACCTTCATCCCGAGCAAAAAAAACATGTGCAACAACTATGATATCGTTCTCTGATGTCCCACTTTTCTTTTCATTAACAGCTTGTTTGTAACACCCAACAAAATTTTTTAACCAAGCCATTTATTTGATGCCAACGATATTTTAATTGCCCACCTAACTTTTTCCGCGATTGTCCATGATAATGGTTATAATTGGCAGCGATTCTTAACCAAAAAATCTCAGCTTTTTGATCAACTCTCACAACTGGATCCTTTGAAACATTGAGCCATGATTGAATAAAAAGTATATCCTCATCCCTTGTAAATTGCTCTCGAGAATTTTTTTAACGACAACCGTTTCTTTTTTTTTCAGTACTAACTTGAGTAGAAAATGGTGGAACTTGACATCCAGACATAAACCCAATCTGTGTTTCCGGTTCACGACGAAAAAATTCCATACTATTAGATTTCATTTGAGGTCTATGATACATATTTGGATTGTTTGGTGACGGAAAAATATGGCGGAGTTTGTTGACACCGATGGAAATTGAGAATTTTGAGGATTAGGATTTTGATAATTTTGCATGTAATTGAACAAAGCTTGTTGATAATGAAAATGATTAGGATCCATTTGCTCTAAACAATTTTAATTTGAAGGGAAAAAGTAAAAATTTAAGTTAAATATTTTATAAAAAAAAAGTTAATGAGAAAAAATTTGTGTGTGAAATTTTTTAAATAGGATGTATTTATAATAAACTAATAGTGTTAAAAGAAAAGAAAATAAAAAAAAGCCTTTGAAACACATAACATATCTAATTATATTCATTTTTAATAAAAAATATCGTTGTAATGCATTATTACGTTGGCCAATCTGATCAACTCCAACTATTTAAAATTTCAAAGCTATGAAAGCCATGCAGAAAAATTCTTGAAAAATCCTTCGTTGAAGGTACTCTTAGTATCTTTTCTCCTAAACAAATAGTAATGCTGCAATATTTTTATAAGGAAATAATTAGAAATAAAAATATCAGCATACAACTATTAGTAATTAGTTGTTCATTCAATTGAATTTTCTTAAAAGAATATTTCAAACCCACGCGTCATTTGAATGTGAAGTCTAAGTTTGGCCATTTTAAAGTTTCATGTTTGCTGTATCTTTACCAGCACTAATTTTGCATTTACAACTTTTCAAGCGTTCCCACCAGTGCACTAGCCTTTTTTCTATATCAAATACTACAACCAAGAACAAAAATAGCAATATCCCTATTTCTTTTCTTATTTGCTGCAACTTGCAAGAAAACAAAAGCAAGTGATATTGACATGCCATGTGAATTAATTATTTAATGAAATCTCATTACATTTTAGATATTAAAAGACTTGAAGGAAGAAGTACGGAGAATTAGGATGCAACACGAATCAATTATTTAAAATGTTTTTTTATTGGAGTCTGACAACAACGTTGATAAGATATGTGGAGCTTCAATGAAATACGAGTACCTTCTTACAACCCTCCAAATAGCCCTTATTGTGATCAGATGGAACGCTCACAATCCTCTAAATAACCCTTATTGTGATCAGATGGAACGCTCACAATCCTCTAAATAACTCTTATTGTGATCAGATGGAACGACTTTCTACATTGTACGCCAGATCTGATATATGCATTTTTAATCAAAAGGCATATATAAACATCTCCACGCACTAGATACATATATTATTTCATTCTCACCACAAAATTGCATCTCTGAAACTTCAGTGACTTGGCTGTTAGAATGCTAAACTTGTAGGTCCCTCTGCTACGTCACATTGGAAGCTCTCACTGTCGCATCGAAGAGCTCATTCTCTCAGCACACATATTTTTGTTCCACCACAGAGCAATGACAGCGTATATGGAAATTCAAATTCTGATTCTCACAAATTTTCACATCTAATTCATCAAGTTGAGAAAGTCACAACTCACCAGCAACGATTTCGCACGATCTGCGATGGCAAACTCCGATTTAGATATCAGAGTCACCTTCCAAGAACTTTCCTTGATATCATCGGCGAGCCTCCTCATTTCCCTATTGACAGAGGATTGTTCGGTAAGGAAGAACCAGAGGAGAAACATTTAGCGAAAAGTTTTTCAAATTATCAAACAAGATAATGAAAACTAAAGCAGGTGATGTAGGAAGGCTGACTGCATGTATCGAAGAAGTCACACGTCAGAAAGGTTCGACATGATTTGTTTAAGTTTGTCGCCCGATATCAGAATAATATTATTATACCTTTTGGTGTTTGTTTCAGACCTTAAAACAACATTTTAATATATTCAACAATTTTTTGTTTTATATCTATTTTTGATTAAAAGCCCATTAGAGTTTCAAGTTCACCACTACCAACAACCACGAAAAAATACGAGGCTTTCACTGTCGATCTCACATTGGTATCCAAAATGGGAGCGAAAGAAGTTAAGTTGGGAATAAACTCATAACTAGTTGTATCCAAGGTCAAGGGGGAATCACAAATCAAAGATCAATTCCTTCAAAAGTACCTCCCCTAGCCAAAGTGAAGCTGATCAGATTTAGGTAACACTAGATCCTGCATATCCCGAGGGAGAAAAATATCAAGGTAGACATCTTGTCCAAGCTTGCAAGCAAAAGAACTATAGAGATAAACTATTGGTTTGTACATGAAATCTTAGTAAGGCCCAACTTTGAAACTTATGAAGTGGTGAAGGTAACCGCAAATGGCATCTTACAGTTTTCCTAGATATGGTTGATAATAGCGTATATCAAACATGGTGTAGTTCTTATCGACTATGTTGATGCTAGTTTCGTGAAGACGAGAGCATGTTTATACTCTATCCTTTGAGGTATGCTATACATGAGAGGCTTGTTAACACCTATGTTGAAATGTATTGAGGGGGAAAAAGGTGCATATACACTAGTCTATATGCACGAGGGAATCTTCGAGAAACACCTTAGGGCCATAGCCTTAACCAAGAAAGTCCTATGGCCTGGGTACTACTGGTTGTCCATGGCCTAAGACACTAGAGCGTATGTAAAAAATAAGAGCAGAAGCATGGAGACATCAATACTTCTCCTCTATCAGAGCTCGGTCTATTGACATCCCTAATTGTAGCGGTAGAAATGTGGATACTAAGCCATTGGATTGACTTAACTCGTACAAATCAAATAAAAATCGCCACCGCGCTTTGTTGTTTCCAAAGGAAATGGGAAAAGAGCTAAGAAACCCAAAAAAGAGGGGGGAAATTTAGGTACGGGGGTTAGTTATGAAAAGGATAGGTATTAGCACCCTAAACATCTACGGTACTTCGCATGAACCTCTTTGAAAATCTGTGTATTTTGGCTATAAAAGGTGTATACAATAATAGATGGTGGAGATGAGAAAAGAAGTATTTTTTACAATTTTGCACCCACCACAGTTGTGAACCTTTAGGGTCTACGTATCACCTTCCGTACAATAGGGGATCAGGGTACTCGTAGTTCATCTAAAAAAATTTAACACATGTGTGTTGGTTAATTTTAAGAAAAGAGACATCATCGTCACATCCGAGTGGAAAACATATTTACTATCCACAATTATGAGAAAGGAGAATTTACATCATCTCAAAGTGGAGGATATAACTTGAATTTAAAATCCATCACTCAACACCCAAGTGAAAAATAACTCTCTTCACTATATATCATGGAAGTATAGTAGCTTGCGTCACTACAAGAATCAACAAGAGTCTAATCTTTTGAGAAAAGTTTTAAAGCAAAAAGCCAAAGTGGAAAAATGGTTTAAGTGAGGCTAATGACATTTAGTCTTCTAAAAAGATGTCAAAGTATGGTTAAATTGATTAAAGTTTGATTAAGAAAAGATTTTTGAAAATGCATGGACCTAAGTCCAAGTTTAATATGAAAGCGGTTCAAGTTAGAAAACAAGAAGAGTTTTGAAAAGGAGGGATAAGATTTTTGAAATTAAAGAAGATAGGAGGAGATTAATGGACTATCCTAAAGCATAAGGAAAAAGCTAAGGAAAAGAACTATCTAATCAACAAGAAGCTGACACTTGACATGAAGAAGTCAATGTAGAATTCGTATCCTTTGGATTAAAACCAAGCAAGCAAAAATACTAAACCTCTGAGGAATACCAAGCTTCAGATGAATTAAGAACCAAGCAAAGTCTTCATTGACAAAAATTGGGCAAAGTAACAATTGTATATAGAGGAATTCTCAATCACAGACAAAACATGAAAATCAGAATAACCTGCACACAGAAAAAATCAACCTAATGCCTTGGAGTAAACCCCTAGAACTTCAGACAAAATAAAAATAGAGCAACAAGGTCCCCAAGTATCAAGGCTTCTAATCCTAAGTCTGAGAGATCCACAACTCCACAATGCCAAGGATAGTAACCAAGTAGTCTATAAAGAAATAAGTCTTTTAAAGTTCAAGTTGATCATTAAGTGTCTTTAAAAGAAAAGAAAAGCTTAAGTGAGCAAAAAAATGACACAAAAGTAAATGCTCAAGTGAGCAAAAGAAAAATGGCATGAAATGTAAATGCTAAAAAAATGGTACATAAAAGTAAAGGCACAAAATAAAGGCATAAAGTAAAGTTAATTATTAGTGAATTAGAAGTTAGATGTCAAGGATAAAAAAAAGTTAGTTGAATGACCATCTTGAAGCTTGCTTTTGAAAACTCATTAGAAGATTGATAAAATCAAAGCCTCTTAACAACACGTTTCAATTTCTTTTTTGTCAAATATATCATTCATTTCAGTTATTACTTATTTTGAAAGGTTTTTTTTCCTTCTGATTACCATTTTCCAAGAAAAAAACAGAAAATAAAGACACAATTTAGAAATAAAAAACAACTATTATTAATGATCTTAAAATTAAAAAAAACACGCTCATACAACATCACTTTCGCCTTGGGCAGAGTGAAAGACTTTTGAAATGACAAACAAAAAACAATTTACTTTGAAATATAAATGCAAGAAGAAACATTAATAGTGATCCAATTCTGGACTCTGACTCCATGTGTCACAAAGTTCGACATCTCTTGCTCTGACTCATCTTCGAGAATAACGTTGATCCTTGGAGAAGTCGGATGGAGATATCTTTCACTGTAAAAGATATCTTGATATTTACTCAAAGAGGACTTTGGCTTCACGACTTCATTCTTCATGGAGAAACCCAAACTAGTCCCATTCTTGTTCACTTGTGGATTAATAACCTGCTCCCACACCTTGTTAGGGCCCTTCTGCACTACCTCTTATGCATCCTTAAATGAAGTGATATAATCTTCATTCTTCCTTATATTATCAATAGACAAAGTTTAGAATCGAGTTTCAACAGCAGATTCATCAACTTCTACAATGCTAAAGGAAGAAAAATGAGATATCAACAGTGCTTGCTCACCGTTCATAATAACTACCTTTCCTTCATGGAAAAATTTCAGTTTCTGATGCAAGGTTGAAGTAACAACTCATGCTTCATGGATCCAGGGTCTTCCCAATAAACAACTAGAGGCTGGGAAAATATCTATAACCTGAAAGGTGATTTGGAATAAGTATGGACCTATGTGAATAGGTTAATCCACCTCTCAAGTGATATATTTGATCGAACCATCAAAAGCTTTTACTATAATGCCACTAGGACGCATAGGAGTTCCCTGGTATTTGAGCTTCATGAGCGTGCTTCTTGGTATGAAATTCAAAGCAGATCCATTGTCTATCAACATATTGGACACAAATTCATTCTTACAATTCATAGAAATATGCAGAGCTAGGTTATGGTTTCTCCCTTCATAAGGCAGTTCCTTATCACGAAAACTCATATTGTTACAAGACATAATATTCCCCACAACACCGTTGAACTGATCTAGGGACACATCTCTTTTAACAAAATCCTGATCCAACACCCTCATCAAAGATTCTCGATGAGCAGAAGAGTTCATCAATAAGGCTAAAATGGAAATCTTAGATGGAGTTTGCAATAACTGATCTACAATCTTGTAATCACCCATCTTGATGATTTTTAGCAGATCATCAACATATTTTTCCCAGGCGGCGCCACTAGATTCTCCTACCACTTTCTTAGGTTCAACATTCTCAACAACCTTCTTACCAGAATTAACATCTCCTCGGGAGGTAAGGGCGAAGACACGTCCACTACGAGTTACCCGACTAGCTTCAGCAACATTCCCAACATGGGACAAATGTTGGATATGAATTTCCACACCATCTTCCAGGATAGCTGCATTGTACTTATAAGGCACAACTTTATCTGATTCATATGGGATAGGACCAGACAGACAAATAACCACAGGGGCAACAACAGGCTTGCTGCGATATGTAATCTCTACAGGAGCGGGAACACCAAAATAAGGCACAATGACATTCACTCCTGCTTCTTCAGAATACACAAGATTCATGGAATCATTTTTAGACAAAACACCCCCATTCATAGACTCTGACTCATCAAAAGAAAAGAACTCATCAACAGAAACATACTCATCATCATAGTCTTCAATCACATTAATATCTTTATATTCAGCCTTTGGTCTGATTATATGGATAAGATCTTCATCCATCATCTCTTGGAGGTCACTTCTCACCTTATCTTATCCATGAATGCCCATTCCGCAAACACTACAAGCGACATGGTCATGTGTGTAATAGCTAAACTCACAAAGATCAACATGCATCTTCACTAAATTACCTCTAACCAGATTGATATCAAAAATCCTAAAGTCGCCAGGACAACCAACAACCATATTCATAGTACCTCCACCTTCATGCTTGGGTTGTGGATTATCCTTCACATTTGGACTCACATATTTAAAAGATAAGAGACCAGATCTTACCATTTTCCGCACTACAGACTTCAATGGATAACAATTTTCAATATTGTGCCCATTGGATACTTTATGAAAAGCACAAGTCTGATCAGCTTTATAATACCATTGGCAAAGTTGAAAGTATATCAGGGGGAGGCCTAGTCTGCACCAGGTTCTTCTAAATCAAAGCCAGAAACAACTCTTCATAACTCATTGGGATATGATCAAAAGCTTATCTCTTCTGACCTTTCCCTTGATTGCTTTATTGAGGTTCTCTATGATTGGAAACAACAGTTAGGGCTATATTGACGACTGGATTTACTGAAGAAACCTGTTGTTGATGCTGATGACGACTTCTTGGAGGTCTAACCCTTATTTCTTGAACAACAAAATTTATTTCTCCTTCTTTATTTTTAGAAAGCCCATATGATTATTTCTTTGTTCCACTAGAACCTTCTCCTTTTAACAATCTTCCTTCCCTGATGGCTTCCTCTAGACGGACACTCGTACTTATCATCTCAGTGAAATCACTTGGTGCACTTGCAACCATTCTTTCATAGTAAAATGAACCAAGGTTTTTAGGAAGACCTTAGTCATTTCTTGTTCTCATTTTGGGGGTACCACTTGGGCAGCAACCTTGCGCCAACACTACACATACTCTTTAAATGATTCCTTATCTTTTTGAGCCACCGCTCTCAATTGGTCATGGCCAGGTTCCATAAACATGTTGTACTTATACTGCTTCACGAAAGCTTCACCCAAGTTATTGAATGTATGGATGTTACTATTTTCTAATCCCATATACCATTTCAAGGCAACACTAGTTAAACTATCTTGGAAGAAATGAATAAGAAAACGTTGGTCATCAGTATGAGTGGACATCCTCCTGATATACATCACCAGGTGATCATGGGGACAAGAGTTGCCCTTGTACTTCTCAAATTCTGGTACTTTAAACTTTGTTGGCACTTTCACACTAGGAACCAAATAGAGGTCACTGACATTTTGTCTGAATAACTCTTTCCTTCAAAGAGCCTTCACTTTTTTATGCATTTCATTAAATTGATATTAAAAGTCATCCGTTTAGACATAAAAACCCAAACTTTCACTTGATGGAGGAGCAAGATGATAAACTTCATCATTAATAACATGCATAACATTCACCGCAGGAGGTGCAACATGATGAGTCTCATTATTGATAACAGGGACAACATGCACCACAAGAGGTGCAAAAACAACAACAATTTAAACAAATGGAGCAACTTGAGCAACGAGATTGTAACCTTCTGGCATGAAATTCTCAGGAATTCCCCATGGGTAAATGCGAGGCATACGTTATTGAGTAGCGGTAACTAGAGTAATAGAGATGGTAACTGACAGAACCTCTAAAGTGACGGTTGTTTGATATGGTTGAGTAGCATGAGAAGATGGAGGTGGTGGTGGTGGTGGCTGATTCTGAGCATCTATTAATGACTCTACCAAAGTAGTCAGATTACCTATAACGACTCTCAAAGCACTAACTTCTTCGCACAGCTCATGATTCTCTTGTTCAAGGCTTTCCATCTTCTTCCTAGAATTAGCCCCAGTATTATAGCGACGAGACAACTTGTCGACTGAACAAAGCAGAGAAACAAGTAAGACACTTGTGAAATATATGAATGCAAAAATATGTGCAAAATGATGCATGATATGCAACGCATATGATTTATTGTTTTTATTCAAGGAACTCAAAGAATTATTAACAATTGCAAATATTAAGGAACTAGCACATTTTGAAATACTGAAAATTCTCATTTTAATAATAACTTTGAAATAGATTACAACTTTAGTACAAGTTTCAATAATCCTTAGTACAACTTTATACACTAATTTTCTTATAATAGGTTTAACATTAAGTGGTGGATCAACAAAATACATGTTTTGTTGAGTTTAAAAGCATCCAGTTCAAAAATCACAGCCTTGATTCAACACTCATATTGATTGGCTTCTTTGTAACTGATAGTAGATAGAGCAAAATATTATTGTGAAACCAATTAGTTATTTAATGAATTAAAATGATTAATAGGATAAAGAATACTTGAATATGCTTGATTAATTGGTGGCTTGGAGAGACTAGATATGTAGCCTGATAGATGGCTTGGTCTGTGTATATGTTTTGTGGTTCAGGTATATTGATACTTTGGTTTTCATCTATTTTTAGAATGTGGAAGTTATTCATAAGTTTCATATATGATAGGTCTTGCAAGATTGGATTGGTCAGGTTCAGGATTGTTGGTTATTCCAGGTGCATCACATATGATAGGTCTTGCATTTTTGGCTTGGCCATGTTCAAGATTGATGAATATTTCACGTGTATGTCCAATATCAGAAGGTGAGGTTTTGTATGGATAATGTGTCCATTCAAAAGGCTGGTTTATGTTTTAGTAGGTTAAGTTATGTTTGGTTGTAATACATGTCTGGATAAGAAGATGGTTTTGGTATTTAGGACAATAGAATGATCCTTTTAACATTTTGTTTGTTACCCAAGTGTTGTACCCCAAAATTTTCCCTCCTAATTGTATCTTTATTTGGCTTCAACTTTTGCATTTGTCTGCATATATACCACTAGGTCATTAACATAACATATCATTCAATAAAGTGCCATGGTTCAAAAGATCAGTTGATTGTGCAAGTTAGGGTTGTCACTAGCTGAGATGAATATATCCAATAAAGGTTGATTTCTTTCAATAGTAATTCTGGGAGCCTTGTTGTCCCAATTGACCTTGAACATAGATGACATAATTGCTAAAGCATCTGCCAATTGATTTTATTACCTTGGGATATGTTCAAAGGTAACCTCCTTGAAGTATGGGATCAAGGTTAGCACAAGCTCTTTGTAGGGGATCAGATTAGGATGTTTGGTATCTCACTCTCCTTTAACTTGACTTACCACCAAGGCTGAATCTCCGTATACACTCAAGAATTTGATTCTTAGGTCAATGGCAGCCTTTAGACCCAAGATGTATGCTTCATACTCGGCCATGTTGTTTGTACAGTCGAAGCAATGTATGGCAGTGAAAGGTGTATGCAAACCTTTGGGAGAAATAGTCATAACACCAAATCCATTACCCAATGCATTGGAAGCTCCATCAAAAACCATAGTTCATCAGAATCCTTATTCAGGTCCTTCATACGGTCTAGGATTTTCACAGTCGGTTATCAACATGATATTCTCTTCCGGGAATTCAAAGTTCATGTATTGGTAGTCCTCAACAGCTTGATGGGCCAAATATCCTCCAATACACTTCCCTTTATTGCTTTTTGTGTAGTGTATTAGATATCGTATTCAGTCAATATCATTTGCCATCTAGCTATTTGTCCGGATAGAGATGGCTTTTCGAAGATATACTTGATGGGATCCATCTTAAAAATCAATAAAGTGGTGTGAGTCAACATATATTGTCTTAGCCGGCGAGCAGCCCATGTCAAAGTGCAACAAGTTTTCTCGAGCAGTGAATATCTGGTTTCACAGTCGGTAAACTTTTTTCTAAGGTAGTATATCACATGCTCTTTTCAGCCAGACTCGTCATGTTGGCCCAACACACACCCCATTGAATTCTCTAATACAGTCAAGTACATAATCAGAGGTCTTCCTTCAGCTGGAGGCATCAGGATTGGAGGTTCTTGTAAGTACTCCTTAATCTTGTCAAAAGCTTCTTGGCAATCATAGTTCCATCTAACTACTTGATCTTTCTTGAATAGTTTGAAGATTGGCTCACAAGTAGCAGTTAAGTGAGATATGAACCGAGCAATGTAGTTGAGTCGACCTAAGAAACCCCTGACCTCCTTCTCAGTATAGGGAGCTTAAATTTCTTGTATAGCTTTGACTTCCGCATGGTCAACTTCGATACCTTTGCCACTGATGACAAACCCTAGGAGTTTTCCCGATCTTACTACGAAGGTGCATTTGTTGGTATTTAACCTTAGCTTGTACTTTTTCAACCTTTCAAATAGCTTGTGTAAATGATCAAGGTGTTCTTCCTCAGTCTGTAACCTTGAAATCATATCATCTATGTAGAATTCTATGTCATGATGAATCATGTCATAAAATAGAGCTACCATAGCTCGTTGATAGGTTGCCCCTGTATTCTTCAAACCGAAAGGAATGACCTTGTAACAGAAGGTGCCCAACTGTGTGACAAAAGTAGTCTTCTCCATGTCTTAGGGAGCCATTTTGATTTGATTGTAACCGGAGAAACCATCCATGAAGGAGAAAACTTTGTGTTGAGCCATGTTGTCAACCAAGACATCAATGTGTGATAGTGAGAAATCATCCTTGGGGCTTGCCCTATTCAAATCCCTATAGTCTATGCACATACGAACTTTTCCATCTTTCTTAGGCACCGGGACCACATTTGTAACCCATTGTGGATACGACGTCACTGCCAAGAAACTTGCATCGAATCGTTTCATTACCTCAGCCTTTATCTTCTCAGACATATCTGGCCGCATGCGACGAAACTTTTGCTTGACTAGAGGAAAACCTTCCTTCATTGGCAGACGATGAACTACGATATCAGTATCGAGTCCCGACATATCTTCGTATGACCAAGCGAACACTTCAACATAGTCGTGTAACATCTGGACTAATCTTCTCTTGACACCGTCTTCCAAGTTGGTGCCGATCTTGACTTCCCTCTTGCCTTCCTGAGTACCTAGGTTGATTACTTCAACTGGTTCTTCGTGTGGTTGAATGGCCTTTTCCTCTTGTATCAGAAGTCTGGAGAGTTTCCCGGTTATTTCACAATCTTCCTCGCCTTCGTCTTCAGCTTGATAGATTGGATGTTGTAAGTCATATATGGCAATAGCAGAGTCGTTGTCAATGAGATCCGAAGTGGATATGGATCTTCAAATGTGTGTGTGCATGTAAAGTTACATGGCTATTTTGAAAATGCAATAAAAGTGAAAGAAAGACAATGAGCACAAAATTTGAATGCAAAAGAGTCCAATGTTTTTTCATTAAAATGAGCATATGGCATATGAAAATGACAAACCCTTAACAAATGGGCCATTGTGCCCTGGGAAAGGCACATGGCTTAAAGTCATTGTTTTAATGGAAATTACAGACAGAGCTCTTAAAGTAATAAAAACAAATAAATGGAATTTACTCCTGGCTGAAGGAGATTGGAATGAAGTCCTTGGTTGTCCATTTGTTGAGTCCTTCACTAGAAGTTGGGTAGATCCAGTCATCAAAGTCACAATCAACATCAGAGTCTTCAAGAGCATTAACCTCGTGGTTACTAATGCGGAGAGGTGGTTTCCCTGCACGAGCACATCAAACCTCCTTTTGAGCCTTAACAGTGAAGCCCAACCCAAATTTGTCTGACTTGAAATGGATATCAGGGAGTTTTCCCCAAATGGTGCAACCTCCGTCTTTAACAACACACTGGCATCTTTGAGAAAAGCCATCCTTAGTGTATCTTTAGCAACTTTGGGAATGTCAGGAGTGGCTTTGGCAACAACAACCATGGGAGAGACCACTTCAAAGGCTTGACAAGGAGTCTCTATGAACTCTCCATCCATTTCAACATATTTGAATGAATTTAGATGACTAATCATAAACTCTTCTTCTCTGCATACAGTGACGATTTTCCCCTTGACCGGATATTTCAACTTTTGATGTAGTGTGGAAGTCACCGTACCTGCCCCATGTATCCATGGGTGTCCAAGCAGGCAAGAATAAGCAGGACAAATATCCATCACATAGAATGTCGAGTTGAAGACTTGAGACCCAACTTTGATAGGGAGATCAACCTCTCCATGGACCATCCTCTTTGATCCGTCAAAAGCTCTCACCATGATGTCACTAGGCTTTAGTACCAAAACTTCATAGTCCAACATATCTAGAGCTCCTTTTGGTAAAACATTGAGAGAAGTTCCAGTATCCACTAATACATGTGCCAGGGTGGTGCCCTTTCATTCTATGGAAATTTGGAGAGCTTTGTTGTGATTCTTCCCCATCGGGGTTGTTGTACTCCAAAATTTTCCCTCTCTTTTATCAAGACATTTTCTCACAAGGATTTATTAAATTTCAATTTTGTACAAGTAAAATTGGATTTTAAATGCCCCACATAGTTTCATAGATCATATTGGATTTTAAAGCATCGAGTCAAAGAGGAAACTATTGAAAGAGCAAAGCAGACAAATCTGATTTTTTTGGAAAAATTGAAGAAAAGCAAGCTTGCTTTGATTCATACTAGCTTCGACTGGGCATTGCTTCGATTCATGCTAGCTTCGACTGAACTCCTTCCTTCATGCTAGCTTCGACTGGGAAATGTCTCCCTTTGAAATAGCTTGCTTCGATTCAGAAGATTGGGGCCTCCTGCATGCAAGCTTTGATTCAGAAGGCAATGGCCTCCTGCAGGCTTGCTTTGATTCACAAAGCAACGGCCTCCTACATGCAAGCTTCGTTTGGATAATGGTTACCTTCATACAAGATTCGATTGGGCATTTGGCCTCCTTTAATCAAGTTTAATTCATAAATCTTAGACCGGGCGTTGGCTGCTCCATGGTTGTTTCGATCCACAAGCAAATGGCTTCCCCTCATGCTAGCATGCACAAGACAATGATTCCCATCATACTTCAATTCCACCTCTAAACACTTCAATACACATAGTTTCTACACTATGAGTTATAATTGGTGGATTCAAAAAACGTACAAAAGGTCCCTTTGAAGGACACACATATGGTCCAATCGAAGGACATACATTTGGCCCCTTCGAAGGACATATATTTGGCCCATTAGAAGGACACACACATATAGTCCAACCGAAGGACATACATTTGGCCCTTTCGAAGGACGCACATATTGGTCCATTAGAAGGATATACATTTGGCCCTTTCGAAGGACACGCATATTGGTCCATTTGAAGGATATACATTTGGCCGTTTCGAAGGACACACATATTGGTCCATTCAAAGGACATACATTTGGCCCCTTCAAAGGACACACATATGGTCCAATCGAAGAACATACATTTGGCCCTTTCGAAGGACACACATATTGGTCCATTCGAGGGACATACATTTGGCCCCTTCGAAGGACACACAATTGGTCCATTCGAAGGACACACAATTGGTATTTAGTCTTTTGTTGAGTCTGGTAAAAAAATAGTTTGTTGTAAACAGTCCTGCACCAAGCTTCCACAACACTCCAAAACTGCTGCAAAGCGGCCCTACTATGCTGCTCCCATATTTGCACCAAATTGGCATACAAAAAACCGCACCTCCAAGACTATGAAGACAACATACCCAATTTGTTCAAATCTCATTTGTTTTCCCTCTCAAATCTCAGCCAAACTCTTCTATAAATAAGATGTTCCACAACACATCTAAGGGAGGCTTTTTTGGTAGCTGGAGAAACTTTTGTGGTGTGAAAAAATCATCAAACACTTAACACACTCTCAAATCCAGAATTAAAAGACCACACCTTTGTTTCTGTTCTTTCGAATCCAGAACTAAAGAAACATAACACCTGTTTCTTTTCCTTCGAATCCAGAACCAAAGAAACATAACTCTACTTTTCTTGGCTTTCGAATCCAATCAAAGAAACACAACACTTGTTTCACTCCCTTTGAATCCAAGATCATCCAGGGCAATCACTCAAGGTCCAGAAGCACCAACTTCAGATTCAAGGTAAGTCTTCCTGACTTTAACCCTTTTCATTTCAAGCATGTAAATAACCTTTTGTTTATTTTTCATTTCTACCCTTTCATTTGTTTGCTTTTTTATCCAAATATATGTTAGAGACTAACATGTACAGGCCATATTAGCATGGCTTCGACCCATACTGCTATCATGTCCCAAACGAAATAAAGCAGAAAAGAGGGTGTATGAATCAAAGGGTGTGGTTCAATACACACTGATTTGCAGACCCAAATGAAAGGAAAGGGTGTGTGAATCGAGAGATGCAACACAGGCTGTAGGCCCAATCGAAGGAAGTAAAAATTATGGGAATCGAAAGGCATATCCTTCGATCCAGGATGTCTTTTCTTTCACTCTTTTACATTATTTTTTATATTTTCTATATATTCACATTTTCTTGCTATTCATTATGGTTGTAATAATTAGGACCTTTATTACTTTTCAACCCCCATTTGTGAACTTGTATACCCCATCCCCCAAAAACATGTAATAGCGTATGACATTTATTTTTCGCATTTTTATTTCTTTCATATAATGATAGTAATTAGGTTGTGTATGACAAGAGTTAAAATCAACAAGTAGACAACCCAAATTCAAGACTAAATGCATGCAATCAAATATACTATTCACACGAATTCACCTCTAGGGTAATCTCACTTGTTGCCTCGGAAAATAGTCATGTCCCTCGAATATGGGCGTTTTATCAAAGACCTTCGATAAAAAGATCATAGTCCCTCGATGTCCCTCGATGTTGCCTTCGGTAAACGATCTAGTCCCTAACAAAATTGCTAAAGCGTCTCATAGGTTTCCTTCTATGACTATACGATTAACCCACGCCCGTTCCTTCACATCCAATGGTGGGGCTTCTTATCAATTAATGGTAAGATAGCAACATCTAAAGGAGGAGTAAAAGAACATTAAAACTTTTGAGTAGGTAGAACTCCCATAGTTTCTTGCTCTTGAACTAAAACCATTTTCCACACTTACACTTTTAAAAACATCTTCAAAAATAAACATCTCTTTGAACTATTTTCGAAACCAACACTTTGTACGCATTCTTATAGAGATGAGAATCATTACAAAGTTCGCCGAAACAAAGGAATTTTGCAAAATATTTTCAAACTTACACCACAAAGTACATTTTCAAACAAAGCAAGTGATCTAGCAAGCAACTAAGAGCCCGTAGATAACTACGGATGAAAAGGGTGCTAATACCTTCCCTTTTCATAACCTACCCCCCGAACTCAAGAAAACATCTCTAAAGGTATTTCTTGTTCTTTTCACCCTTTCCATATTGGATAAAAGAAAATTCAGTGGCGAATCTTGCTATCCATAACAATTGCGATAACACGCAAAACATCCAAGTCAGTTCTCCCACCGTATTACAGAACTGGAGACTCTACTGGGGAAGATAACTAAAAAGTGGGGTTACCTTGGGGCTAGATCACCTTTAATTTCTTTCCTTGTTTGACTTGATTACTTTACATTATGTGTCCTTGTTTGGGTTATTGTTAAAGATCCTACACCCGGGTCTGGGGAACCTTTTAGGTAAGTAGTGTAACACCCTAATTCTACCCGGTAATTATAAATGTAAATCAGAGTTATAAAATTCATACAACTGAATCAGGATGCCACAAATTCAACTTAAAAACCATTGCATTCAACATGGATACATAACACTTTTAAAACTCCGGATGAACCAACCAAAAAATAAATTAATCTCTTAATTCAACAACTTGAACAACTACACAGCGGAATCATAATAACATCCTTGTCCAACATTACAACAACTTCAAAATAACACATACTTAGCAACAATCAAATTAAAGTTCAACAACTGGAATAACAATAACTAAAAGCAATAAGCGTTCATCCCCCGAGTGTTACGTATCAGAGCAATGACACCGACTTGAACTACTGAAGGTATACCATGTTCACTATGGTTTACCTGCATGTTACCAACGTAAGGGTAACATTCAAATAGAAGGGGTGAGATATCTAACAATATAATAAAATGTGTGATGAATAATATATTAAATTAGATCACATGATATCACCACTTCACATATTATAAACAACAATAATCGCAATGGAGCATCAACAACATACAACATTTACCGCATCAATACAACAACTTCATTATGCAATCGTGTAATGCAACTCAATACTATGCAAATGCATGTGGTACCATTGGACCAAAACTCCCATCTTAAAATAATTGACAATAAATAGAGGCATTGAACAAGGCATAAACCTTCATCTCAATATTCGCCAATACAGGCCATCTTAATGATCATCAGCTCCATCTTGATATGCAATGTATGAGACACCATCATGAATGTAGTAACAACAATCACCACTAACAACATCTCAACATGAATCATTGTTAGCCAGAAGCCTACAACTTAATATCTACTAATTATTAGAGGCATCTCAACATCATTCATCAACACAATTCATCAACATAATTCATCAACATAATTCATCAACATAATTCATCAACATAATTCATCAAAATAATTCATCAACATAATTCATCAACGTAATTCCACAGCAACTCAGCCATAACAACAATACAATGACAGATCGATAATCCCTCAACATTGGCCATATGCCTACAACATGATAATGCCCATAATTAATTAATCAAATAATGCTTATCTATAATTACCAAACCTCTACATATTATTATACTGTAATACTACATCATTATTATTATTAATCTTACTGTCATGAACCAAGCAATAATCTAAGATCGTCTTATCCTCATCATACTTTACAAAATCAGCATAGCCATTAACGCGGGAAGCTAACTCTATCCTAATTTAGGTACAAGGATTATTCTTCTTATCCTTCATTTTAATCCTTATGAATGAAGTTCATCGCATTAGCTATCCAACGCTTCAAACGGCACCTCAAACGGAGTCCGGAAACTCAAGTTACAGCCTTTAGAAGAATCTGTCAAAAATTAGACTGCATGAGTCGACGCATGTCTCTTTGAGTCGAAGCGTACTGGGTTTTGAGTCTTGCATGAGTCGACGCATAACCTCTTGTGTCGACTCATACTGAGTCTGAAACACTACATGTGTCGATGCATGATCCTTTCGTATCAACTCATCCTGAGTCTTAAATCCTGCATGTGTCGACGCATGGCCTTTGAAGTCGACTCATACTGATCTGTAATGAATTTATTCTGCGATTTCACTGTGATTTCCCTGCCTTAGGCCCTAAAAACATCCTCTAATCATAGTTAATCATCAATTATAATAATCCTATGTTTCTACATCAATTATACATCATTAGGGCATCATTATTCATCTCTAAATCATTGATTCCTCATCAAACTATATATATATATATATATATATATATATATATATATATATATATATATATATATATATATATATATATATATATATATATATATATATATATATATATATATATATATATATATATATATATATATATATATATATATATATATATATATATATATATATATATATATATATATATCATAAACAAAACAACTTTTCAAATCCAATCCCGCATACTACTCATCACATACCCTATTATAGAGTCAAAACCCCACCCTTACCTTGGATTGAAGATTGCTCTTCAATTTTATGATTGAGTTATGTTTTTGCCTCTTTTCCTTCTTTTCTGCAACTTTCACGTTATCTTTCTCTCTTCCAACCCTTATTTTCTTTTCTTCTTACTGCTACTTCTTTTTATTTATCATTTCTAAATAACTAATATCATAACCCTATAATTCTCATTATGTCTTAATGGGCTTAAAACTCCTACACCCCCTTTCTACTACTTCTAATCCTTAAAAATAAGCCCACATCAAATAATAGTATTATTCCAATATTATTCCACAACTTAACCGGATAAATTAATTCAATTAATCACAACACAACATCTATCATCATAACACAATTTCAAAAATAATCCAAAAATAATTAATTAAATTACGAGCGTTACAAGTAGCAGTAAATCGTGGGGGTTGTGAGGCATATACCGACATGGTTGAAGTGGTGGCTACGTTAGTGTGACACATTTGTTGGTATCGGTAGCCCTTGAGTCAGTCAAGGAGTATATGGGGCTGCTGTGTGGTGTCATGAAGCACTAACTGACCTTAGAACCTTTAATTGAACAACTTGGCCATTAGGAAGTAGTGAGATAGCCGACTTTGGTTCCGACCAAAGATTGGTTGATACTTGATGCTACACTCATTAAGATCAGACTTTCAGGATATTTCGGTTACTAATAAAGAGGCTTGCACTGAAATAATGGCCGATGAAGAAAGATCAGTGATATTGAGATCCCTTAGAACCCGATTACTTTCTAGGACAGGTTGAACCAACTAAACTTCAAGAGGGTACTTACCTACAAACTCCATGCGAGCCTAAAACTAAGGACTTGTCTGCTTTGCGTGTATATGATTATTTGTACTTAACGACTTGTTTGCTTTACATACTTGTACATAAACATCATAACATCATACCATAACATTATCAATAACCATTTCAAGGATCTCAAAGGGCATGTGATGCAGGGTCATGATGAACCAGACATCTATCAAGGGTAAAGAGGATTTATTCTCCTCTAACCAAACTCCATCAAGAACCAAAGCACGGTGACAAGAGTCAAGGGCTATGACCCACTTGACATGGTGAGCTTGATTCTCATGGAAGGACATTCGACAACACGAAGTTCTTCACTCAAAGCTATGGTCAAAGTTCAAACTTCTAACATCTTCTTGCGTTTACCCCGCGAGATCTTTGAAAACATTTCATCCATATATCATGCATGTCATAATAGTTTTTCCCCATATAGGTTTCCCTATCTTTATACTATTTATTTCAGTAAGATGAATATGGAACAAACAGTGAAGGATCATCAAGCTCAGAATGCTCAATTCCAACAGATGTTCCTGGCTTTGGCTAAAGGGAAAGAGGACCTGAAGGCTCTCCTTCTCAAAGATAAGAAGAAAAATACAAAGAAATCAGTGGGTGTCCTGAACTTGGGAAGGAGGTTCAGAGGACCAGCAAAGTGAGCTCTAGAATTCGCAACTCCGTCAACTGAGGGGGACAATCAGACAAAAGAAGGGGACCATTGTCTGGGGTGTAACAAAGAAGAGGTTGGCTACGCTGAAGAATAGTATCCTCCTGCTAATGACAAATATAAACAGCTAGAGGATCGTCTCAATGCCATGGAAATCCAGAGAGTACCTGGTCTGGATTTTGAAGAATTGGATTTGGTTTCCAGAGTGGTCATCCCACCAAAAATCAAGATCCTTGCTTTTGCCAAGTATGATCGGGTCTCTTGTCCTAAGATGCATCTGAGATCTTATGTTCGCAAGATTCAGCCACACATCACTGATTAGAAGATCTGGGTCCATTTCTTCCAAGAAAGTCTAGCTGGGACTCAACTTGAATGGTTCTATCAATTGGAAGGTTCTCGCATCCACACCTGGGAGGATCTAGATGCTACTTTCTACAAGCAGTACCAATACAACGCTAATCTTGCACCAACTCATGTGCAATTGCAGAATATGACTATGGGTTCCAATGAGGGCTTCAAAGAATATGCCCAAAAGTGGAGAGACTTGGTTGGCCGAGTGCAGCCACCCTTAACTGACAGGGAGCTGATTGATATCTTTATGGGAACCTTGACAGGCCCATTTTCAACCATTTAATCGGAAGCTCTTCAGCTGGGTTCACTGAGCTGATATTGACTGGAGAAAGAGTAGAAGCTGACATCAAAAGCAGGAAAATCCAAATGGATGCATCTTCAAGTACTGAAAAAAGCCATACAATGGGGGAGAAAGAGTCCAATGTTGCGTATAGCCAAAAGGTCATAGCCAGAGTAACCACGACCAACACGTGGGGGCAGTCCTGATCTCTAATCATGCATCAGTATAACAATGTTAATAGGGTAACCAGCATAAGGAGGTCGCACCTAAAAGACAATTCACAAAGATCAATGTGTCATTGGCTCAAGCGTTATAGCACATGTTAAAGGCAGAGCTGATTACATTAAAGGCCCCTCTCTGGAATCCCTATACTCCCGCTCCTAGTTATCATCCTAATGAAAGGCGTGCATACCATTCTGATAGTCCCGGGCACGATACGAATAGCTGTTGGTCTCTGAAGAACAAAATTCAAGACATGATTGATGCCAAGGAGATTGAATTCGACCCTCATGAAACTTACAACATGGCCACTTCTCCCATGCTAAATCATTAAGCGTCCCGCTCATTTTGAATTTTCATTTGTAATTTCTTTGTTTATTTAAACACGTATCTGTATGTCAGACTTTGTTTACTTTCATTAATGCATTGCATATGTTTGTCTTGAATTAATCCATTTGTCTTCAATATATTTAAACTGTGTTTTTATTCCTTGTTTTTCGTGATATTTAACTCTCGTCAAAAGTTGTAAGCCTTTAGAGGGAGGATGATGAAAACAATACCATAATCTTATACAATATGCTTTTGGACAGACCTTGCTGATGATGTACAGTCGTTCTTTCAATCCATAAACATTGGAGTTATAAGGAAGATAATCCCTAGTCAACCCCTTTGAGGCAAAGAAGTAAGAGTTTTCTTTTTTACACAAATTGAAACCTTTAATCAAAATCTGGGGCAGGGTAGTTTCTCAGTTAATTCAAATGCGCGTTCAATCGTAAGCTTTCACTTCGTACACAACGAATGACATCAAAAATATTCCCCTGGAATCCAAAGATGGTGATGGTTCCCTATCAAATAGGAAGTCATTATCTCTCAAAAGGGAGAAGACCACTAAGTCAAAACCTACGAAGGAGACTTAAGAAAAAACTAGGGCATCTGGTTGACTATAATCTCAAAATAGTCAGGCAAAAATCAGGGACAATAAATCAAAAAAGAGAGGTCACTACAAACCCTCGACGAACATGAAAAATATTGCAAAAGTGAATGCCTTCACAAATAAACTTCCAAGTTTCCGAACCATCACCAAACCATCATCCAAATTCAATTGGAATTTAAAATGCACAATTAACTGAGTTTAGGACTGAAGAACATCATGAAGAACGAGCAGGTACAAATATACTTTGATCCTTATCCTTTGTTTCTTAAACCGTGAACCAGGCCACGCTACAACCCTTTAAAAGTCCTAATTGAAGCATGGGTTTGTTTGAAAGCATACTGTTACAAAAGGT
The DNA here is from genome assembly GCA_948472305.1 of Vicia faba. Lineage (NCBI taxonomy): Eukaryota > Viridiplantae > Streptophyta > Magnoliopsida > Fabales > Fabaceae > Vicia > Vicia faba. The sequence goes on from OX451739.1 coordinate 710,556,337, forward strand.
ATCCTGACTCCTGTAAGGCTTACTGCAAATCCTAAGTTGAATTCATATTCTTACAAAACTCTTTATTTTTTAAAACTGCATTCTCAAAACTTCAAGACAAGCATAAACTTTGCATTGCTTGAATATCGCTGTTTGCATATGGCTAATTGTTTGACAGCGGAGAAATTCACACGGCGAATATCTAATGAATGGAAATTCTCAAGAAACTGAATCAGTTCAAGTGGGAAGACACTTCCAATGACAAACCTCCTATGAGCAAAGGGGCATGACATGTCACTGTCCAACTCGTCTGGGGAAGTCAAGTCGAGATTCCAAGAAATCTCTCAAGAAGTTCTGAATAACCAGAGGCAGGTCTATATCTGAATCACTTGGGGCATTGAACATGAATTCCAACAAAGGGTCATATACGAACAAGCAAACATTTACTGGCAGTACTACAACACTTACTACTAGGGGCAACAACAAATTCCCACAAAGTAGTTTTCATAGGGTGATCCCTAGTCAAGTCCCCACAGAGTCACCTCTATAAGGTTATCCCCACAGAATAATCTTCACGGATAAGGGTATAAACCCCTCAAGGCCAAACTCGTGGATATCCCCACAAAGTTGGATTCATGCAATCCCCAACCAGAGTTTCAATCTCCGAAAACCCTCTTCCCAACTGAGTTGGTCTCAAGAAGAATCCTCGAGGAGTTCTACCAAAAGAAACACCTCCCCAGCAGTTTGTTAAATTTTCTCTTCAACAGGGTTTATTTCCCCAATAAACGGAAAAATTCACCAGCTAAATTTTTCCTCTCAGACTGTCACAAATTAAGGGACCACAACCCCTAATCCCCAGAGAATTCATCAACAAAGCTCCTCTTCCCCAATAGTATTTACCACTATTATCAGTGAGTTGCTGCGAATCCTGGAATCCGACTAGATAATAATTAACTTCTTTATCCCCAACAAGTTGTTAACTTCCTTTCTCTCCAATCAAGAGATAACTCCCCAGTAGAGCAACGGACAACTAAAACTCCTGAACTCTTTTCCTCAAGTAGAAATCAACACTCTCCAAGATATTTTCTCAAGCCAAAGCCAATATACCCCAACAGATTTTTCCTCAAACAACAAAACAGGAATCCCCAATGGAAACATTCTAAACAAGGTTTGAAGATGTGCCTACTCTTCATCCCCAACAACATTTCGAGATTTAACTTCCCAAAGCTACCCAACACTTGTCAAGGATTTTTCGAAGCAAAGATACATTTCAACAAATATTTTACATTCATACATCATATTACATACATGATAAATGCATACCGCATAATCTCATTTTTTTTGAGAGCATCACCAAGTCATGCGTACCTATGCATGCAACTAACCCTCTTCCTTGCTGGGAAAAGTCAATCAACAAAAGTCCTCTTTGACAAATACCACAACCATTTCTCAAAATTTAAGAGATTAACTCCTGAAACACGACATGGCAACTATCTCTACGGCCAACAAAAAACAAGTTCAAGATTAATACCTGAAACAAGACATGACAATTATCTGTGAGCGACCGATTGTAGATTAATACATGAAACAAGACAACTATCTATATGAGCAGATTGAAGATTAACTCCCGAAACAAACTGGGGAAACTATCTTTCTTTCTCAATAGGTCAGAGATTAATTCCTGAAATAAGACAGGGCAACTATCTTTACGGCCAACAAAAAAACAAGTTCCAGATTAATACCTGAAACAAGACATGACAACTATCTGTGAACAAATTGATTGTAGATCAATTCCCGAAACAAGATGAGGCGACTATCTACATGACAAGCATCTCCTTCAGCACTTCATTCTAAAAAGCATTTCCCCTTCAGATACGGAATCCTGAAAAGCATTTTCCCCATAGACTGAGTTCTGGCGAGCATTTCCTTCAGAGGAGTTGTGAAACGCATTTCCCCTTCAGTACTTCATTCTGAAAAGCATTTCCTTCAGCGCTTCATTCTGAAAAGCATTTCCCTTCAAATACAGAATCCTGAAAATAATTTTCCCCAGAGACCTAGTTCTGGCGAGCATTTCCTTCAGAGGAGTTCTGAAATGCATTTCCCCTTCAGCACTTCATTCTGAAAAGCATCTCCTTCAACGTTCCGTTCTGAAAAGAATTTCCCCTTCAGATACATAATTCTGAAAAGCATTTTCCCCAGAGACCGAGTTCTAGCGAGCACTTCCTTCAAAGGAGTTCTGAAATGCATTTCCCCTTCAGCAATTCATTCTGAACAGCATCTCCTTCAGAAACTTCATTCTGAAAAGCAACTCCTTCAGCACTTCGTTCTGAAAAGCATTTCCCCTTCAGATATGGAATCCTGAAAAGCATTTTCCCCAGAGACCGAGTTCTGGCGAGTACTTCCTTCAGAAGAGTTCTGAAATGCATTTCCCCTTCAGCACTTCATTCTAAAAATAATCTCCTTCAGAAGTTTTATTCTGAAAAATATCTCCTTCAGTTCTTCGTTCTGAAAAGAATTTCCCCTTAAGATACGAAATCTTGAAAATAATTTTCCCCGGAGACTGAGTTCTGGCGAGCATTTCCTTCAGAGGAGTTCTGAAACGCATTTCCCCTTTAGCACTTCATTCTGAAAAGCATTCTTCAAGATACAATCAAGCTTAGACTTAGTCTAATTTCTATCAACAATCACCTTTGGATGGCATCTATAATCCCATCTTCGACAACTCTCCATCATCTCTCCAAATGGCATCTTTAAGCCCATTCCCTACACAATCAACTAACACATCATCGAGTGCAAATTTCTGGGCACTCTGGTGTTCAATCATCTTCTACCTTCAAGTCGCGAATGGAGGACTCACCAATCTAACTCTTCAGGTTTAAGAAGGTTTAGATGACTAATCATAAATTCTTCTTCTCTGCATACAATGACAATTTCCCCTTGACCGAATATTTCAACTTTTGATGTAGTGTGGAAGTCACCGTACCTGCCCCATGTATCCATGGGCGTCCAAGCAGGAAAGAATAAGCATGACGAATATCCATCACATAGAATGTCGAGTTGAATACTTAAGACCCAACTTGGGAGATAAACCTCTCCATGGACCATCCTCTTTGATCCGTCAAAAGCTCTTACCACGATGTCACTAGGCTTTAGTACCAAACCTTCACTGTCTAACCTATCTAGAGCTTCTTTTGGTAAAACATTGAGAGAAGATCCAGTATCAACTAATACATGTGCCAGGGTGGTGCCCTTTCATTCTATGGAAATTTGGAGAGCTTTATTGTGATTCTTCCCCATCGGGGTCAAATCTGCATCAGAGAACCCTAAACCTTTGTCGGCAGTCAAGCTTGCTACACAGTTTTCAAATTGGTCAGCCGTAGTTTCTTGTGGGACATGTGAATTTTTCAGGAATTTTATCAATGCTTGAGCATGTGCCTCGGAGCATAGCAATAAAGACAACATAAAATCTTCGAGGGTATTTGCCCCAACTGTTCCACTATCTTGTAATCACTTTTTCTGATAATTTTTAAAATCTCCTCCATCTCTTGGGTAGATGGATCCTCAATAGTAATATCTTTTGTTCGTGCCTCCATCCTGACAGACCCAGTCATTTTTTCCTTTCCTCGAGTATCCACAACAGGTTTAACAACAGTAATACGAATGGGTGTAGTTATGGTTGTCGGAGGTGAAATCTCTGGAGAGAAGATCCTCCCCGTCCTAGTCACTTTACTTGATCCAACAATTTTTTTAATGTCAGCAGTTTCATCTTCATCAATCCATGAATCTTGTTTGATACCATGGTAATACACTTCCACCCCATAATTCCAAGGTATAGCCTTATCATAAGAATAGGGGACTGGCCCCGGTTTAGTGATAATTAGTGGAGCTATTCTTGGTTCAACGGGAATCCTAATAGGACCTTTGGAGGTGATCCTAATAGGTTGGTTTGATATAGTAATGATGGAAACATCTTCAAACTCTTGAGATACACTTTTGGTCAGACTTTTCACTGATGGAGTTTTCTCAAATAGAATCTCATGGATATTCATCAGGTGTTGGACACCTTTCTTCAACCATTCACAACCATTAATTTATACAACACAGTAGCAACAGTCTTCAAGGAAACCAGGGAATACCCCGACTTTCAAAAAATTATGTTTAACAATCTTAAAAGGAGTGGTCAAGTCATTGACGGATGAAATAAAAAAGGCATCTTCAATAGCATTGACACCCTTACCATGATTTAGAATGGGTGCGGTGATCACATTGGGAGTCGACGGAGGGTCTAATTTAATTGTATTGTTATCAATTAGGTCTTAGATTTTATTCCTTAGAGACCAACAATCATTGGTATCGTGTCCGGGGCTATTCGAATGATAAGCATATTTGACGTTGGGGTTGTATTTTGGAGAAGCAGTGTTAGGGTTAGAAGGGGGATCTCCTAAGGTCACCAAATCAGCTTCCAATAGGTGTTGCAGAGCTTAAGACAATTGCATATTGATTTTAGTAAGTTGTCTTCTTTGGACATCTGGTCTTTGTTGATTATTTTGTTGACGCGGTCGTTGAGTTGGAGTTGGATTGGAAATCAGTATAGCCCCTACTGAATGATGACGATCATTCTTAGCACGAGTTCTTGACCCACACACAACATTAGTCTCTTTTTACCAATAAATGGATTTTTCACAGCATTTGAGGTGGAGGCCATGGGTATCTTCCCACTTTTAATCCCACTTTCAACCCTTTCACCAGTTAAAATCACTTCAGTAAATCTGGATGATGAACTTCCAATTAGCAAATTGAAAAATGGTCCAGTCAATGTTCCCATAAACATGTCTACCAATTCCTCATCAGTCAATGGTGGCTGCACCCTGCCAGCCAGGTCTCTCTATTTTTGAGCGTATCCCTTGAAGCCTTTGTTGGAACCCATGGTCATACCTTGCAATTGCATACTAGTTGGCGCAAGATCATCTATATATTGATATTGGCAGTAAAAATTAGTGGCCAAATCTTCCCAAGTATGGATGTTAGTCCCTTCCAATTGGTAAAACCACTCCAACTGCGTCCCAGATAGACTTTCATGAAAAGTGCACCCATAGTTTTCTATCAGCGATATGCGGCTGAATTTTGCGGACGTAAGATCTTAAGTGAAGCTTTGGGCATGAGATACCATCGTACTTGGAAAAAAAATGAATCTTGAATTTGTGGGGGATGACTACCCCAGGAACCAAACCCAAGTCACCAAAGTCCAAACCAGGCACAACTTAGATTTCTACAACCTTCAATCGGTCTACTAGTTGCTTATATTTATATCTGGTCGGTGAATATTCCACCCCTAGCGCGTGTTCTCCTAGCATCTTTATCTTGATTCTCATCCTCCTCGGAGGAGTCCTCTTCAATTTGAACTTGTCGGATGGGGCCCTTGAATCTCTTCCCCATGTTGATTATAACTTTCTTCTTGGTCTTCTTCTTCGTGATAAGAAGTGACATCATTTCTTGCTGCCCCTTTGCTAAGTTGAGCAGAGTTTCTTGAAACTGAGAGTTTTGAGTCTGCAAGTCCTTCACAGTTTGCTCGAGATCCATTGTATATTGAAATAAACAATATAAATATGAGGAATCATGTGTCAAAAAACCTGCTTATGATATGATGCATGTTATGCGTATGCAATGCTTTCAAGGACCTTTAAGATTTAAATTTTCTTAAACAAAAAGTAAACAAAACATTAATTGTATTAATAAATTCAATGGTTACAAATTTCCTCTTGGGCTTACAATGAAAGAAAAACAACAAAATGAAATTATACAACAAAAGACCCAGGCATCCCATGGACGCTTCCTCTCTAGACTGATATAGGCATTCAAGTTCCGCTTATCATGAAGTTTCCTTGTGAGCTCCAACACTTTCTTCTCGCTTGAGTAGAATTGGGCTTCAAAGGTGTCTCACTCTCCCTTGAGTTGAATCCACAATCTTTGAAATTCCTCGAGAGTAGTAGGCATGTTAGGATGAAGAACGGTGTAAGGAACACCCCCTTCGGAAATAGGTTCCATAATGATAGGTAGGATGGCCACATATGGCATCATGAGGTTTTGAGTGCGAGATCGCACCCACTTGAGATAAGGCTCCAAGGGAATGGAGTTCTTATGCCCCAAATTTTTTCTATCAACCTTGTTCACCATGCCCCAAGCTCGTAAAAATCTTTAACGATAACCTTGGACATCATTCTCATAGTCAAATACAATACCTTGGACAAGCGCGTCATGAGGACCATCCCTCCGAGCATAACCAAACTGTCATAGAGCTAAGAAAGGATTATAAGTGATACCTCCCTTAATTCCAAGGAGCGGGACATTAGGGAATTCCCCATAACGATCAATAAAGGCAACATCCTCCAAAGATCGAGAACACCAATGAATATCCGAATACGAGAGTGACATAACCTTTGAGACCACTTCATGCCTTATTCATTCTTTAAAACTGATCGAGGAAGGTGCGAAGTAAACCACCTAGACAACAATGTAGTGCAACTCATAAGAATCCCTCTTCTCTTCATGGTACGAGCGTGAAGGGAATGCAAAATGTCTCCGAGCAAGGTAGGCACCGGGTTACGAGATAAAAAAACTTTGATCGCATTCACATCTATAAGCTGGTCTGGATTAGGGAACAATACCAACCCATAGATTAGAAGATGCAAAACTTCTTCAAAATCTTGCAAATCCAGAGCATCCCAAAATAGTTGAGCCTTCTCAAACAGAAACTTGGCTAGAAAACCCTTAACACCACTCATTGTTTCCCAATTAGTTGATATGCCAGACCATTGCAAATGTAAGTCTATAGAAATCTCCTCAGGTCTTGGGTCTTTCCTAATACCGGTGAAGGGTATTTAATCCAGAATAGGTACTCCCAACTGTGGAGATAACTCTTCCATGGTAGGCACCAATTGGTAATCAGAAAATGTGAAACAGTGATGTTTAGGATCAAAGAATTGAAAAAGCACATGTACCATATCTTCTTCAAAGTTTGAGGTAACCAAGTTGAGGAGTCGACCATACTTCTTGGTGAATAGAGAATTTTTAGGGACCCTTGATGCTAACTCTTTGAGTTGAGGAGGCACTTTTACAAGGTTGATTCAGATGGTATTTCTGCGAATGGAAGCCATATCCTATAAAACAGAACAAAGATAAATCTTTAGGTCCTTGAAATGGTTAGTGCAAATGCTATGGTATGATGTAATGATGTTATGTACAAATAAACATATACAAGCAAAACAAACAAGTCCTTAGGTTTAGGCTTGCATGGAGTTCATAGCTAAGTACCCTCTTGAAGTTTAGTTTGTTCAACCTGTCCTAGAAAGTAATTGGGTTCTAGGGAATCTCAATATCATTGATCTTTCTTCATCGGGCATTGTTTCAGCACAAGCCTCTGTTTTGGCGACCGAAATATCCCGAAAGTCCAAACTCAATGAGCATATTATCGAGTATCAACCAACTTTGGAGTGCACCAAATCCGTCTATCTCACTACTTCCTGATGGAAAAGTTGTTCAACTAAAGATTTTATGGTTAGTTAGTGCTTCATGACACCACACAGCGGCCCCATATTCTCCTCGGTTCGCCACAAGGGACACCGGTACCCACAAATGTGTCATACTAACGTAGCTATTGTTTCAACCATATCGGTCTATGTCGTACAGTCTCCGCAATCTTCGCTACTTACCTAATAATGTTCCCAGATCTGGGTGGAGGATCTATACAAAGCCCAAACACCTTTTTAAAAGTAAAGCAAGCAAGTCAAACAATGAGATCTAGTCTCTAAGGTAACCCCACTTAAAAGTTTATCCCTAGCAGAGTCGCCAATTCTGTAACACGGTGGAAAAATGACTTGGGTGTTTTACGTTTTATCGCAATTGTTGCGGAGAGCAAGAGTCACCACCGACTTTTCTTTTATCCAATAAAGGAAAGGGTGAAAAGAACAGGAAAGACCTTTTGAGAATTTTCTTGAGTTCGGGGGAAAGGTTATGAAAAGGAAAGGTGTTAGCACCCTTTTCATCTGTAGTTATCTACGGGCTCTTAGTTTCTAGCTCACTTTGAAATGCTTTTTGTAAATGTTTTTGTGTGGGTTTGAAAGTATTTTGAAAACTCCTTTGTTTCGGCAAACTTTGTAATGATTCTCGTCTCTATAAGAATGTATACAAAGTGTTGGTTTTTGAAAATATTTCATGAAGATGTTTGTTTTGAAGAAATATGTTTTGAAAGTATGAGTGTGAAGATCGTTTTGTTTGTGAGCAACCAACTAGGAGTGTTCTACCTACTCAAAAAGTCTTAGTTCTTTTCCTCTTCCTTTAGATGCTGCTGTCTTACCATTAGTTAGTAAGAAACCTTACCATTGGATGTGAAGGGACAAACGTGGGTCATCGTACAATCATAGGAGGCAACATTGTGATATACCTTAGCAATTTTTTGTAAGGGTCTAAGATCATTTACCGAAGGCAACATCGAAGGGTCATCAAGGGACTACGATCTTATAATCGAGGGTCTTTGCTAAAGTATCCTACGTTCGAGGGACATGACTATTTTTATCTAAGGCAACAAGTGTGGGTTAACCCTAGAGGTGAAAGTGTGCAAAAGTGTTTTGTTTTCATGCATTTATCTTGAATTAGGGTTATCTACTTGTTGATTTTAAGTCTTGCCATACAAACTCTAATTACTAGCAATAATATTGAAAACAATAAATTGCGGAAATTTAAAGTTCTATGCTATTACATTATTTAGGGGATGGGGTACAAATTACAAATGAGGATGAAATCAATTAAAACCTTATTACTATTACAACCAAATTGAATGATTCAAAATAAAATGTACAAGAATATAAAGATAGTATAAAAGAAAAGAAAATTGTTTTTCCATGGTTTTTTTGTGAAAGGTTTTAACCTTAATTAGTTAAACTAAAATGAATGAAAAAAATTAATTAATTTAAACTCCTAAATTCTAATTTAATTAATTAAAAAGAAAATTAAAATAAATCTAATTCTAAATTAATTTAAATAAGAAAAGAAATTAAATTTGTTAAGAAAACATTTTTTAGAGTTTTATGTTTAAGGAAATAAAATAGAAATAAAAGATTGGTCTAAGTATTAAAAATAGATTTTTGTATTTTTTGGTAAAATAATAATAAAAAAAATAAAAAAAATAAAAATAAAAAATAAAAATTAGGTCAGGGGGTTTAAGAACGAAAATAGGTGTGAGAAAATAACATTTTTTTTTGTTTGGTCAAGGCCCAAAGTGTATTTTTGTTAATCATAAACAAAAGAAATAAAAAAAAGTTGGGCTGCGGTGGTGACAAGTAAACAAGGGGTGATGGTCAGGAAAGTGTATCAAAGCCCAAAGACATGAGGCCCATGTGCACCTGTCCAAACAAAAAAAGAAACAAGTGAAAAATGTGAAAAAATACAAAAGGTCTTGTTGGGAATCGAACCCAGGACCTTCCATAGATAAGCTTTACGTGCATGCTTGCTGCCACTAGGGTGGCCTGTACATTCGGTATAGGAACAACAATCATTAAATTTAAGATAAAACATGTCCATGGTTGTACCTCATGTTCAACCTTGCGCTAGATTTTTGAACTTCTGATCTTACTCATTTCTCAACCATTCTCAAAAGTGTAAACACCAAACTTGTTAGAAATTTCATTGTAACTTCAAATATGTAAATAACTTAAGCAATGGATCAAAGATGAGCACGAATTTTAAATGGTACCAAATTTTACCTAATTTTTTCAGAAGATTCAGGCTCAAAATTTTCACTACTTAGGCAACATAAATGAATTATAAGGACATGGTTAGTTTCAGGGCTATGATGTCTACAACTATTTTTTAAAATGGAAGCCAAATGATGCTTGTATAAAGAGTTAGAATTTTAGAAAACTTACCTTGCAGATGGAGATCGTGTTTTGAGTTTGAGCAACCTTCAAAGTGTTGTAATGATCTGGTTAGCTTCCTTGAACCTCCAGGAAGCTATTGCAATGCTTACTTTGGATTGAGGATGACTAAAATGTTCTGGAGAAGTCAAAGTGCAAACTTCAGTTTTTTAAAATGGAGGATGATGAAGATGGAGTTACAAAAGTGATTCAGGTGTTTGAATCACTTATATATAGTGTATAAATGATGTTTGAATGGTTAAAATGAAAAACGCACGGGGGAATTTGAAGCTTGGATTTCAAAACCAGAAATGACAAGTTTTGAGGTATTTTGGTGGTTCTATGTTTAAGGGAGTTTGGGAGAGTTTCAGGGGTTGTAAATTCGTGTCCTAGGCTTGTGAATGAAGGCTCAATTTATAGGCAAAAGTTTGGAAGCTTGGAGGGATAAAAAATACAAGATCACAAGATATGGATATTTGACTTATTTTTGAAGCAAGCTTGACAAACATCTTTCCAAGGCATGGTACAAGGATTGTAGGGTGGATAGAAACTTTAAACATGTTTGTTATGAGTTTGTAGATAATGCTTGTGCAGAAAGAACAAGTGCAATGCTCAAGACAAGTTGACTTTGTGATTGAAGCCACTTTACTAGAATGGCAATGTTACTTTGTGCCATTAATGGAAATGCAACTTGGATAAGAGCTCAAATGCTTGGACAATGGCTCTATAAGTTGTGTAATCAATTAATTATGGAGTGAAACACAAGTTAGAATCCTGAAAAGTGAAGTTATGCAGCATAGGCTAGGGTTTGGATCAAGTATTCATCACAAAAATGCCTTATAATTAAAGAATGGATGCCCAACTTCTTCTCTTCGATTCTCTTAGCTAAAAAATGATCTCTTCAAGTTCTTGGACATTTTGGAAAGCTTGAAACACCCTATACAACTTTCCTGTTTTCCAATTTTGCAAAATACAATTAGAACTATATGAAAAATGACCAAGAAGTTGGGACAAAAATCTGCCTAAACTAGGTCAAAATTTCACTAAGTGTTTAAGAAAAAAATGCATGACATCATGGGCTTATAACTCAAAATCTAAGAATTTTTTGGATATGAGCCCTCTAATAAAAATTTGTAGATCTCATTAAGATATAAAACTCTCATGTTGAAAGTTTCCTTTGAATCATCTTGCATCTTGGTGAAAAATTGGCATGAAGTAATGAAATTATCATGTATAAAACACTTAGAAAAATTTCTAAGTCTTGAAAGGTTTGACTTTTCAAATTGACTTTTGACTTCCTTGATTTCTTGATGATCAAGCTTCATATTTTTTAAAGTCTTGATGAATTTTGATATTTGAAACTTAATGTTGATCAAAAAGTCAAAGTTTGACTTTTAGTGTATCAATTGACTTTTCATTAGTTGACAAAAAATTCAACTATCAATCCATTGATCTTGAAAGATGATTTGAGTCATGAAATTTAGGTCAACATGTTGTGTTGGAATAATTGATATTGTGCTTCAAACAATTAGATCATGTCTTAGGTCAAAAGTCACTGATCAGTCAATTACAATCAAAACCCTAATTTTTGACCATTTTACCCCTTTGATGATTTGAGCATTTTTCTTGAGGAATTGTGATACAAATTTGATCATTTGGTGAATATGACTTAAAAATGTTAATTTTGGTAAACAAATATTGAAGTTTGACTGTAGGTTGACCATAATTGACTTTTTACCCAATATAGCTGATTTTCAGTCATCTGACCAATTGACTGAGCAAAATTGTGATTCAATACTTGAAACTTGACATGAGTATTATTAGAGATATATAATGATCCATGAAGGTCATTTGAGGCATTAGAAGTTAAATTTTCCTTGTGAAAATCAAAACCCTAATTTTAGGCATCAGTGTTTAGGAGGTGATTTGACCTAATCAACCCTTGTGCAAGCTTGAGCCAATGAAGATCTTGTGAGAAATGTCTTGAGGAAAGAGAGGAAAAACTTTGGGATACAAAAGTCTCCCTTATATGTTTTTCTTTCTTTTTCATCCTTGCATTAAGACTAAAACTTTTTTCTTGGCAAAACATGAAAAATCTAACAACTTCCAAATCCTTCTTCAAGGTAAAAAAATATCAACTAATACAAATTTTTTCCGCCTTCGGGCCTTTCTTAGGAACTTGAAAAGGATGTGTTATTTTCCTACCCTATGAAATACGATGCGTAATTCCCCAAGGGCCGGATTGCATCATGTCTACTTGTTAAGAGTTGCGAATGTAACATCATCCGACTTTGGGCACCTTTTCTTTTGAAAACACCAGTTTAGGTGAGAGCATGTTATTTCCATTCCACTACAGATGCGTGAGTCTCCAATAGTCGAGCAGCGGTAGAATGATTGAATTTAACATTTTTCATTAAAAAAGACAAACAAACCAAAATATGTGAGCCAAACTACGACTGCTCTGATTCCTTAAAAGGGATACATATGCATTGGGGTAGGGCCCGAACGAGCACAAATTTTATTTTCCATACATTAGTTTCTCTTTTATTTTTCATGAATTCTCTCTTTGCATTTTATTTTAGCTGTTAAGCCTAAATACATATTTGAACACACCCATAAGATAGACAACAAGAGTGGATACCATAGAATACTACGGGCGTGTGGGGTGCTAATACTTTCCCCTCGCATAACCAAATCCCTTACCCAATCTCTCAGTCGTTCGATCGTGATTTCACCCTTCTCAGGTTTACTTGATGTTTACCTTTCCCTTCGAGTGGGATAAAAAACGTTCGATGGCGACTTTATTGATTTTATCAGTTAACAGTTCAGCCAGTTGTTTCACCAAGAAAATACCCTTTTTGGCTCCATGGTCTAGTTTTATTATATGATTCTGTAGTGTGGGTGCATAACACAATGATCCAAACACTTTTAAATCATTTAGATTAGGATCAATTCCAAATATATGATAAAAAGGAGATTTGTTTTGGAGGACATGACTTGGAATCCGATTTATAAGATATGTAGCCTGTAAGATAGCATAAAACCAATTTTTTTGTTGGAAATTTTGGCTTAAATAAAAAGGCTCTTCGCACAATTAAGATGTGTTTATGCTTCCTCTCAACTCAACTATTTTGTTGGGGAGTTTCAACACAACTAGTTTTGTGTTATATTCCTTTAGAAGCATATAATTCATACATGAGAAACTCAGGTCCATGATCTATTATAACAACCTATACTCTAAAATCTTGTTGTTTTTCTATCATCAAGATAAACTTTTGAACAAATGCACTAACTCTAGACTTAGATTTACAAATAATAACCCAAGTAGAACGAATATGATCCTCAAGTGGAGTAACAAAATACTCGTGACCATGAATAGATTGAATGGATAAAGGACCCCAAATATCGAAATGTAAAAGTTCATAACATTGAATTGCTATGTTATTAGTGATATGAAATGGAATTTTCTATGCTTTGCATAGTGACATATATCACATGCCACATTTTTTCTATGCTTACAAAAGATAAAACATGATGTAAAGTATGTAATATTTTATTACAAAGATGCCCCAATCTAAAGTTCCAAATGACCTCTTTGGGAATCGAAATGAGGTCAAATCGAGCTTGTATCTGAGATGATGTTATGGTGGCTTGGGGGTGATGCTTGTGTATCAAGGAAGTACATTACCTCAATCAAATCAGTCAAACCAATCATCTTCAAGCTCCTATTTTCCTGAATTAAAAATTTATCATTATTAAAAACTACCTTGTAAACAATATCAAGACATGATTTTGGCATATATAGCAAGATTTTGATTGAAATCTGGTACAAACAGAACATTGTGTGCTACTAGTCCCAGTGAGAATTTTACAATGCCTGAGTGTTTTTCTATTGCCATATATATGTCCATTAGGTAACTTGATATTGAATGGTATAATTTTCTTTTAATCATCAAAGTATCTCATGGAGGAACCTATGTGGTCACTTGCACCAGAGTCCATAATCCATGATCCAAGATTTGAATGATTAAAAGAATAATAAATTCAAGTAATACCTGATTTAATTTTGTTATTTGTATGATCTACTAGATTCACTTATCTATTGGAAACATTATGATTTTCATTGGAACTTGATGCATGAAGAAAATTCATAAGTTTATCATATTGCTTTATCCTTAGTGAATCCATAATTGTCATTACCTCTGCAACTTTGGGAATCATCAACATGTAAGTATGAATTGCGCCTAAGAGGGAGAGGGGGGGGGGGGGGGTGAATTAGGTACTTTAAAAAATTTCTGGTTGAAGGATATTATTTTTCTAGTTTATGGTATGGTTATGAAAGCAATAAAGTGCAGAAAAATAAATGACACAAGGATGTATCCTAGTTCCCTTCATAATCTGAAGGTATGCCTAGTCCCCTTACAAAATGTAAGAAATTTTATTACTGTTTGGAACTTCTATAAGACCAACACAAACACCAAGAAAAATCCTCTTGGATTTTCACTAAGTACACTTAAGAGACAATCTTCCCTTAATGGCTCTTTTGCTTCCAACAATCCTGGACAACAAGGTTACAACAAGTATTCTGAATTTTTGTACGAGTTTGGAATGATATAGACAATGTATCAATCACTTGATTGATCTTCTCCTTCAATGACTATTTCACAATTACTCAATGTCATACCCCAAATTTGTCCTGCCTTTACTTTTTCCTGGCTTAGACTTTGCATTTTATCTACATCCTTTTCACTAGTTTAGTTGCATATCATGCATTTCATTGAATAAAGGCACCTGAGGTCCAAGAGTTTAGTGGTGGTGCAATATTAGAGTTTCAAAGTGTTTTGATGTGTATATATAAAGTATATTTCTTTCTGGTTCTTCTAGTTCTTCAAGCACTAAAGTGTGAATTAGGGTTTTGGAGGTTTTCTCAAGTTACTTCAAGAGCAGTGGCTTTAGTTCTTCAAACCGAGGCTTAGTTGATTAGGGTTTTTGATTTAAGCTTATAATTTTCATCAACTGAATGTTAAGGAAACTAGGATTTTTGCTTCAAGGTCACATTGAGCTTTATCTCCTCCTACAAGTCAATTTCTTATCAATAGGTTTAAGGGGTGAAACCAAGGAATTATTCTCATGTGGGTTAAAGTTTTTTGAGGAGTTTCTTGAGGGACTAAATTTTGAACTAAGATGGAATCTATCATTTTCAAAGTGGTTTGAATTTGTCATGAAGATTCGAAATTGAAAGAGAAAGAAAACTTGGATTTGGATTGCAAATTGGAAATAAGGGAAATTGGTATTTCATACAATTTCCTTTGATTCACAAGTCACCATTTCCTTACTTCACAAGTTACTATATTCAAGATTCAAGTCATTATTAATTATCTTGCAATTATTTTGTGATTCATACCATGACCACTTGAAATCATACAAAGGTTAGAGGAGATAGTGGAGAAAAGAATTCAAACTTCATTTCTTTTGGGATGAGAAACACTTGGTTAAATGTTTGTCTATTAAAATTCAAGAATTTCTCATTATAACTTCAAATTGTTAAAATATGCAATTGGTTGCAAGCATTTCTCATTAAATTTCGTTTATTCCAATTTACAAGCACCATTACAATCCATCATGCAATTACAAGCTTGACACATTGTACGAAAGAAAAGAACACTACCAATGAAGCATTTCTAAACCTAAAAATTCCTAAGTCCTAAAGTTGCTAAAATCCCATTTTTCAAAGCTTCAATCTTCATGCCTTTTGCTTCACGACCTATCTTTCTATTTGCTAACTTCAAAGAAATCCAAACTTCATGTTTAAGCCACGACCTCTTCATCTTTAGACCCTGCCTTTGCCATCCAATCATCATTTCTCATGAAACAAGAAAAGGAGAAATGGTTAGCAAACCATCAATATTTGAATAAAAAATCCAAACATGAAGAAATTGTTTAAGGAAAAGTTTTCTTCTATCTCATCATTAGGGTTTGTGTTTGGAATCAGAAATTTAGAGTGTGTTTTAAATCACGTGCCAAACCCAATTAAAAGCCTCATACAAATCAGATTTCAGAATTTTAAATCATGGGCCATGTTCCAATTTCAAATCACAAAGATAAATTTTGGTTCACAAAAAGAAAGAGGTGTAAAAAGCAAGTTTTGTAAATAAAAAAAGAGATTCAAAAACCAGTTATTGCAGCAACAAAGTCAGCCAAAACATTCCCAAAAGTCAGAAATTCTATACTGCACCGAACCTGCCCAAAATACAGTTTAAACCAGTCCCAGAAATGAGACCTGCTTCCCTGCATATTTTCTGCCCAAAACCTGTCCAAACTGTCCCAATATAACAGTCCAAATTGTCCAAATATAAAAGTCCAAAACCTGTCCAAAACTTGCACAAAAACTAGCAAGCTAAAGGCAGCATCAAAAGGCATTCAAACAACATACCAAAATAGTATAAAAGTCATGTTATCTTTCCCCCCAAAAGCCCCCTTCTTTTCAATATAACAGGGATAGAAATTAATGAAAAAGGAGAGAGGAAAAAACACTGTAAATCTAGAGAGGACTGTTTTGAACCATAAAATAGCAGCAACAAAAAACCAGCAACAACCAAAAGAAAATAGAAACAGAAAAACCCTCAACCCACTGTAAAACCTTGCAAGTTTTCCCCTAAACAAACTATCCAAACACTTCATATACATCACATAGAAGTTGTTCAAAAACAATTTCTGTGATACCATTATCACCACCTTCCAAAACAAAAAAACTAATATTTTGCAATTTGACTGGGTTGGAGAGATTCGGGAGCTTTACAGCACAGAGCAATGTTTGGAGAAACTTTAAGAAGGTTCAAGGGAGCTTGATCAATCACTACTTTTCTCCCGAAAACATTCGTATGTGTTCTTTAATCGCTTTGAGAGGTAAACTTTCTCAAATTGTGATATCTTTATCCATACATCATTTGCTTTTATGTTCAAAAGATATAATAGGATAGATAAAAGAGAAACCTCAGCAAAAGGTAAGGAAAGGGACTGACACGAGTGCACGTGTCACAGGACACATCCCGTGTCAATCTAACTGAGTTTGAAAACATGACAAAATGGAAGGACAAGGTCTTGACACGAGTGCCCATGTCATAGAACACAGCCCGTGTTAATCTTAATGGGATTAAAAGCTTGACAAAATGGTAGGACAGGGTTCTGACACGGGCGTCTGTGTCACAGGACACGGCCCGTGTAAGCTCAATTGGGACAAAAAATACATGCATGGATTATTACAGGGTCCCGACACGGGTGCCCGTGTCACAGGACACGACCCGTGTCAGCCTAAACACTAAAAACCTTGATTTTGAGACTTTTTATTCGATTTAGTTGTAATAGTAATTAGGTTTTAATTGCTTTCATCCCCATTTATAAACTTGTCCCCCATCCCCATATGGTTTGTAATATCTTAGAATTTTATTTCTTTATAGCTTAGAATTTTTATTTCTTTACGCATTTTAATTATTGATTAAATATGCATAATTGTCCAAATTAGAGCACATGACCTCCTCTTGGGCTCATCATCAATGAGAAGGTATCCACTTACAAATTCACACTTGCACACATTTCATAGCTTGGTCCTGGGCTTTCCTACGATGACAACTATTCGATCGATTGTTTCAACTGGTCGTTTAGAATACTAGCAACACGCTAGTCCCACTTTCTAAGAACATGCCTATGGCCACCTTGTATGGGATTTTAATTTCTATTTCATGTAATGAAGAAAATTCTCTCTCTCCTTGGTCCCCGTACCAAGCTTTTCGTAAAGTGTCTCATAGTTGAGTTTGGGCATGGTTATTCTCACAAGGTTAATCAAGTCTTGCCCTTGGTTAACCATAACCCGAATCAACCACTTTGGTCCATATACCAAGTGCTTCCATGCATAAAGGGTCTCAAGGTTGAGGGTAGGAGCACCTACCCTCACGATATTAATCAAGTTCACCCCTTGGTTAATCATAACCTGACTCAACTCCCATACACCAAGCATTCCATTTACGTCTTTCATGATATTACTAAGTTTGTCGTCACTTTTGCCATGATCACCATGCATGATCACTCTTTATAAACATGTCTCCTTTTACTTTATACTTATAACATGATCCCTTAGGATGATAGTTTCCTCTTCTTTAAGATGTGAACTAATAAGACTTTAGGTTAGAATCCAAGCATGACAACATTATAGTTTTTCTAGTCTCCCTCTCAAACCTTTTTTTTCTTTTGTAATTAAAACTTTCCATCCACAAATAAAAAATCCAAAAACATTTAATCATTATTCAAATTCATTTTAAAACTCGCAAAACACTCAACCAATTAAAACCTCCCCAAAGGAGCATGTTATCTCCATTCTACAGCGATACAGGCCGTCCCTATTGCTAGAATGTGTGCGTTAACGTCGCCCACTAAAAAACACCAACAAACCAACATTTTCTAGAAGAACTACGGTGTTCTGATTCCTTCACTGGATACGTAGGCAAAGGGTGCCGAGATCCTCACGAACGCACTAATAAAAAACCATTTCTTTCCCTTAGCAAGTATAAGTTATAGATAAACACACCCTTAGAAGCAAACAACAAAATGGATCCCGTTGATTACAACGAATGTGAGGGGTGCTAATACCTTTCCCTTGCATAATCGACTTCCTTACCCTCTCTCTTGGTCTCAAGACCATCTTATCCATCCTCTTGTGGCTTTCTTGATATTTCCCCTTCCTTCGGGATAAATAAAGTTCGGTGGTGGCTCTGTGTTTTTTTCCTGTAGCGTCAGCTGACGACTCTGCTGGGGATACCTTCTTGCGAGTCTATCCTAGTTTTGTTTATTTGTTTCTTTGGGTGTTTATTTATTTAATTTATTTCTTTTATCGATTTATTTCTTACTTTATTGCTTTCTTTTGTATATATTGCATTATACTGTTGCTACTCACATATTCTGGATATCCTGTATCTGTTGTGATGTTGGGTTGGGTGATCACACTTGATAAGTCCTATACCCGGACTTGGGCTACACTTAGGGTTAGGACGGGCGGTATAGTCATGCTAATTTTGATGGAGTAATCCCGAAGAAGGAGGCATGAGATCCCCCACTCAGTGGAGGTCCCCTTGAATGTAGCATTGTTTATTGAGTAATCGGGAAGACATTGTTGCTTTCGACCTGGGAACCAGAGAAGATGAGACCCGTATAACCATTAACCCATCCTGGTCTCTTTATGTGTAGTGTGGAGACTATAACGGAGTAATCCGGAAGTAGTTGTCACGCGATGTTGCACCAGGACGAGTTTTTCCTGTGAATATTACTGATTATCGAGTAATTGGGACATCAGTAATATCCAAAGGAAGAGCGTAGACTCTGAAGTTTCCTTAGAACCTTGTTCAGCAGGTGATAAACCCCTAGTACATACCTTATGGGTGGTTACTTTGACTCCATTCCTGTGACGTCAGACTTTTGATCTTATTACTTTCAGCTTAGGCCAAGTACTACATAGTGGTTATCCAGAATATGTGGAGCTGAAATATCAAGCCATAACATACCATGACATCATACCACATGTATATACATCTCATATCTAAGGAATCCCAAAGACAAGTCTCGTTGGTCGAGCTCTTCGAAAATGAAAACAAAATTTTAAAAGATAGACGGGTCTTTGGATTTCCTTGGAAATGAAGATAAAATATTCATTCATACTATCATGCATTCATTATTCACAACAAAAACTTATTGGGGCCCCTTTTCCATCAAACTTCAGTGAACAGCAAAGACGACTTCTCCACATCCCTACTGTACAAGAAGCAACCAACAAAGACTTATGGATCTTTTCTAAGAAAATCAGAATGCTCTCCGCCGAGATATGGACACCATGGGCACTCACATGGATCAACTTATGGAAACCCTTCATGCTGTTATCAAAGGTCAAGAAGAGTTACATCAAAGTGTTTCCAAGCTTGCCACTACTGCCCCCTCCACTTCTACAAATGAAGGGAGTAATAATGAAAATGTTGAAACCCTTACTAAAGTTCCTCAGAATTATGTTGATGATCATCACGACATCATTGATCTTGATGAGCCCCACGTGAATCTTGCCGCTGGAGTTGCAGAAACTGCAAAAATGTACCATGCTCTTGAAGAGCGTCTCAAAGCCATGTAGGGTATCAAGACTTTGGGATTTAATACTGCTGCAACGTGTCTCGTGCCAGGGGTAGTTATTCCTCCCAAGTTCAAGGTTCCTGATTTTGACAAATACAAAGGCACCTCCTTCCCGAAGACTCAACTTTGTTCCTACTATCGCAAGTTGGCAACCTATGCTGAAAATGAACCTTTACTCATGCACTTCTTCCAAGATAGCTTGACCGGGGCACTATTGGACTGGTATATGCAACTAGAAATAACTTATGTCAGTACTTGGGGAGAACTTGCTAACGCATTTTTGGAACATTACCATTATAATGCTGCCATGGCTCCTAGCTGCACTCAACTTCAAGGGATGATACATAAATCTGAAGATTCGTTTAAAGAGTACGCCCAAAGGTGGCGTAAATTGGCTGGAAAGGTCCAACCTCCTCTCTTGGATCGTGAACTGATTGATTTATTCATGGGTACTCTACGAGGTCCTTATATCCATCACATTCTCAATAATACCTTTACTTCTTTCTCTGATATGGTCATTATTGGAGAACATGTTGAAACTTTTATTAAGGCTGGAACGATCCAAGGTATCCCTAATAATACCAATAACAATACTGGCATTGGCAGGAATCCGTTTTCTGATTTCATCAATAAAAAAGAGGGTGAGACTAGTGCTGTCACCATCAACCAAGGAAAAGCTCATGCGTATCCTCAAGGTTGATTTCCTTATTTCCCAACACCTGCTGCTATTCCTAATCAATATGTTCCTCAAGTGTATGCTGCTACAACTCCAGCACCCTGGATGGCCCAACAACGACCTTTCGCTCCGCAACCATAATATCTTCCATAACAACAATTTGCACTACCTCCAAATTATCAACAACAGAATCAACAACCTCAAGGTCCGAGAGCTCAACAGAGACAAAGAGCACCCAAAAGAAGATTTGATCTCATTCCTATGTCTTATGCTCAACTTCTCCCTCAGTTACTTGCCAATCAGTTGGTTCAACTGCGCGAACTTAGTCCACCACCTAATCCTCTCCCCAGGGGGTATGATATTAGTGCTCATTGTGAATTTCATTATAGAGACCCAAGCCACACAATTAAGAATTGTAGAGTATTTAAATG
Source organism: Vicia faba (assembly GCA_948472305.1). NCBI lineage: Eukaryota > Viridiplantae > Streptophyta > Magnoliopsida > Fabales > Fabaceae > Vicia > Vicia faba. Next base: position 710,577,495 of record OX451739.1, read on the forward strand.
TAAAATTCAAGACCTCCTCGATGCAAAGGCCATAAATTTCAACCCTGTTGGTCCCAATACCCAGAATAATCCCATGCCTCCTCACTCAAGGGAAACAATCAAATTTATTGAAGAAAGTAGGGAACAAACTTTGGTAACCAAGGTTGATGAGATCAAGATGTCATTAGGAACTGTTAGAGAACATTTGTTGGAGCACGAAGTGCTGCAGGAACTCCATGATTTTTGCTTAACATGTATTTCTAAACCTGAAGAGTGTACTAGTTTGAAGACGGCTATCCAACAGCTAATGGACAAGGGTGTCCTACAGGTAGAGAAGATATTATGAGAAGGAAGAGATTGATGTCTTGGAAACTCCTTATTATCCGAGAAGCATTTCAGTAACACCAAGTACCCCATTGACAATTCAGGCTCCTACTACCCCATTAATGATTCAAGCTCCAGTTACCCCCACTCAAACTCCTATTCCTCCTCTGTGTAACATCTCAAAAGCGGTTATGTGGGAGTATAATGTGGTCTATATTCTTAGGAAGAAATACGAGTGTCCTCCCGTAGCTGGCAAGAATAGTACCAACATTGCAGGAACCAGTAACATGACTCGTAGTGGCAGGATATTTTCTCCCCCACCACCTCCTCCCAAAGAAACCAATGGTGATGCTCTAGCCAAGGATAGGGGCAAGCAAGTGATTGATAACCATCCTGAACCTTCAGTAGGACAAGAAGTTGAGCAGCTTTGGAGGATTCTTAAGCAAAGTGATTACAAAGTGGTGGATAAACTTAACCAAAAACCGTCCAAGATCTCCATCTTGTCTCTTCTCTTGTGTTCAGAGACTCATCATAATTCCTTATTAACGATTTTGTGTTCTGCTCATGATACACAAGAAATTTCCATGGCCCAGTTTGAAGGGACCGTAACCAATATCAGTGTAGGAAATAGTTTGGGTTTCTTTGATGATGAGCTCTCAGTTTAAGACAGAGCCTACAATAAAGCACTGCATATTTCCATGAAGTGTTTGGATACAATTTTATCTCGAGTTTTGGTAGATACAGGTTCTTCACTCAATGTGATGCCCAAGGCTACTCTATTTAAGCTGAATATGGATGGGGTAATGATGAGGCCTTCCACCCTAAGTGTTTGAGCATTTGACGGTTCAAGGAGATCTGTGGAGGGAGAAGTGGAATTTCTTGTCAAAATTGGTCCCCACACCTTCTATTTGTCATTCTATGTTATGGACATTCGTCCATCTTATACTTGCCTTTTGGGTCGCCCATGGATCCATGTAGCAGGAGCTGTGACATCTACTCTTCATCAACGCCTGAAATTCATTGTAAATGACAAAGTTGTTATCATTTGTGAAGAAGAAGATGTAGTGATTAACAATCTGAAAACCTACCGTTATGTGGAAGTGGAAGGTGAGGTGCAGGAGTTTCCCTTTCAAGCTCTCAAGATTGTTTATGTCGACAGGTTCTCCATCGTGGAAGGTAAGAAGTATGAAGCACCTATGGCCTCTTTGAATGATGCCAAATACCTCACGGAAGCTAGGTCTCCCCATGATGGTTGGATCAAATTGATTGAAGTACCTGAGAAGAAAGATCGCTGTGGTCTTGGGTATCAGCCATCATCCTCCGTGCAAGCTAGTTTGGTTCCTCTCAAAGGAAAGCACGTTCTCCCAATTTCTGAAGTGTTCATCAGTGTTGGTACAAGCAAAGAAGGACAAGTGCTTGCAACAGATGATGAAGGTGACAATGAAGATGTTTCCAGATTTATCTATTAGGTTGCGCTAGACCAGGAGCTCAGCAATTGGACTGCCGTGGACATCCCTGAATTTGTTTTCCTTGATGTGTAATTTTCTGTTTCCATTAAGTCATATGCCCTGCCCAAGGCATATATACATCTTGTAGAAGGGGCCCATTTTGTTTCAATATCCGTTTAAAATTGAATGAGAATCGCACTTTCGCATACAATTTTGTTCCCTGTCTTTTATTTTACTTTTACTTTTCAAAATAAAAATGGAAATGCTTTTCTTTTCATATTCTAAATATTTTCTTGCACTTTCTAAAATAAAACATAAAATCATCAATCATGCAGAGCCGTCTCGAATTCCATCGAAAATGATAGTGCTATGGTTTCTAATATCCTTGAGAATTCAGTTGACCATGCTAACGAGGATAGTGGTGAAGATTGTGAAGTCCCTGAAGAATTGGCAAGACTCTTGAGACAGGAAGAGAAGGTCATCTAGCCATATCAGGAAGAAACATAAGTTATCAATCTCGGTACTGAAGAGGTAAAGAGAGAAGTCAAGATAGGTTCTGCCTTGAAAAATGAAGAAAAGAAGGGGTTGATTGAGTTGCTTCGAGAGTATGCTGACATCTTTGCCTGGTCGTATGAAGACATGCCCGGTTTAGATATTGATATAATGATGCACAAATTTCCACTCAAGTTAGAATGCCCTCCTGTAAAGCAGAAGCCGCGAAGGACCATACCTTACATGGCTTTTAAGATCAAAGAAGAAGTTCAGAAACAACTTGACGCGGGTTTCTTATCTGTGATAAATTATCCGCCTTGGATTGCTAACATTGTGCCTATACCTAAGAAAGATGGTAAGGTACATATGTGTGTTGAATACCAAGACTTGAATAGAGAAATCCCAAAGGATTTTTCCCGTTGCCTCATATTGATGTATTGGTTGATAATACTGCTCAGTCTTCAGTGTTCTCCTTCATGGATGGATTCTCGGGTTACAATCAGATAAAGATGGCTCCTGAAGACATGGATAAAACAACTTTCACAACTCCTTGGGGTACCTTTTACTATAGGATCATGCCTTTTGGTCTCAAAAATGCTGGTGCAACATATCAGCGTGCTATGGTAACTCTCTTTCACGGCATGATTCATAAAGATATCGAGGTGTATGTGGACGATATGATTGCAAAATCGTAAACCGAGGAAGAACATCTGGTCCATTTGCAGAAGTTGTTTGATCGTCTATGAAAGTTTAGGTTAAGGCTTAATCCTAACAAGTACACTTTCGGGGTTCGATCGGGCAAGTTACTTGGTTTTATCGTAAGTCAGTGAGAGATTGAAGTAGATCCTGACAAAGTAAGAGCAATACAAGATATGCTGGCACCGAAAAATGAAAAGGAAGTACATGGGTTCCTTGAAAGGTTTAATTACATATCCAGGTTCATTTCTCATCTTACGGCTACCTGTGAACCCATATTTAAATTGTTATGCAAGAATCAAGATGTCCATTGGGATGAAAGTTGTCAAGAGGCCTTCGAAAAGATTAATCAGTACCTTCAGGAACCACCAATACTCATACCTCCAGTTCTAGGTAGACCTCTCATTATGTACTTGACGGTGCTTGAAGGATCTATTGGTTATATGCTGGGACAACATGATGATACATGACAAAAAGAACACGCTATTTATTACCTGATCAAGAAGTTTACTGATTGTGAATCAAGGTATTGATTACTTGAAAAGACTTGTTGTGCTCTTACATGGGTAGCTCGACGTTTGAGGCAGTACATGTTGATACATTCTACACTTATGATATCTAAGATGGATCCGATAAAGTACATTTTCGAGAAACCAACACTTACAGGGAGATTGGCTCGGTGGAAAATGCTTTTTTTTGAGTATGACATTCAGTAAGTCACACAAAAGGCTATCAAAGGTAGCATTCTTGCTGATCATCTCGCACACCAGCCATTGGAAGAGTATCAGTCAATGAAGTTTGATTTTCCAGACGAGGATATTATGAAACTTGATGATAAGGAAGGACCGGAACCAGGGGAGCGATGGACTCTCACGTTCGATGATGCATCAAATGCCACGTGTCACGGTATTGGGGCAATTCTTACTTCTCCATGCAATACTCACATACCTTTCACAGCTAGGTTATGTTTTTATTGTACGGATAATGTCGCAGAATACGAAGCTTGTGTAATGGGTCTTGAAGTAGCCATTGATTTGAAGATCATGATTCTTGAAGTGTATGGGGAGTATGCCTTAGTGATATATCAAGTACGAAGTGATTGGGATACACGACACCCTAATTTAGTTTCATATCGGGATTACATATTAGAGTTGTTGCCTGCTTTTGATGAGATCACCTTTGAGCATATTCCTAGAGAAGTAAATCAACTGGAAGATGCTCTGGATACTTTAGCAACAATGTTCAAAGTCAGTTATCCGAATCATGCACCCAATATAAGTATCCTTCGTTACAAGGAGACAACACATGTTTTCCCTGCTCATTGTCTCACAATTGAAGACATGTCGGGCGAACGCTGTGGTATTTCAACATCAAAAGATATCTTTAGAAGCAAGAGTAGCTCGAGGATGCTACAATCTGTGATAAGCAGACTCTTAGAAGATTAGCCTCCAAGTTTTTACTGTCAGGAGACGTTCTGTACAAAAGAAACTATGATTCAGTTCTGCTCAGATGTGTGGATAGACACGAAGCAGAATCCATCATACGAGAAATTCACGAGGGCTCTTTTGGGACTCATGGCAATGGATATTCCATGGCCAAGAAAATCCTACGAGCAGGTTATTTCTGGATGACGATGGAGAGTGACTATTGCGTGTATATGAAGATGTACCACAAATGTCAAGTTTACGCAGACAAGATTCATATCCCTCCCACTCATTTGAATGTGACGACTTCACCATGGCCCTTTACAATGTGGGGCATTGAAATTATTGTATGGATCGAGCTGAGCATTTCAAATGGACACAGGTTCATTCTCGTCGCTATTGACTACTTCACCAAATGGGTGGAAGCCGCTTCGTACCAGAATGTGACCAAGCAAGTCATCACCCGCTTTATCAAGAAAGAAATCATATGCTGTTATGGAAATCTTAACAAGATCATCACTTATAATGGGTCGAATCTCAACAACAAAATGATGAAGGAAATGTGTGAAGAATTCAAGATTGAGCACCATAATTCATCACCCTATGGGCCAAAGATGAATGGGGCAGTCGAAGCAGCTAACAATAACATAAAGAAGATTGTCCAGAAAATGGTGAGAACATACAAGATTGGCATGAGATGTTTCCCTTTGCTCTGCGTGGTTATTGAACTTCGGTGCGTACTTCCACTTGGGAAACTCCTTTTTCACTAGTCTATGGTATGGATGCGGTGCTCCTAGTTGAAGTGGAGATTCCTTCATTAAGGGTTCTGATGGATACTAAACTTGATGAAGCTGAATGGATTCAAACAAGGCTCAATCAACTCAACCTCATCGAAGAGAAACGCCTAGCAGCCATTTGTCATGGTCAGTTGTATCAACAACGTCTCAAGAGAGCATTTGACAAGAAGATTCGACCTCGAGAGTTCCACACAAGTGATCTGGTCTTAAGGAAGATTCTCCCAATTCACTCTGATCCCAGAGGAAAATGGACTCCAAACTATGAGGGGCCGTACATCGTGAAGAAAGCTTTCTCATGACATGCTCTAATCCTAACAGACATGGATGGGGAAGACGTTCCACTTCTAGTCAATTCAGACTCAGTCAAAAAATATTACGCATAAAAAGACCCGCTAAGTCGAAAACCCGAAATGGCGGATTAGGAAAAAGTTAGGGCTAAAAAAATAAAAAAATAAAAAAGAGAATAACTCGCTAAGTCGAAAACCCAAAAGGGAGGCTTAGGCAAAAATGGGTATCCCAGTGGATTGAAAACCCGAAAGGGAGATCCAGGCAAAAATTAGGGACAAAAAGCGAGAGACTGCAGTCTGAAAACTCTTCACGAATAACAAGTACACCCTCCTAACACTAGATGGATCAATTCAACCATTATCCTTCGGAAGCACATCACTAGGACGATCCAAGATATGGGAACTATAGCAATATCACTTTTAATGGAAATTCGAGATTTTCTTATTGCCATTTTACCTGTTATATTTTGTATTTTCTTTGTAACTTCCTCATTTAGGAGTTGTTCCCCTGTACGAATGCCTATTCACAGGCCAAACTCCTTAATAAAAATTTGCCCTTCCACCAAAAAGTCTTTGTTATGTCCTTTTTACTTTACTTTTCATATGCGAAATATGATTTAAATTCTTTGTAAATCATTGCATAGGGTCACTCGTAGGTCTTACCCTCTGTTATCTTTCATAGGGTCGTAGGTCGCTCGTAGGTCTTACCCTCATGTTATCTTTTCTAGGGTCATAGGTCGTACGTAGATCTTACCCTCACATTATCTTTTCTAGGGTCGTAGGTCGTCCATAGACTTTATCCTCACGTTATCTTTTCTTGGGTCGTATATTGTCCGTAGATCTTACCCTCACTTAATCTTTTCTAGGGTCGTAGGTTGTCCGTAGACTTTACCCTCACATTATCTTTTCTTGGGTCGTAGATCGCCCGCATATCTTACCCTTACGTTATCTTTCTTGGGTCATAGATCATTCATAGATCTTACCCTCACTTTATCATTTCTAGGGTCGTAGGTCATCCATAGATTTTACCCTCACATTATCTTTTCTTGGGTCGTAGATCGTCCGTATATCTTACCCTCACGTTATCCTTTTTAGGGTTGTAGGTCATCTGTAGATCTTACCCTCACTTTATCTTTTCTAGGGTCGTAGGTCGTCCGTAGACTTTACCCTCACGTTATCTTTTCCTGGGTCGTAGGCCATCCCTAGATGTTACCGTGATGTTATCCTTTCTCTTGGGTCATAGATCATACGCCGATCTTTACCCATTGTCTTTACCTTTCTTTTTGAGCTGTGAATCCCCACACGATAGATTTTTCGATGTCGTCGAGTTCTACCCATCATCTTCAAGTTATCATTTTGTCTTTAATCCTACTTTCCGTCACCACGACATCATAAACCATATATATTCAGTCATTTTAACACCCACTTCCCCGAGAACCTTGTATAGGCACCGTTACCCCAGCACAAGCTATCATTATTCAAACCACATTTACCAATCATGACAATTCACCAGAAAACTCATTTTTTCATCCCCCAACAGACGTCCCAAATAAGTAACACTCACACCATCTCTCCAGAACAAATTTCAGGTCCTGGTATTTAATCATCTTCCACCTTGAGCTTTCGAAAGGTTGACACCAATCTCACCTTCAGGTTTAAGATGATTAAATAGGGGAAACTGTCATACCCCAAATTTGTCCTACCTTTACTTTTGTCTGGCTTAGACTTTGCATTTCATCTACATCATCTTCAATAGTTCATTTGCATATCATGCATTTCATTTAATAAAGGCACCTGAGGTCCAAGAGTTCAGTGGTGGTGCAATATTAGAGTTTCATAGTGTTTTGATGTGTATATATAAAGTCCATTTCTTTCTGGTTCTTCTAGTTCTTGAAGCACTGAAGTGTGAATTAGGGTTTTGAAGGTTTTCTCAAGTTACTTCAAAAGAAGTGGCTTTAGTTCTTCAAACTGAGGCTTAATGGAATAGGGTTTTTTATTTGAGCTTGTAATGTTCATCAGTTGAATGTTAAGGAAACTAGGATTTTTGTTAAAGGTCACATTGAGATTTATCTCCTTCTACAAGTCAATTTCTTATCAAGAGGTTTAAAGTGTGAAACCAAGGAATTCTTCTCATGCGGGTTAAAGTTTTTTGAGGAGTTTCTTGAGGGACTAAATTTTGAACTAAGATGGCATCTATCATTTTCAAAGTGGTTTGAATTTTTCATGAAGATTCTAAATTTAAAGAGAAATAAAACTTAGATTTGGATGCAAATTGGAAATAAGGGGAATTGGTATTTCATACAATTTCCTTTGGTTCACAAGTTACCATTTCCTTGCTTCACAAGTTACTATATTCAAGATTCAAGTCACTATTGATTATCTTGCAATTATTCTGGGATTCATACCATGACCACTTGAAATCATACAAAGGTTAGAGGAGATAGTTGAGAAAAGAAATCAAACTTCATTTCTTTTGGGATGAGAAACACTTGGTTAAATGTTTGTCTATTACAATTCAAGAATTTCTCATACAAGTTCAAATTGTTCAAATATGCAATTGGTTACAAGCATTTCTCATTCAATTTCGTTCATTCAAATTTACAAGCACCATTACAGTCCATCATGCTATTACAAGCTTGAAACACTGTACGAAAGAAAGGAACACTACAAATGAAGAATTTCTAAACCTAAAAATTTCTAAGTCCTAAAGTTGCTAAAATTCCATTTTGCAAAGCTTCAATCTTCATGCCTTTTTCTTCACGACCTATCTTTCTATTTGCAAACTTCAAAGACCTCCAAACTTCATGTTTAAGCCACGACCTCTTCATCTTCCGAACTTGCCTTTGCTATCCAATCATCATTGCTCATGAAAAAAGAAAAGGAGAAATGGTTAACATACCATCAATATTTGAATAAAAATTCCAAACATGAATAAATTGTTAAAGGCAAAGTTTTCTTCTAATCTCATCATTAGGATTTGTGTTTGGAATCAGAAATTTAGAGGGTGTTTTCAATCATGTGCCAAGCCTAATTAAAAGCCTCAAACAAATCAGATTTCAGAATTTTAAATCACGGGCCATGTTCCAATAGCAAATCACAAAAATAAATTTTGGTTCACAAAAAGAAAGAGGTGTAAAAAGCAAGTTTTGCAAATAAGGAAAAAGATTCGAAAACCAATTAATGCAGCAACAAAGTCAGCCAAAACAATGCCACAAGTCAGTGTTGCTATACTGTATCAAACACGCCCAAAATACAGCTCAAACCAGTCCCAAAAATGAGACATGCTGCCCTGCATATTTTCTGCCCAAAACCTGTCCAAACTGTCCAAATATAACAATCCAAACTGTCCAAATATAACAATCCAAAACCTGTCCAAAACTTGCACAAAAACTAGCAAGTTAAAGGCTGCACCAAAAGGCATTAAAACAGCATACCAAAACAGTTCAAAAGCCATGTTATCTTTCCCCCCAAAAGCCTCCTTCTTTTCAATATAACAGGGACAAAAATTAGTGAAAAAGGAGAGAGAAAAAAACACTGTAAAACCAGAGAGGACTGTTTTAAACCATAAAATAGCAGCAACAAAAAAACAGCAACAACCAAAAGAAAACAAAAACAGAAAAACCCTCAACCCACTGTACAACCTTGCAAGTTTCCCCTAAACTAACTATCCAAACACTTTACATACATAACATAGAAGTTGTTCAAAAACAATTTGTGATACCATTATCACCACCTTCCAAAACACAAAAAACAGTATTTTGCAATTTGACTGGGTTGGAGCGGTTCGGGAGCTTTGCGGCACAAAGCATGTTTTAGAGAAATTTCAAGAAAGTTTAAGGGAGCTTAATCAATCACTACTTTTCACCCGGAAACATCCGTACGTGTTCTATAATTTTCGCTTCGATAGGTAAACTTTCTCAAACTGTGATATCTTTATCCATACATCATTTCCTTTTGTGTTCAAAAGATATAACAGGACATATCAAAGAGAAAACTCAGCAAAAGTCAAGGCAGGGGGCTGACACGGGTGCCCGTGTCACAGGACATTGCCCTTGTCAAACCGACTGAGTAAAAAACGTGACAAAATGGAAGGACATGGTCTTTACATGGGGGCCCCTATCATAGGACACAACTCGTGTCAATTAATTGAGTTTGAAAATGTGACAAAATGGCAGGACATGGTCTTGACATGGGTGCCCGTGTCACAGGACACGGCCCGTGTCAATCTTACTGGGATTAAAAGCTTGACAAAATGGAAGGACATGGTTCTAACCCGGGCTCCCATGTCACAGGACACAGCCCGTTTCAGCTCAGTTGGGACAAAAAAAGACATGCATGGATTATTACAAGGTCCTGGCACGGGTGCCCGTGTCACAGGACACGACCCATGTCAGCCTAAACACCAAAAACCTGGATTTTGAGACTTTTTATTCAATTTGGTTGTAATACTAGTTAAGATTTAATTGCTTTCATCCCAATTCATAAACTTGTCCCCCATCCTCATATGGTTTGTAATAGCTTAGAATTTTATTTCTTTATAGCTTATAATTTTTTATTTCTTTACGCATTTTAATTATTGATTAAATATGCATAATTGTCCAAATTAGAGCACATGACCTCCTCTTGCGCTCATCATCAATGAGAAGGTATCCACTTACAAATTCATAGTTGCACACATTTCATAGCTTGGTCCCGGGATTTCCTACAGTGACAACTATTCGATCGATTGTTTATATTGGTCGTTTAGAATACTAGCAACACGCTAGTCCCACTTTCTAGGGACATGCATATGGCCACCTTGTATGGGATTTTAATTTCTATTTCATTTATTGAAGCAAATTCTCTCTTTCTCTCTCTGTGGTCCTCGTACCAAGATTTTCATAAAGGGTCTCATAGTTGAGTTTGGGCATGGCCATTCTCACGTTGTTAATCAAGTCTTGCCCTTGGTTAACCATAACCCGAATCAACCACTTTGGTCCATATACCATGTGTTTCCATGCACAAAGGGTATCATGGTTAAGGGTAGGACCACATACCCTCACGAGATTAATCAAGTGCACCCCTTGGTTAATCATAACCCGATTCAATTCCCATACACCAAGCATTCCATTTACGCCTTTTATGATATTACTCAGTTTGTCGTCACTTTTTCCATGATCACCGTGCATAATCACTCTTCACAAACACTGTCCCCTTTTACTTTATGCTTATAACATGCTTCCTTAGGATGATAGTTTCCTCTTCTTTAAGATGTGAACTAATTAGACTTTAGGTTAGAATCCATGCAAGACAACATTAGGGTTTTTCTAGTCTCCCTCTTAAACCTTTTTGCTTCTTTTGTAATTAAAAATTTCCATCCAAAAATAAAAAATCCAAAAACATTTAATCATTATTCAAATTCATTTTAAAACTCGCAAAACACTCAACCAATCAAAACCTCCCCAAAGGGGCATGTTATCTCCGTTCTACCGCGATACAGGCCGTGCCTATTGCTAGAATGTGTGCGTTAACGTCTCCCACTAAAAACACTAACAAACCAACATTTTATAGAAGAACTACAGTGTTCTAATTCCTTCACTTGATACACAGGCAAAGGGTGGAGAGACCCTCACGAACGCACTAATAAAAAACCATTTCTTTCCATTAGCAAGTATAAGTTATAGATAAACACACCCTTAGAAGAAAACAACAAAGTGGATCCCGTTGAGTACAACGGATGTGAGAGGTGCTAATACCTCCCCCTTGCATAATCTACTTCCTTACCCTCTCTCTTGGTTGCAAGACCATCTTATCCATCCTCTTGTGGTTTTCTCGATATTTCCCCTTCCTCCGGGATAAATAAAGTTCGGTGGTGGCTCTGTATTTTTTGCCAGTAGCGTCACTCAAGACTTAGAATGCTCAAGATTTCTATTTTAGATTATATGAAATTATGCATAGAATTCTTGAATGAAATATGTAAACTTAAAATAGAGATCTTGAGAATTATACACATTTTGATTGAAAGAGGTGAAGAATGAATTTGAAATTTCATGTATATATATGTTAATAACACCCCTTTGAAACATCATAAGTTTATGCAAAATAATCATGAACAATTGCCAAAATTAAATGAAAGGATTCCATGAAGTGGTGTATGGAGAGGTGTGTAAAAAGTTACTGTTTTTCAAACTTGTTTAGTGAGCAATCGATTGCACCTCATGTGAAAATCAATTTTCACAACCTCTAACAACTATTTTTTTTAAAACATTCAGTATGAAATCGATTGCACCACCAACAACAATTGATTTGCAAAGGAAAAACAGAAGAAAATTTTAATAAATTTTATGTGACGAATCAATAAGCAATCAATTTGCATAGGTGTGTAAATCGATTACGCAGTGTAAAAAATGAATTTGTTTCTTAAGACTTTTGTGACATGGTATGAACATGTTATGCAATAATTTTTTATATCTTTTGAGCATTTAAGACTTAAGTATTTGGTAAGAATTGTCACTATACCTTCTTAAAATTCCAATTGCTTGAGTCAAAGTCTTTATCATGATGCTTTTAGCTTGACTAACATCTTTGCCTTCTTTCCATAATGATTTGTCTTCATCAAAACAAAGTTCTTCATTGAGAATCTTGATTTCACATTCTCCCCCTTTTTGATGATGACAAACACTTTTCTTTGATGCGTATTTCCGGAAATTCTTCACCCCCTAAGATGTATAACTCCCCCTAAATATGTGAAGCTAGGAGTATTTTATTTTAAAACTTTTTTTGGTGGAGCTTTGAGTTATTTGATCCTTAAAAAATAAGACAAGGAAATACAAGCATACAAGTAACACCTCTCTCCCCCTTTGACATTCTCAAAAAGAAGGGAAATATGGGTAAAATATAATGTTTGACAAGTAAACATATAATTGGGAAACTTATAAAAGAATGCAATACCAAATAAGCATAAAAAGTCACACAAGAATTTAAATTTAGAAAACACACAAACATAAAGTTATGGTACAATGTACCTTAAAATTAAATATAAATACCAAAAGACTTAATTAGTTCAACATAATTAAAAGAACAACAAATTTAAAGCAACACAAATAAAAACAAGAGAGCACAATTAAGGTTGGTCTATGTAATTATTGGGATTGGGGTTGTTGCAAAAGATGTTTAGATCTTGGTATTGAAATTATGGTTGAATTGGTGTGAATCTTTGAGGAGTAGGAGATGGGTTGTTCGGATCATAGGGTAGAATGTAGATATGTGAGTAAAGATACAAAAATTGTTTGTTCACATCGGCTTGAAAACTAAAATTTTGGTAGGTCAGTACCAAGATGTCCTAAGAGGATGTCGAGACATCTGGTCTGACATAACAACACAGGCAAGCTATAAGCATGAAGAACAGTAATGAAAAGAAATTAAACAACATACATAACTGTTTACCCAGTTCGGTGACAACTACACCTACTCTGGGGGCATACCAAGCCAAGGACAAATCCACTAATACCAGTATCAATTTATAGACCTTTACAGCAAACACCTCAGTTTATAGTCTAATCACTTAATCATTACACTCGTTAGATTTCTATCTATGACTTACCTAGATATGAGGCCCTCCTCAATCCCTCTTCGACTATATACAACAATAGGATAAACACAATTCTGAATGAACAGTAAGATACATTTCCATGACCAACCTAGATAAGACCTAAAGTTAAACTCCACCATTTACAAATTTACTCCTAACTAAGAACAAAACTTGGAGTAACTTCACAGCTTCCTCCAAGAACAAAACTCAACCCTTGCTTCAAAGCTTCAGGAGGAGCACGGTGACCATCCCACAACCCAGGTGGTTCACCTTGACAAAGCCCTAGATTTCTACATCTTAAATTCGTGCCAAACTAGGTTATAGATCCTTCTTTTTATAACTTATTCCTAACTGGAATTGTGCTACAATTACAGATAATCAACTGTAATAAATCAACAGAAACTTCTGCTCTAAGTTAGGTCTTCAATCTTTAGTTTCCTAAATAATCTCCATATATAAAAACTGAATATTCTTCGAATATTCCGAGTGCTTCTCCAAGACCTGTATCAAATAACGCGACATAGGATTGCATAATATTCCCTTAATATTCTGCATAAGTTAAATCATAACAGAATTTAACTATCCACCTCAGCTCTGGTGTGATGTCGAATGCCTCCTTCATAGGACATCTTATACGACATGTTGTTCCAGATGATGAGAACTTCTCATCACAACATGTTCCAACCACCCATAGGACTTCTTGCTATACATGTTCTTCTTAGCAAGTTTATACATCCTATTTTACCTTATTGTTTCTATTATTTGTTTTACAAAAATTAATGTAACCCTAAAACAAGAGAACTAACAATTTCCCCTTTGGCAAATTTTGGATAAAACAAATAAATAAAAATTATAACCAGGAGATTACAACAATATCCAATTATCATCAGCCATCAATAGCTACTGTGTTCAACAAGATGGAGAACAAATTCATTTATATATTGTCAGAACATCTTGTTCGACATCTTCACTTCAGTATTCTGAATAAGCTTCATTTCAGCAGACTTGTACACCAACAAACATCAACCTCAGGATCAGAGAATAGAAAGCCCTGAAGTCATTTTGTGCACACGAGAAAAAAGATGACCAATACTCCCCCTCAAACTTGGAACCAATTATTGTCATAGAAGATCAATGGTGGAATATGAGAGTCTTCCATTACTCCTTAAAGAGCAGCCACAATCAACTTAGACAAATTAATCACCACCACCTGGTAACTCGAAACAGGTGTCACAACTTTGTTTATAACTCATATCACATGTCACAAAAGATGACACAGAAAAATGATAGAACATATTTTTCAACATCTGTTTAGAACAACTATAAGAACCTTATGTGGCTTCAACATTTGAGCTAATACTTTTCTCTCCCCCATTTTAGCCAAAACTTGGCAAAGGAGGTCTTCACAATACCAGACCCAAGCACAATTTACGCAAACCCGAATAAAAGCCATAAGAATTATGGACACATCAAATACTCACGAGATCTCAGAAGTAAGGAGAAACTTCTATAAATTACTGGGGTTTTACTTGGGAAATAACGGTCCTTAATTGTAGAAACAATCTTGGTTAAAAGGAAACGTTATTTTAGGAGAAAACTTCTAAAATCAAAGTGCACCGTCCAAGATAACTTTGAATGCTATATCTATTTCTGATGCATGCACATGCATAGTCAAACATATTTTTCTGCCCTTTCTTTCTGCCACGTGCTTGATCACATAGGACATACCACTCCCTTGTTGATCATGCAGGAACATGTCCTGACACCCAGTAAGACATTGTCTTCTTGAAGCATGTGATCAACACATATTCACCCACCAATTAGGGATGTTTCACTAGATTATCCACCTGCTCTTACTGGATTCCAAGTGTTCTCTTTTCACCTAGACTTAGTGAAACACACGAAGGTTTCAAAATGTCACATTGTGACATCTCTCAATAATATATACCCTTAGAGAGTCCTTCCAGAAATCTATAGAGAAAAATAAATCTTCCCAGACTCAGCTATTAACCACACGAGAGATACGTGAACTTATGAATCATCCAACTTCACATGTCTAACCAAGCAAGCCTTGTCAAGATCACCAATGATATCATAATATCATAACATGTTATCTGACATTATTCCTTATAAGAGGTATAGAATCTTCACAAGATTGAACAACACTCTGACTAGATAATACCTGTACCATTGCAACAATTATTTACAGACACCTACATGACTCCCCCGGTCATGTATAACCAATACTCCAGCTGAAGATGAAAACTTGAGAATTAGAAGAAGGTATATGAAAGTCTTCATTCTTTCATAGTGACATATCATCTTTGCACATACCTTATGAACTAACTCCATCAGTAGAGTCACTAACAAGGACACATCTGATTCGTGTCCTTGCAGATCCATACTTTGTATCATGACCTATTGAATTGGCAGGTTGTCATGAGTACAAGGTGTGAAGTCACTCACAAACTCCATAAATTTCTTAGTTTTCTTAAAAGCTTCACTAAGATCCAGATTTAACACTTATCTGGAGTGACTTGCAACAGAAGAAAACCACGTGATCAAAACTCGATATCTGACACCATTCTTATGCACCTACATAAACTAGTAGCTACTGATACCAGTGAAGTCTTCAACAGATCAATTATGCATTTACCATGCATACTACTGTTGACAGGATTAGAATCTCTATATTATAATCCTTATAGTCAGAAAAGCCACTTCTTGCCATAATGCTCGAGCATCCAAATCCACCTGCCCAATCTCAAGCATCAATCAAATATAGTCCTCAACACTCATGATTTTAAGACATTATTCAAGACATCAGCTTTAGAACCCTGCACTAGTTCTTGATTCATCATCCAAAGGAATCATTATTCACAAAAGTCCTACAAGAAGCTTCCAAAAAGAATTTCATCACTACTCTCAATCATTTCCTAACACCAAGTGTACATATAGAATACTTGCACAAACACCTCATATAAGCACCCTCACTCTTGTTAATGTCTTTTGTCATTAGTTGGATGCTCATCTTCATACAAGAAGCAAATGATGTTTTCGTCTTCTTCCCAAAAGACTCTCTTAGAGATACAGTAAGCTGATAAGACTAACTCTAATATATGAAACAACTCATGACATTACTTTGCACCACATGGAGTAAGCGGATTCTTCAATAACACACATAGTCATGTTAGCCATTCCATATTAGGTCAGTGGCTTGACCTTTAACCCTATCCTGAGTCAAATGAACTTCCTTAGTTGGGAAGCAGAGAACTGAAGTGATGTTCAAACATCAGTTCTGACATTAATAACACTATCAGGATCTTGCTATGGTTCTGGAGACGACTTCCATAGAAACCTACCACTCTTGCAAGGTATACAAGAGGATCAACCATCAGTAGTTGATCAAAACTTCAAAGACCATATCTCATATGTACACTGTACAAACCTCATATCTGACTATGAGATGTTGGATGCCATCCTTCTGCACTTAAAGAGGAAATTCCCTCTAACATGTATCTAAAGCAGATTTTAATGAGAATTGCATTGACTTGTCTTTAGTTGTTACAAGCAGAGTATTCAGACTGAATCTTCTTCTTCTAATACACAAGGACCCGCTCCAATCCTTGAAAACACCAATGTTCTACAATGTGAGGACACCATATAAACGAACCCAAACTTAAAGAGGAACTTCACACAATAACTCCCCCTTATGTCAACCAACTGAGATGCTCATCCTAGGTGACTTAGATAACTCTCCAAAGTGAAGATGAAAATCAAACACATAATTCTTGTTGATAATCAACTTAGCCCTTGGATGACATTTTCCTTCAAATAGAACAAGAGTTACATGCTCTCATAGACTTGACAAGAGATATCAAGTTAGAGTAAACAACCTCTATCCTATTTATGAGAAACAACATCAGTCATATTTATGAAAATAAATTCTCAATCCAAGGATGTCAAGAAATTAAGTCTCACATGTCTTCAAGATCTTCTTGCTTTAGATTAAGGACTCCCCTTATTGAATGCTAAGAACTCCTTGAGAGTAGTAAAATAGTTTCACAACCCGTGGTTGATATGAAGAAGTTATTCCCTTCCATATAGAATATGTTTCATGGCCATAAACAAGATTCCGTATAAATATGGCTTCTTTGATCAGAATAATAAACCAGATGTCAGAAGAGAATGTCCTCAACATATGAGCTTGACCTCCACAACTAAAGGATCTGAATAAGATACCTTTGTCAAGCTTCCACGTGTAAAATAAGCACTGCCTCTTCACTTCCACTTTCCTGGATCAGAAATAAACTCATCCAAGAAATACACCATATGTTGATTGTGTCCTGATCAACATACTAATATAAGACATGTCTCTCAACATAGATACATCTTAGAACCATATGCCTCCTCTTCCAGATGAGGAGTAGGTTCCAAACATATATAAAAATAAATATTTGTTTAGCACCCTAGCATCTTCTATGTCCTACCTTATTCCAACTAGATTCTGCACAATCTCCTTGGCTATATGCTCCAACATCTGATAGGATATTAGTTCCTTTACAAGGAACACAACAAGAGATCTTTCACCGAAGCCTGGAGACTGGCTTTTGTGAAGGGAAGTAAGAACAACCTGCTTCTAGCTTCCTTCAAATCTCTGTTCAATAAACTGATGTATGAGTGCCTTTATAAGTGGACTTGGCATAGACTCTCAAGTATCATTGGCAACCCTAATAAGCAAGTCGAACCTCTCCTCAAGTATCACCATACCACGTGATACACCTTCAGAGGAGGAAGGAGTGTTGAAAACTCAACACACAAACCACTAGGAGTTTCTATCAGATATAAATATGTATGCGCAGCGGAACACAAACAGGAAACATCCTTCACCACCTTCAGGAAAAAATAGTAACCCTTGCACAACACACCAACTTCAGGTGCATCAGGTTAATATAGGTTTGAAAATAAATCAAACCTTAATAATAGTAGCTCTTCTCCAAAGCTACATGCCTGAAAAAAATACATACAAGGCTATTCCACTTCCTGTCCAGAACAGTCCATCCTCCACTTATAGGGACCGCTCAAACACAATATGAACTTCTCCAAGTTCAAATAGCTTTTCAGTAAAACCTTCCTTGTCCATGACCAGAAAGCATCATCCCAACATCTCATCCAGAGACAAAACATGACGCCTACTCTGATACAAATTGAAATTCTGGTAGGTCAGTACCAAGATGTCCTAAGAGGATGTCGAGACATCTGGTGTGACAGAATAACACATGCAAGGTATAATCATGAAGAACAATAATTAAAAGCAATAAAACAACACATAAAATTGTTTACCCAGTTTGGTGATAACAACACCTACTATGGGGGAATACCAAGCCAGGGAAAAATCCACTAATAGCAATATCAATTCATAGACCTTTACAACGAACACCTCAGTTTATAGTATAATCACTTAATAACTACCCTCACTAGATTTATATATAAGACTCACCTAGATATGAGGCCCTCCTCAATCCCTCTCCAATTACAGACAACAATCAGATCAACACAATTTTGAATGAACAGGAAGACACACTTCCATGACCAAACTAGATAAGACCTAAAGTTAAACTCCACTGTTTACAACTTTACTCCTAACTAAGAACATAACTTGGAGTTACTTCAACTTCCTCCATCAACAAAAATCAACCCTTTCTTTAAAGCTTCAGGAGGAGCATGGTGACCATCCCATAACCCAGGCGGTTCACCTTGACAAAGCCCTAGACTTGTACATCTTGAACTCGTGCCAAACTAGGTTATAAATCCTTCTTCTTATAACCTATTACCAACTGGACTTGGGCTACAATCATAGCTAATCAACTATAACAAATCAGTAGAAACTTATGCTCCAAGTTAGGTCTTCAATCTTTAGTTTCCTAAATAATCTCCATATTTAGAAACTGAATATTCTTCGAATATTTTGACTGATTCTCCAAGACCTGTATCAAATAACGCCACATAGGATTGCATAATATTCCATAAATTTTTTGCATAATTTAAATCATAACATAATTTAACTATCCACCTCAGCTCTGACGCGATGTCGAATGCTCCTTCATAGGACATCTTATACGACATGTTGTCGCAGAAGATGATAACTTCTCATCATAACATGTTCCAATCATCCATAGGACTTCTTGTTGTACATGTTCTTATTAGAAAATCTATACATCCTATTTTACCTTATTGCTGCTATTATTTGTTTTACAAAAACTAATGCCAACCCTAAAACAAGAGAACTAACAAAAACTATTTATCTGATTGGTTGTAGATTCATTGATGGAAGCCCATTGGTTGTTGATTGGGGTGTTGAGATTAGAAAATTGATGTGTCATGTAATCAAGTACCTCTTGATTGCTAGTACCATTTTGAACACGAGGAGGAGTCACATCTTCGTCACCATCACCTTCTTGCTCATTATCTTCATTGTTGATAATGTCTTCACCAATATAGGAAATAATTTTTGTTCCCTTATTAAAAATAACACCCATCCCCTTGTCAACATTTTCAATGGAGATTTTGTTAGCATTTGTGTCCATAAGATAATACTCAAATCCATTAAAATCGACGCTAAAATGTTCCAAGATTTGAGTGACAAACCAAGCATATGGTAGAAATTTGGACTTAGAGTCGAAAGATAACATGTGAAGCATAATCAACCGAGCCCAATTAAAACTTATACCTTTCTTCATATCATACAAAAGCTGCATTTCAAGGTCCATTACCGTGCAATGATTTCTAGCTCTTGGAAACATGATATACACCATAAAATAGTGAAATATCTATCATCTATATGGAAATTTGCAGCCGACCAAGATCGTCTCGCCGATTGAGAACCACCAAGAGCTCTAACCCTTTTTGCATGAAATTATTTGGCGGTCATTCTACCTATGCTATATTAAAAGGTTCTCTTCTTATAGTCACTCCATAGAGTGTCCTTAGGATCATAAAAGGATTATGAAATTTCCAAAGTTGTTCCAAGAATTTTGGCATTCAAATACAATATTTTTCCATTGACATAGGTAATAAACTTTCCATCCTCTAAATGCATATTACAAAAGAACATTCTAACCCAATCTGGATAATATGGTCCAAACGAGGAGATCACAGATTCCAAGCAAGATGAAATTATTATATTTTGAAAAGTGTAGCACTCTTGAGGAAAAGTAGAGAGCATACTATACTTGGGTGTGTACACAATCTTCTTTTGGTACAACCTTGTATATATTTCCTCTTGATCCTCTGTGAGATTCTTGAAGGGTGGTAAGTTTGCCATAGAAGATGAAGAAGCTTTTCCTTTTCCTTTGACATTGGAAACCTTTATCTTTTGCCTTGAAGCCATGGTTTTGAGGTAGGGAAGGTTTTTGGGTGTGGAGAAACTTAGGGTTTTAAGAGGTAATTTTCGGAATTGGCATTGAGGGAGAGAAAAAGTGATTTTTTGAAAATATCTTATTTTAGGTTTAGAGAGAATGGAGTAAATAATATAATTGATATGGGAACGAAGATTTTTATGAGATAAGGTTAGGAAGTGTAGAGTTATTAATGGGTAAAAAAAGGTTTAAATACATTTGATTGATCAATAGTGGAGGTGGAAAAGTAAAAGGTAGAGAGATAAAGATTTGACCAACCAATAAAGAAATTATAAAAGTTGATCGCAACATGTGCAATCAATTTGCATTATATAAAAAAACACAGAAATTAAAACATACAGTAAGCAATCGATTTGCATGATGAGTGCAATCGATTGCTTGCCACTGAAAAATGCCCAAATACCTACTGTAACAACATGCAATCATTTTTAGCATAGAAAAATATTGACAAACAAGTAGCATAATCATATTTTATGAATTTAATCATATAGTAAACACGTATAAGAAGGAGTTGAAGTAGAGATACTCTAAATAAAATTGCAAAAATAAATAGTTGAGGTAAGAATGTATGTGCACCTTTTGATTATTGATAAAACTTACTATGAGATGAATGATCTTTGTGAAATTCATACGTCATTCTCATCCAAAAATTTTAATTCTCGTCGGATTTTATAAAATGGTTCTCGTGCCAAAGGTTTTGTGAATATATCCATGAGTTGGTTATGAGTATCTACGAAAGTGACTTCGACATCTACTTGAAGCACGTGATCACGAAGGAAGTGATGTAGTATGTCAATATGTTTGATTCTTGAGTGCATAACTGGATTCTTTGTAATATTAATCGCACTTGTGTTGTCACAACATAGAGGAATGCATCCTAGATCGAGTTTGTAGTTACAAAGTTGTTGCTTAAGCCAAAGTATTTATGAATAACAACTACCTACTGCTATGTATTCTGCTTCGGCCGTGCTAAGAGCAACCACATGCTTGTTTCTTTGCAAGCCCAAGATACTAATGCATTTCCAAGAATGTGACAAGTACCACTCATACTTTTTCTATCATTTTTACAACCTGTATAATCCGAATCACAATAGCCAATTAAATTGAAAACACTACCTTTTGGATACCATAAGCTGACATTTATTGTTCCTTTAAGATACTTCATGACCCGCTTTACTGCCATGAGATGCGATTCCTTGGGTTTGCTTGAAAGCGAGCACAAAGACACACACTGTCATACTCCAAAGTTGTCCTACCATTTTTAATAGCCATTTTATTATTGTAAAACATAGTATTTGAATTTGGTTGTTTTTGAGTATTTGCTTATAGGGGTTTACGTGTCAAAGAGGAGGTATATTTAAAAAAAAGGGGGGGGTGTATTTAATAATATAGGGGTGTGTTGTTTGGGCCATCAAAATCTGATGACCCATTGTAAGTTATATATATATATATATATATATATATATATATATATATATATAATATATATATATTATATATATATATATATATATATATATATATATATATATATATATATATATATATATTATATATATATATATATATATATATATATATATATTATAGAGAGAGAGAGAGGAGAGAGAGAGAGAGGAGAGAGAGAGAGAGAGAGAGAGAGAGAGAGGAGAGAGAGAGGAGGAGAGAGAGGAGAGAGAGAGAGAGAGAGAGAGAGAGAGGAGAGAGAGAGAGAGAGAGAGAGAGAGAGAGAGAGGAGAGAGAGAGAGAGAGAGAGAGAGAGAGAGAGAGAGAGAGAGAGAGAGAGAGAGAGAGAGGAGAGTGAGAGAGAGAGAGAGAGATGTGCATTTTTGTCTTCATCAAGCCCATTCGTGTTTTTTGATCAATGGCCCATAAAAAAGATTTTTTTGAACCCCAAATTCTTGTATGACTAAAAGTCAACTTCTGACTTTTGGCTATTCAAAATTGTGTTAATTATTATTGTTAATCATTATGTTTTTAGTACTTAATTAAATTTTTTGTCTATTTTTTTAAACTAATGAAGTCAAATTAAAAAGTAAGAGGCCTTTTTCTATATACGTGGCCCAGTCTCTTTTAAGGCCCAAATCCACGTCATGAAAAATTGCTTTCGTTACAAATCAGAAAAAACATGCCCGAGACAAAAGGAAACGTTCACT